>CM068954.1:20455979-20468561 GCA_035128595.1 Eptatretus atami
AAACATCCAAACAAACAGACAGAATTACTGACAATAAGGGTCACCTATTTCAGCGACCCAATAACAAAATTGACTGACCAATTTCAGGCTCCTCATTGAGAAAAATCTTTGATTTTGCAAGTAACAAACAGACAGACAGAGACAAAAAAAACAAATAGACAGACAGAATAACACACAAGACCAACCAATGTACTTGAAAAATCTTCGATTTTCACAAGTAACAAACACAGGGGTGAAAACATAACCTACATCTACCTTCGTTGGTGGAGGTAATAAATAACAATGAAGCACAGATCTAGAATATGTAACCGATTCTGCAAACTTTAAATTTTATACATTTAATATCAATTTCTTGTAAACATCAAAACGTGAGATGAGATAAGAGATATTTTTGTTGTTTATTTTTGTTGTTTCAAAATCTGATCACCTCACCCTCATTTATTTTTTAACCTTTTTTTTTTGCAAGCACAAATGGGTTTTGCGGCATGTCGACTGCTGGCTTTTGCAAAAGATCTTCCGTTTAACACCAACAAATGCAAAGTAGTGCATTTTGAAAAGACGAATCTCAGACACAACTACACCAGGCCAGGTAATGAGGAGGCTGCAACCATCAAAAGTATAACCTCTGAAAAAGATCTTGGAGTGCTGTTTGAAGGAGAACTGATTCTTTCATTGACATAGTAGCTCCAGCTAACAAGAAACTGGGAATCATAAAACGTGCATTTTCTCATCTTTGGATCAATAAGGACTTATCTACAAATCAATTGTTTGTCAACCCCTGAAATAGTGTGCATATGTTTGGCACCCCTTTTTGAAGAGAATGCTGTCAAACTGGAAAAAGTCCAGAGATGAGCTACTATACTAAGATCATACCAAGCTTCTCAACTAAATTATCGTATAGCGACTTATCGTATATATTATCGTATATAAGGGTATAGCGACTCTTGCTCTCCCAACACTTTCCGACTGTAGACATGGAGCTGAAACAATCAAAATCCACAATCTACTCTTCCCTGACCTAGAGGGGTCATCTCCAGACACCTTCTTTACCCCAGAAGAGTATATAGAAGGACTATTGTGATCACAATTTCAAACTGAAGAAATGCAGGTTGAAGAAAAGAATTTGGCAAACTAGTTTCTCCCAGAAGATAGCCAACAATTGGAATTCACTCCCTTCATAAGTGGTCAACAAACCATATATTAACCTCCTTAAGATGAGACTCATACATGCAATTGGAAACATAAATATTCTGGATTTGATTCAGACCCGAACCTTCGCAGCCCATTCTCAGCACTTGCAGCACATAGAACATTCAGATTCATTAAAACAGATGATGAAGAGGTGCCAACAAGCTAGGTATGCTTCACGACCAACTTCAAGGTGTGTTCAAGTGACATATCTTCGAAGCAGGGAAGCAGGGAATACATTGGAGAATTTGTGCAGCAATGCTACCTTTCCTCTTCCATTATTTTGTTTTTCTTTCTTTCTTCCATTCTTTCCTCTTTCCTTCCACGAGAGCTGTCAAACTTCCAGGACATCCCCCCCCCCCCTCCAATTTATTGACATCTGAAGCTCTGCCTGGAAGAAAAAGCATGAGGCACCATCTTAATAATCGCACGTTAATTTGATCCAAAATCCAACTGCACAAGGATTCCAGTGTCAGTTTCATTTACTGGCTCGTTGTACCCATGCTTTAATGTTAGCTTCAGAGTGATTTAGTGCATCATCCATGGACTGTATTTAAGAAACCACACCCTCCGACCCTACCCCTCATTAAATGCACCTATGGTGCCAATGATGACGAAGGCTACAAATCTTTTCACGTGAAACGAGACACGGCAAGATATTAAAGAGAAGTCACAAAATTAACGTTGCCAACAAAAAAATTACAGTTTGTATTTATCACCGTTATACTTGATTACTCAAAAATCACGTGATTGTTGGATGCAGAAATTGCATGATGAAATCTTGTCTTGCAAAACAAAATTGCTTTGGCAACAGATTTAGCAGGAAAACTTTTTGCTTCGCGAAGCAACCTCAGTTGTTCAGCATGCCCAAGTCTCGTGTTAATTTCCTTCATAAAAAGCCTTAGTGCAGCCAAGTACGCACACATTTAAATGCAGTAACCATAATGAGATTGTTTGAAGCACGGGCCAAGCCAAGGTAAACCGATAATTTTACAATCACAACAGTGCGAGCAGTCAATCAAAACCAGCGCTGGGTGATGCAATTTTCTCAGATGAAGAAATAATTTCTAAGAATCGGGTCTGAATCATCAAAATTTAATGAAACAGTAAGTGATTGAAAAAAGGTCAAAAAACGAGGGCATTCAGAAAGTTTTACAAATCAGGAATACCGAAACAGTTTTCAACTTTATTGTCTCTGTCACCGAAGGTGGATGGAGGTTATGTTTTCACCCCTATTTCTCTGTCTGTGAGCAGGATATTTCAAAAAATTGACAGATTCGGTCGAAACTTTGTGGACAGGTTTAGTGTGTCACAAGGACGAATTATTGATTTTTGGTGAAGATCGAATCCAGATTAGAGAATTTTTCATTTTTTTAAGTGATTCTTCACCATTGATTATTATAATATATATATATATATATATATATATATATATTGTTACGGTTGTGGAAATTCGCATTACACCATAAAGGGCCCGCAGGTGAGATATCTCTGTAAGTACATGTGTAGTTAGCCCAAACCCGTTGTATAGAGGGAATTTATGTGATTCATCCGGGCTGCGACGCTTTGAGTTAGCCATTTTTCTTTCTGTCGTTATTTGAACCAACCACGTCTCAACCGCCATCACACAACAACCACCTTAACCACCACGCCAGCCATCGTCACCAACTACAACCACGCTCCAACCCTCAGACAACAACCACAACGCCAACCCTCACCACAGAAGACCCTCCACCACCTTCGCCTTTACCTTCACAACTTCATCCCACATCATCGCTTCTACGGCCATTCCCAAACACCACCAGTCAACACCAAATGTCGTGGTCCCGGAGCCGTTCGGCAGTGAAGGCCGAACGCGTCGATCCGCGGATCAGGAATGTACACGCCCACTTCTCCTCCGTCCAATGGGCGAGCGCGAGCGGCTTGGCCCCGCCTCCCAGCGCGTGTATGTGAAGCCCGTATATGCAAATTTTTGGATCAGGGAGGTCACGCCCATTCTTGCCCGACCAATGGCTGACCCATTCTCTGTAGTGGCCATTAGTGTAAAAATCCCTCCCTTCTGGCCGACCAATCCCACATTGTGGTTTGCGCAAGTTGAAACGCAGTTCCTGACCAGGCATGTCACCACCCAGGATACATGCTTCACCTGTGTTGTTGGATCTCTCTAACCAGAAATAGCGCAAGAAGTGAGGGACCTCCTAATTGCTCTTCCAGCCTCAAATCGTAAAACTAAACTCAAGGCTGGGCTCATCAGGCATACCTCAGCTTCAGAGCAAAATCGACTACACCAACCACTCATATCTGAAAAGCGTGATAGAAAACCCTTTCAGTTTTTGCAAAGGATGAGAAATCTGCTTGGGGACAATACATTGGAGAATACCATCTTAAAACAGCTGTTTCTCCAGAGACTTCGCACTAACGTCCAACTTATCTTGGCCTCAACTAAGGAGGCTGTCGACATCGAACAACTGACGAACCTCGCCAACAAGATCATGGATGTCTCTTCTCCTTCGTCCTCCACTACACACATAGGAGCCATTTCAAAACCTCAACAGCAACTTGCACCTCAACCGACCTAATATGCGCCTTGTCTACCCATGTTGAGGACTTGATCAGACAGGGACAAGCTCTCATGACACAACTACAGGTGGAAAGAGAGAGGAGTAGAAGCCGAGGATGTGGTCCATATAGAAGTCAATCAAGAGGACACAATTCCAGCTCAAGCACCTACCAACATGCTGAATGGATGTGTTGGTACCAATGGAAGCATGGAGAAAAGGCTTACAAATGCATCAGCACATGCTCATACAAGTCCCACCCTTCCAAGCAGGGAAACTCTAATGCCAGCGATCAGTGGCAACAAGAAAGCCTGGCAGTGACACATCGAGTCGCTTATTGTACCTAACCAAAAAACCAACAGGTATCAGGTATTTAGTGGATACTGGTGCCGAAGTGCACCATGTGTTGTGATCAGGACAGGCTGCTCATAGAGCAATGCACCATATGTTGTGGTCAGGACAGACTCCTCATGGAGCAATGCACTATGTGTTGTGGTCAGGACATGCTCCTCATCGAGCAGTGCACCATATGTTCTGGTCAGGACAGGTTCCTTATAGAGCAATGCACCATATGTTGTGGTCAGGACAGGCTCCTCATTGAGCAATGCACCATGTGTTGTGGTCAGGACAGGCTCCTCATTGAGCAATGGACCATGTGTTGTGGTCAGGACAGGCTCATCATAGAAGCAGATGCACCATGTGGTGTGGTCAGGACAGGCTCATCATAGAGCAATGCACCATATGTTGTGGTCAGGACAGGCTCCTCATGAGCAATGGACCATGTGTTGTGGTCAGGACAGGCTCATCATAGAGCAGTGCACCATGTGTTGTGGTCAGAACAAATACTCTTCATGAGGAAAGACAAGCATGTCTGAAACTGCTGGCACAGGTCATGTGTAACTGTTAATCTGTTGTTCTTGATATATTTCTGAGCATCAACAGATGTTCCTTCAATACAAATGCAATGAAATAGAATTACAAGAAAATGCAAATTAAGTGAAATGCTAATGAGGGTGTGGGCAGTGTCTGGGTGAAATTATAAAAATTTCAAAAATAATGCGAACACTTGTTACCACCAAATTATATATGAATATTTCTGCCTATGGAATGTGACCATTTTAATTCAAAGCAACGGAATGCAATATGCAATTGCATACGACCCATAGAATTCCAATAAACTCCATTATTTATAACTGTGTCAAAAATTAACAAATAATATTTTTCATCAATTATAAAACGTCATGATAACACCTTTCAACCGATTTTTTAAAAGTTAAAACGGTGAATTCTGTTGCAGCAAAATCTCGTGGGAAAGCGAGTCTGTGAATGCACTAATTGGGAACAAAAGCTTAGCATAGGCCTAGTTAGCACATGGACAAATGCACGGCCTAATTGTTACATCCATCACAGCTATTGGCTTTGCTTGCTGAAGGCCACCGATTTCCTTTTCTGACCTCTCCGACATTATCTCTTATCCCATATTGGATCCCAAATCATATTCATCAAATTGAAAGCACCTAAGAATGAACATGACAATTGAATGAATGTCTAGAAATGGTGTGAACATGCGATTGACAAGAATTGTTGAGCAAAAGCGAATGACCGAAGCTCCTGCACATACAGAAAAGCAGAGATTCCACGTTTTGGATTACCAATGGTGAAATGCCGAATTACTGGATCTGCTTAAATCCAAGGGGATTTTCAATAGTGTGCCTATCATTCCAAAATTCCAATTTCACAAGAGGAGAACTACCCTCCAACAAGTTTGACACTTCTTTGATCCTTCCTTGTTAAGCTTTCGCACCTCTAGCACGCAGCCAGATTGGAGTCAAAATGAGTTGAGAAACAGCAAGTCCTGAGACTGAGAGAATGAAAATGTACGCTTACACTTGCCGGCATCACCGATAAGCGATTGCTCACATATGCCACTTATGAATTATAGGAGTTTAAAAAAAAAAATAGGGTGAGCTGTGTTATTGCTATCAAATGACTGAAAAAAAAACAAAAAAAACCAACAACACTCAAAAGAATCGCTTTGCGGAGATTTTCTTGCTCGCAAATTTCTTCATTTCTTGCTCTTGAAATGCAATTTTCATTTGAGTCATTTTTTTTTTTCAACATGTTTTGCCGTTACTGCAAAAAATCATTGGTATCTCTCGCGATGAGTCTTTGGGTTTCTCATTCTCTCAGCACAGGCAGGTCGGTGGTCTTTCTGTCCTCCACTGTCTCCTCTCCAGCCCTGCCCCCCTTGCTCTGTCTGAGATATTTCTGCAGGGCGCTCAAGGTCTGCCAGCAACCCCCTTCGGGTAAAACTACCAAAATCAAGAATCACTGCTCACCTCCACTCTTTCATTCCTGCCTTTGGAACAAACTCCAACACTCTCTTCAATCCCACTCTTCCCTCCAGGTCTTCAAAACAGCTGTTCACCACCATCTCTTATCTTCCCCATCCAAAACCACGATCTTTTCTACCCCCGCTAATCCACGCCAAACCCACCTCCTTCAAATTCCCTGCTGTCCTTCCTGAAAGTCCCTGTCGTGTAAGGACCTGAAAGTCCCTTGTAGTGTCCATCTTGTTTATCCTGTGTACCCCGTCCCATCCCTCTCCCTTCCACAGATCTCCTCATGTCTCTGTTCCCCACTGGTTTTTTTCCCCCTTCCCTCTCCTGCCCCTCTTGTCTCTTGCTCTCCTTGTTGTGCGTTTGTGCGTGTTTGCTCTCATACGAGCCTCGACAGTGCATGCAAAGAAAAAAAAAACAGCACCGGCTTCCATCCAAGAGGAAAGTAGCATTGCAATCATGAAGGTTTGTATTTAGAGAGAAAAGATCAATTAGGAGGGATAAACAGATGAAAACAGAGATGAAGACACAAAAGGCTTCTAAGCTGAATGCTCACCTCCATTCCTTCATATCTCCATTCTCTCATCTGCAGAACAGACTCCATGTCCGTTATCTCATGCCTCTCCGTCCGCTCCTATAAAAGTACTGCCCATCATCACTTCATGCTTTGTCCCAAACCCACGACTGCTCTCTTCTACTACTACCACACAAACTAGAGCCCTCCCCATCCTTTCTGCCACTCTTCCACTCATGTTCAGTGTTTGTCTCCATTCTCCTTTGTTCATCCAGGAGAATGTTCACCACCATCTCTTATCTTCCCCCATCAGACTTCACCGACTGCCCTCTGCGACTTAGCACCTCCACAAGCATACATTTCTGTTTTTTAAAAAAGTCAGTAAAATTAACTACCACAGAGAAGGAGCAGTATACACCTGTAAATGCAAACAAAACAACATTTGTCCTGGATGGCCATTTCTTACACAATAGTGCAGAATCATAATTAATTATTCAAAATATTTTTTCTTCGAGCTCCTCCATGAGCATCGACACTGAATACAAAACTAGAGAGTTCACAGAACACCTTACCCCACCGCAGCCTTGAGCAAAAATACGTGGGAATGGTCTTTTCAACTCTTGCTTTACGTTTCTGAGCATGATCCACGTCAACTTTGTTGGTGAACTTTGAATAACAGGCACAATGATAACAATACGAAGCTGATGGGACAAACGGAACAGTCCAGAGCTGAACCTTCTGGTGCACAACTGTGTCTGTGGATGTCCTCCTGCAGTTGGGTTACTTTTTTGAGGAGGTTGTTGGCAGGATTTGTGAGGAGGTTGTTGGCAGGATTTGCACTCCGGCCACAGTAAAACATGCTTCATGCCGGAAAACACACAAATGTGAAGAAACCTGAAAACCCACTCTGTGGGAGTACCGACTGTGCTGCTGCCCTCTGCAGGGCAACTCACTGGATGAGGGGATTTGGGAAAAGCCTTCAGGACCACCATTCCTTGATGATGGGAGGAAAACCACGGGGGAAACCTCGAGGGACAGATTGCGGTGGTGTGTGGCGGAGTGGTGCTGAGGTGTCGTCCACCAGATGGCGGTCTCCTTGGGTTAACCTGAGGTGGTCCCTTCAGGTGCGTGCCTGGAATGTCCCATCTCTAAGAGAGGATCTGATATCATCTGAGGTCAAGTGTTTGGACATCGGGTCAGCACTCTTTGAGGTTCAGAGACCGGATAGTGGCGAGATCATGGTAAGTGGTTACACCGACTATTGGTGTGGGCACTCTGATGGTTACCATGGCCAAGGAGTTGCTCAAGCTGTGACCAATAAGCTGACTCCAATGATAATTGAGGTAAGACCAGTCAACAAGCGTCAAATGAGACGAAGGTTTCGTCACTCCTTGGGTATCGTTTCTCTGGTCTCTGTAGGTATGCATCGACTGAGGTGAGTAATCTCACTATGAAGGAGCATTCTTTGCCGCGCTCGAGTCTGTGGTTGATCAGTGCCCCAGGCGAGACACTCTTCTAGTCTTGAGGGATTTCAATGCATCGACTGGAACTGATTGGGATGGTTATGAGACTTGTGTTGGTCCCCAAGGGTCTGGAACTGTGAACCAGAATAGCACTTGGTTCCTTGACTTTGCAAGAAGTCATGGACTTAAGGTGGCTGGTTCATGGATTCAGCACCAACAGGCTAATCATTGGACTTGCTATTCCAACGCTGGTGGTGTGGTAAAGGAGATTGACCATGTGCTCATTGGAGGATGATCCAGAACTGCAGGGTCTACCGCAGTGCTCAGTTCCTCAATACCGACTACAGGCTTGTTGAAGCAACTCTGAAGTTGCAGATTAAATCTGGGAGAATAGTACCGTCTCAGCCGATGCTGGATGTTGGCAAGCTCAAGGATGATATGGTAGCTAAGGAGTTTGTGAACAGGCTGAGTAAGGATTTGGGGGTCTAGGTGCTTTGGGAAATCCTGAAGTGTTGTGGAGTGCCTTAGGACCACCGTCCTTGATGTTGCCAGTGGATGTCTTGGAACTCGCTGTTGGGCAAAGATGAATTTTGTCTCTCAAGGGACTCTGAATATCATTGGCCAGAGTCGCAGGGCCAAGCTTAATGGCAGAGCTGAGCTGTTCAGGGAGCTGAGGCATAAAACTGTATGTGCGCCAAGGGTGGACAAGGAGGACGATGTGCGAGGAATCTGTGAGGGGGTAGAGCATCACCTGTGGTCAAATGATTGATGTCCAGCTTACAGGGAAATTCATGCATTGCATTCCTCCAAGCCTGTCCCTCGGTGTACTGCAGTTAGAGCAGAGGGTGGTGGACTCTTGACAAAGGAGTCTGAAGTGAAGGCCCGCTGGGCCGGTGACTTTTAGCAGCTGTACCAGGCTGATCCACCAGCAGTCAAGATGGATGTTAGGGGTGTTACTATCCATATTTCTGAACCTCCAATCAACTGTGATCCACCTTTGCTTGTGGAAACACAGAATGCGGTGAACCGGTTGAAATGGGGTTAAGCTCCTGGGATCTGTGGCATTCATGCTGAACTTCTCAATGCTGATGGAAATGCTGTACTTGTGTCATTGCATGCAGTAGAGTGTCTGCTGAAACGCAACTGACTGAAAGAGAGGCCTTATTTTCCCTCTTTGGAAAGGGAAGGGTGATCACCAGAACTGCAACAACTGCTGAGGGATGATGCTGCTCTCAGTGCTGGGCAAGGTCTTTGCTCAGATAATTAGTGATAGGGTTCGCCACCATGTGCTTGAGCACCAGAATCCAGAGCAGTCAGGCTTTACACCAAAGAGGTCAAAGATTGACCGTATCCTTGCTCTTCGTTTCCTCACCGAACAGAGGCAAGAGTTTCAGCAGGAGTTGCTTGCAGCCTATGTTGATCTCTGCAAAGTATTCAATTCAATGAATTGGGATGCAATCTGGAGGATTATTGGTCTTCGTGGAGTGCCACCAAAACTGATCAATCTGATGTCTGAATTATACTCTGGTACTGAGGGTGCTGTGGGATGTGGTGATAACATCTGCGACATATTTCTAGTTGTTCCTGGAGTTTGTCAGGAGTCTGTCCTGGCCCCCACACTTTTCAGTGCTTGTATGGACTGGATTCTGGAGAGGATGTCGGAGAGATCAAACTGCGGCCCATCATTTAGCAATGTCAAGATCTCTGACCTTGCTTTCGCAGATGATGCAGACATCTTTGCGGAGACTCTGGATATCCTTTTGGGAGCCCGAGAGGTACTGAATGAGGAGTCGGAGCTGCTGGGATTATGGGTTTCCTGGGTCAAAACTAAGATCCAGGCTATGAATGACATCTTGGATGCTGCTGTCTTGTCTGTTCTTGTTTGTGATGAGGATGTTGAGATCACGGAGAGATTCCCTTACCTTAGCAGTGATATTCATATTTCTGCTGGCTGTGAACCAAAGGTCAATAGATATCTGGGTCAGGCATGGGGAGTCATGGATTCACTGGATCATGGGGTGTGGCGCTGCTGGTACCTGTGCAGGAGGACGAAAGTCCGAGTCTTTCGGGCCTTGATGCTTCCAGTCTTGCTCTACAGATGTGAGACTTGGACTTTGACCCGGGATCTGAGATGGAGACATAATTCCTTTGGTAGCAGGTCTCATTGGAGAATCCTTGGCTATTGCTGGTCAGACTGTGTCCAACGAGCAGTTGCTGAGAGAGCCTCAAATGAGATTTGTTATCTGCATAGTCCATGAGCATCAGCTGTGGCTGTGTGGACATGTGGCTCATTTTCCTGATGCTGATTCTGCTCACCAGATTCTCTCAACGAGGGAGCATCGTGAGTGAGGAGGCCATTCGGCCGACCAAGTGCCTCGTGGTTGCAACACGTTGATCAGCATCTCAAGGAGATGAGGATGGATCAGGCATCTGCCTGGGGGGATGGGAAGACAGAGGCTCCTGGAGTGCAGGCGGAAAGTGGACGGAGCGACGCGCTGCTCCGGCACATGCTTGCATACCTGACCTGACCTGACCTTCGAGGAGAAACAGACGATTTTGGAATGATCTTTGGTAAAAAGATGCACTTAAACAAACAGATATTTTGGATGAAGTTAGCTCTGTGGTTGAATGGCTAGGCCCATTTTGTCTGAATCTCGCAGTTATTCCAACCTCATAGCGCGGAAAATTTGATTGATTGAGATGGCATAACAATTTGTACAAGTACTGCTAAACTCATGGTTTTAGGAAGCGCAAACAATGTGATTTATGTTCCACAGTTTTGAAGTATAAAATTCAACTGAAGTGAGATAAAAAAAATTAAAGGTTGGAGAAAAAAACAAAACAAATCATTGAATCACAAGGTTACCGCCGATAATGCACCGTCTTTTACACCACCTTCTTTAACATGATGAATTAGTTATTCATGCCTGTTGTTTGTGTCCTTCATGACATCACCAAAAAGAGTGTTTCCTGTTTGAAATGATTTTCAATTTTGTTTGACTGCCAAACAGGCAGACAGACTGAAGCAATTCCTTTACCGTGCATGTACATGCACACTCGGGAGGAGATTCCATACAATTTGCCAAATTCAGAGCTAAAGTACTGAAAAACTGCAGGTTTGTGTTCCGATTCATGTTCTCCAGTGCTCAAAATATAAACTGAAATTAAGTAGTTCCTCGATCACATACCGACATCTGTCAAACAGACAGAGTGAACCAATTGCTTCACCCTGGTTTGCCCTACCCACGGTGGGGTTAAAAAAAAAGAAGAAAAAAAAAGAAGATAAAACATTAACATCCAGCAAAGGCAGTAAGCCTGTAGTTATCCCAGAATGCGTCATCTACAAAATTAATTGTCATCACAAGGCAGAACTTCAGGTTGTGTTGTTTTTTTTCGTGAGTGTGCACAGTTTTCTGGCCTCTGTCAGAACTTCTTTGAAAGCCAAGTATACCCTTCTGCATCTGTCTTGACTAACTGTTGTCATTTGTTCCCTGTTAACTGTATCATGGCTCCATAACCGCGACATATTATACGTACTTACTTGGCCATTTTGTACCAATTTCCAGTTTGTGTTTGTCTTAGCCTCACCAAGGCTGTGTGTGTGCTCTTTACTCTTCGACCTTATGATCTCCTTCCTTCTCTCTGCCTCTCCTTTGCTTTCCTGTCATTCATCTTTCTTTTACTACTCACAACCTATATTAAATTACAATTTAAAATGGAGCATCTCCCTTGATTGTCCTTTCCAAATGCTTTTCCAATTCAGCTTCTTCTTCTTCCCTCCTATTCTGTTTTGTTCCTGGATCGCTCACAGAACCGCACGTGATGTCTCTTTGCATTTAGGCCATGCAACTTTGCTTTGAACCACCAATCCCTCAACTCTGGTCACAATGCTTGGCTTAATTTTGCTGAACTTGGAGTCTAGATAAGAAACCAAGTTTGCAGAGGGAGCTCATGAGTTTTAACCACTTCATGTCTGTGTACCCTCTACCCCTCAAAATATTTATCCACACCACCCAAGTCCCTTATCCACCCCATCAGATACTATGCCTCCCCTTCCCAAAAATGTGGACCACCAATAGTAATAATAATAATAATGATAATACCATTCCTTTCGTGCCATAAAGGTGCATAGGGCTGCCAAGGCAGTTTCGTTGGCAAGGAGTACAGTTCTGGACAGTTTGTCACTCCAACACAGGTTACCCTGAATGGTTATTCTCCCAGTACACTAGTACTCATTTTGCTGGCCTCAGAAGGATGACAGGCTGAGTCAACCCCACCTGGTGTTAATTCAACAGTCAACAGGGCCTTGAACTCAGGACTCTAAGACGCCAAGCCAGTCACCATAACTGCTAAGCCAACACCAGGCTTACCACCAATATTAGAGGTCCCTAATTACTGATCTCTCCATTGAAGTTACCGCTGCAGTTACATACATTGTATGCAGATAGAAAATTACAGTTACAAACAGAAGTGTCCCTTTCACATATGAGGTCCCCTTTCTCCTTGGCTATTCTCACTTT
>CM068954.1:20468575-20489082 GCA_035128595.1 Eptatretus atami
TGACCCCCACCCACTTACCCTTCTCAGAATAGTGTACTATAGAGAATGACGATTATTTTATATATAACCCGAACATGGATCAACACATAACCAGCCGTCCAAACTCTATTCCTCATTTGTGGTGACATTACCTGCCATCATCCCTGTTGGCTGTGAGTTGGCTCTGCAACAACCAGCACCAATGCAGTGACCAAGTCCTACTGCAATTCCATGGGGCTTACCCAATCTGTGAGCTTTCCAACATGCATTGCTGCCAACAGCAAGTTCTCCCTTCTGATCCTGGCAATGAAGAACCTTCCATCCAACCTCTCCTGTTCATACTCTTGTCAAAAGCCCACGTTTCTCTGGCTAACGTTGGAGAGCCACCTCAACACCGCAGAACATAGCATGTTCATACAGGCCAACCAGCAGGTCCTGCAATCTGCTTTCTCAAAAAAGGATTCAGCTTTAATTTCGACTGCAATGATTTTGATTACATGTGCAAATCTCACTCTCCCTTCTCTCTCTTTGGGCTACTTCAGGTTTCTTTGTCCCGGTGTCTTTGTCTGTCCCAGACACAACCCTCATCCATTTTATCACCCTGTTATATTGCTACAATGTGCCTTCTTTGAAAACCTTAAACAAGAGAGAGACAGAGAGAGACAGAGAGAGATAGAGATAGATAGAGAGAGATAGATAGAGAGAGATAGATAGAGAGAGATAGATAGAGAGAGAGAGATAGATGAGAGATAGATAGATAGAGATAGATAGATAGAGATAGATAGATAGAGATAGATAGATAGAGATAGATAGATAGAGATAGATAGATAGAGATAGATAGATAGAGATAGATAGATAGAGATAGATAGATAGAGATAGATAGAGAGATAGATAGATAGATAGAGATAGATAGAGAGAGATAGATAGAGAGAGATAGATAGATAGAGAGAGAGAGATAGATATAGAGAGAGAGAGATAGATATATAGAGAGATAGATAGATAGAAGAAGATAGATAGATAGAGAGAGATAGATAGATAGAGAGATAGATAGATAGAGATAGATAGATAGAGAGATAGATAGAGAGAATAGATAGAGAGAGATAGATAGAGAGAGATAGATAGAGAGATAGATAGAGAGAGATAGGGAAGAGAGAAGAAGAGAGAGAGAGAGAGAGATAGAAGAGATAGATAGAGGAAGATAGGGAGAGAGAGAGAGAGAGAGAGAGAGAGAGGAGAGAGAGAGAGAGAGAGAGAGAGAGAGAGGAGAAGAGAGAGAGAGAGAAGATATAGAGGGTGATAGAGATATAGAGATATAGAGATAGAGAGATAGAGAGATAGAGATATAGAGATATGAAGAGAAAGAACGAAAATGAACCAGTAACTGGAAAATGGGCCACAGCTGATTACCTACCTCCCTTCGTTTGCTCTTCTCCAGTCGCAGATTGTTTCCAGAGAGGATTTTATTCGCACATCTAACAAGTGTTTCTTTTCAAACTTTATTTGTTCCAGAGTTTGTTTCTTCATAAATCGTGTTCTTTGTGGTTATTTTTAATTCGCCCTTCTGCCCAGCTGCAGGTAGGTAAAAGGTGCGTGTTTTGCAGCTCATTAAGCAATCATGGCAGGTTTCACACCTGTTATCTAGATTTTGAAAGTGTAACGGCAAAGCAGCCTTTTGTGTTCTGCCGAAGGGGATCCTCATGGAAGATATTGTTATGGCAGTTAGAAGTAGTATTGGCTTTGAGAATGTGAGGGTTGTGTCTCACATGAACCAAATCTGTTATTATTTCCCAGGTGATTGTTTTGCCCATGATGTGATGAGGTCAGGGCTAACCACTCAAGGTGGACACTGTAATGGTCACAGCAGAAAGATACTACTATGACTAAAGTCGCCGCTTCATATGTTCTTCCCTTCCTTCCTCATGATATGCTTCCTAAAGCGGCGTCTCGATTTGATGCAACTTATTCCCACCATGATTGTGCAAAACATGTTATGAGTTATAGACAGCAATAATTATTCATGGTTTTGCGTGATCGAGGTGATGAAACAGATTGAAGTTACCTGAAAATTTACAACTGATAACCACATTATCAAGTTTATGTACCGGGCGTAGTGGCGTGCACCTGTAATCCGGCTACTCGGAGGCTTGGGTTGGAGGATCGCTTGAGGGTCTCTGCGCTGGGCCGCGCTATGAGAAGGTGTAGGGCAGCCCGGAATCATGGCGAAACCCAATTCTTATCCCTTATCTCTGTGTCGTAAGAGGCGACCAGGGTTGCGTCAGGAAGGGCATCCGGTGTAAAACCTGGCCAAATCAGTATGCGGATCATAACGGATGATCCGCTGTGGCGACCCCGAATGGGAGCAGCCGAAAGACAAACAACAACCACATTATCAAGTTTATGCTGTTTCTGCTGCACTAACTTATTACCTCCACCACCGAAGGTGGACATAGGTTATCTTTTCACCCCCTGTTTGTCTATCTGGCTGTCTGTGAGCAGAATATCTCAAAATATTATGGACGGATTCGGACAAAAATTTGGTGGACAACGAGGATGAATCTATTCGATTTTGGTGAAGATCACGATACTGTAATTTTATTTTTTAATGATTGTTCACCATTGAGATGTTAGGACCAGAAACGATATACAACACAATATCAAAAAAAATATGGATGGATTCGGACTACACTTGATGGACAAGTTGGGTGTGTGACAAGGTCAAATTGATTAGATTATGGTGAACATCTGGATCAAGATCCAATAATTTTTTCAATGATTCCTCACCACTGGGATATGGGGCTGAAAACGATATATAGCACGATATGTCAAAAAGTTGTGGACGGATTATGACAAAACTTGGTGGATGAGTTGGGTAGGTAACAACAACAAGCCAATTCGATTTTGGTTAAGGTTCAGATGCTCTACCAAGTGCCGTTCGAGTTTCAATGGTGGTGTAGTCGGTAAGCTAAAATAGTTTGGGTGGAAAGCAACATGTGTGGAGTGTCGCATGTTGGGCCTTGTTAAGATGACTGAAAAAAAACCAGCAACAATTCGTTTCCTAGCACTTCAGATGGGCCAACGCTTGATGCCTCCATTGCTTTATTACTCTAATGGGGAAAAAGAAGGGAAACCTCTGCTGCTCATCATGGTTCTTGTACGCGAAAGAAAACGGCTCTCGATAATTGAAGTATGGTGATTGATGTGCCTTGATGGTTCCCTAATAGTTCACCTTAAATGACATTGCTAATGATGACTTAATTTTTTTTCTCAGGGTATATAAGGCTCATTGAGGAGCTACAACCACCAAATTCCACCACACACACACACACACACACACACACACACACACACCACACGGTCATTAAATTGGCTGACGATGCAATTCAGTATTTTGACATACCGGCCCTTATTATCAGGAAGCCTTCTGGCAATTTTCTGACAATGTTTTTTTTACTCAAAAGTCAACAAAGACTATACCCTGGTGAATCGAAAGTCTGTCGTCAAGGAGGCGATAAAAAATTTCATTATAAATTAGAACTCCAAATTGTTTTCAACCTCAGTTCATCACCACACATTTAGCTTTTAACAAAGATCCACGAGGTCAACAACCCAGGACACAAAATAATTTCCACTTGTAGCAGCCCACCCAATCTGACTCTCGTTATCCTGATATTAAGATGGCTCCATTCATTGAATCTATACCTCCTTCATCAAAGACGCTAATCATAATCTTTGAACAGTTTCAGGTTCCTTCCGACAGCAGGTTTTTTTTGGTTTTTTTTTTTTTACTATGGCCATCACATCCTTGTACACCATCATTCCTAATGAGGAGGGTCTTTGTGGGCTCGAACACTTTTTTTGAATCTCCAGATTATCAAGGAATCAAGAATATAAACTCTTCTCTGTATTGCCCACTGGTCCTCACTCTCAACTCCTTTTCATTTGCCGGTGAATTCCAAAAGTAGTTGAACGGTGTAAATATAGTTATCAAAATCGGTCTCAACTATGCAATCCTCTTTTCGTTTACAATGAGAAACAGTTATTCGACTGTAAGATGATCCTACCCCAGAATTATTGGCCCACTACATAGACGACTGCATCAGTGCCACATCTTGCAGCAGAGAGGACTTTGAACAGTTTATCGACTTTGTCAATTCCTTCCACTCAGCACTGAATATCAATGAGAGATTTAACGTACCTCGATCACCTTTCTCAACATTAATGTCTCAGTCAGAGAGATCGGAACTGCCAACACTACCCATGAGAAACCTACCGATTCACACAGCTACCTTCTGTATTCATGCTCTTACCACACCCACATCAAAAGTTCAATTCCATATTCCTAATTCATCAGGTTCTGCCATCTGTGCAGTGACAATGCAGACTTCAAATCCAAATCCAAAAATCCAACAAGAAAAAGAGCAATCAGAGATTGCAGACTCTCGCCAGGACTTTTGTGTGGTGTTCGTGTCCTGGTGTGTCACATAGTTAACTAGAAGAGCGCATACCTCCGCCATGCAATGCCTGACCCACGAGAACATATCGGGCCCAATACATTTTTCAAATATCATGCTATATATCGTTTTTGGCCCTATCACTGGTGAAAAATCACTTTAAAAATTAAATAATTCTCGTATCCAGATTTGGAGTCAGATCTTCACGAAAATCGAAAAATCATCCTTTCCACTCATCCAACGTGTCCACCAAGTTTCGTCCAAATCAGTCCATAACTTTTTGAGATATTGTACTACATATCGAGTTAGCCCAATCTCTCAATGGTGAAGAATCACTTTAAAATTATCAGATCCGGATCTGGATTCGGATCTTCACCAAAATTCAATAAATTATTCCTTGTCACACATCCAACATGTACACCAAGTTCGTCCGAATCCGTCCTCAACTTTTTGAGATATTGTGCTGCATATCATTTTTGGCCTGATCTCTCTATGGTGAAGAATCACTTTAAAAATTCTACTAGCCGGATCCGTATCAGGATCCTCACCAAAATCTAATCAATTCGTTGCTGTCACACACCCAACCTGTCCACAAAATTTCATCCAGATGCGTCCACAACTTTTTGAGATATCCTGCACACACACACAAACAAACAAACAAACAAACAGGACAAGCGGCAGGCGGCGATGGGTCGCCGAGCATGGAAACTATAAGATATAGAGCAAAATGGATGTCATATAGCAGATAGGAATCCCCTTAAGATTATGCATATCAAATCTCATCCAGTTCCATCTACTGATAACTACTCGGATCCATCTGAATGAAAAGTACCGAAAATGCGGTTTGAAATCGGAAATCCCCAAAGTTCGAGGGGTGCTGTGGGTGAACAAAGATCTAAATCTAAAATCCGGCTCGATCATTTGTGCACAATGTATTCCAGACGATTAGTGTGAATTTTCATGACCATCCGACCATAACCCGAGGAGTAGCATTTGGCGCAAAGGCACTCCAGCTCTCGCATATTATCGATCTTTGCACTAATTGACCTTTGACCCCTAACTTAAGCCAAATCGGTCAATATGTTCTGAGGCAAAGTTGTAGTACTCATTGAGTACCATAAACCTGCAAAGGTTTCATTCGTATCGATGCATTCACCTGGTCGCAGGGGGCCTTCAATTTTCGCATTTCACGCATACCCTAATTGTAGGGGGCACTGCGGGTAAAGTATTCCATATATCACAAAAACCGGAATGTATTTGATAGAGCATCACCTGTAGCTCATTCGTGCCAAATTCATAACCCTACGTGGGATAATGGCTTTCGGAATTGATTTCGCTGTAACGGTACCGATTTTGAAGGTTTTTCGGTTGTTGCTGGGAACCAAAGCGTCCCAGCAACCATCACAATTTCCAAAGCACTAGGTCATAAGATGTACCTACCACCCGAGTTTGGTCAAAATCCGCCCACGTTTACTACCAATTATGCTGATGACAAACAAACAAACATCCAAACAAACATCCAAACAAACAGACAGAATTACTGACAATAAGGGTCACCTATTTCGGCGACCCAATAAACAGAGAGAACGGGGTGAAAAATTAACCTCCTTCACCTCCAGTGGCAGAGGTAACAAGCAAAAAGCAAAGATGGAGTAATCAGGAGGAACCTGGATAGGATTTCCATTTCAGCTGGAACTCCTCCACCCTCAAACCCATATAGGCGCAGCCAAGTGAGCCTCATTCAAAAAAGGTTAAAAAAAAAATTCAAGAAGAACCCAGGTCAAATATATATTATATTATATATATATATATATATATATATATATATATATATATATATGATTCTGGCTGCTAGACCATGTGTCTGACTGATCTGGTTGAAATTTAAAACATATATTCCCCATCATTACAAGATCACAATTGTGACGTTTCATGTCAATTGATTAAGCAGTTCAAGAGAAAGAATATTTTTAAGATTTTCGCTCAATCCAATATGGCTGGCAAACTATGTGACATCAATTATTCATGAATACTCTGGTATCCCCAAGGCTTGGAGAACTTTTGTGTGAAGGTTCCCCTCGATCTGTCCAGCCGTTCTGGAAAATATTTTATTTATAGGTTTTAGGGTACATCCAATATGGCTGCCAAACCATGTGACCTATGATGTCATACGTGTGAACCTTTTATTCCTCATGGATAGGCGGTCATAAGTGTAAAGTTTTGCCTCGATCTGTTCAGCCACTTCAGAGAAGCTGATTTTTTAAAGGTTTTTTTTGGAAAAAAAACACAACAATATGGCTGCCAAATCACGTGACCGATGACATCATCACAATTTATTCAGTGGACCATTTTATCCCAAGATGACGTCACAAATTTTCATACTGATCAGATGTAGTGTTCTACATATACAATTATTACGTCATAATGAAAGCACCTATGACGTCATCAAAAAATCACACTTATTCTCCATGTTGAGTACTTTCCATTTGCCAAGTTTCAATTTTTTCCTTGGTGCTGTTTCAGAGATAGAGGGCCAAAGTTTTTCTGTTTTTCCAACATGACTGCCATACCACATGACCTATGACGTCATAAGTATCAATAAAACATTCCACATGAGTCGTTGCTCCGATGGTGAAAATTTCATCTCAATCCGACAAGCGGTTGCAGAGAAAAACACTGAAGTACTTACTGTGCGGACAGACAGACAGACAGACAGACAGAAAGACAAACAAACAAATGGACCCTAATGTAATACCCTCTCCTTTGGCGAGGTAACAAGAAAGCATGTCAAAATGGAAAGCACGTCCACATCCACTTTGTACTGAAACTAAACTTGACGAAAACGACAGATTAAAAAAAATTGTACACTTTATTCATTTGTGTTTTCAATATTCTCATAATAAAAGGTTTGTTGAAGATTTTATGACAAAAGCTCAATCGGTAAAAAAAAAGTGATGGTATGGACAGACACACTGAATCTCAATGGTCAATAAATAAAAAAAACAGGGAAGCAATTTAAAAAAATGGGTGTCTCACGTTTGAGGTGTTGCAGCGGAGCTAATAAAGCCGATTTATGGTCACGATGATGTTGCACTTTCACATATTGACCCAATTTCTTATTATTATTTTTTGCATCTTCTCATGATAAAGGTTTGTTGAAAATTTGATCACAAAAGGTCAAATGGTAAAAAAGAGAAAAAAAAAGAAGCAGTAATAGCCTGGACAGGCAGACACAGAGACAAGCGATTGCAAAAAAACCCCGTCCCCCACTGCGCAAGGGGACGGGCTAATGAGATGTGCAAGTTGTTTACCGAGCATGCCTTTCCATTTCCATTGTAGTTACTACACTAGAGCAAGACAACAGCAACGGTCTTTGCAACTGACTGAGAAGAAAAAACAACCAAAGACAGGATCTCGTTCACATTGACATACCATCCCATCAACCTTCAAGTCAAGAGGGACTTCAGGCTTTTCACATTAACTATCCTGAAACCACGTTGATTTGTTTTCCCCCTACAATTGCCTCCAAATTTCGCTGATTAAAGGACCATTAATTGCTCTCTGACCTCCCACTAAGAACGTTTTTAAAAGTGTTTACGAAATAGCTATAATATCTGCTCCTTCATCAAAACAGCCGCATCAATCTCAGGACCCCAAAAGTTGTATTAAAGTCATAGACAACTTTTACTGCACATCCACAAATGTAATTATGGAATAATGTGCATTCTCTGTAAAAAAAAAAAAAAAAAAAAGTATCTACATTGGTGAAACCAGGCTAGGACTGGGCTATCATTTCCATGAACACTTATTCGATTTGTACAAACCAACATTATAAAGCTCTTCAAGCCAGTTCCTCACCACTTCACTCTTACCGGACATTAATTTAGCCATAAGGCAGTCTCCAATATCTTTCTCCATTTCAGCACCACAGACAGTCACAAGCGTAAAGAGCAAAGCCTTATCTACAGGATCGGCACATCGGCCCCCATGGGATCCACCAGCGCCGTTTATTCACTTACACCTGCTGTTTGTTACAACTTTTCAATCATTTCCCTCTCTCTGTTTTTTTACCCTTTATTTTATTCCATTTTATCTATCTTATCTCTCCTCTTTTCCCTTTTCTCCTCTTTCTTGACTCTTTTTCAAAAGAGTCTTTCTTGTATTTCCTGTCTTGTCAAGTCTTTCTTGACTCTTTTTCAAAAAATCCTTTAGTTTGTTTTGATGATTTAATTATCAGTCATCTTCTCGCCTTGCATAACCCCCCCACCCCTTTCCCAATTTACTATCCCCTCTCACCTTGTTGGGTTGATAGGATGGCCTCGAGGTATGCACACTCACCTCTAAGCTGTCAAGTCTGGGTTTGAATCCTGACCCAGCTATAAACTGTCATCCTGGTGTTTCACAGGTAGGGTGATTCATCAATGAGTGTGCCATACCTCAGATGGACGTTAAACCGGCGTCCCGTCTGCCAGAATTAGTTGGTGGACGTTAAAGATCCAATGGTGTCCTTCATGAAGAGTAAGTGTACTATCGCCGGCACCTTGACCAAATTACAAATTCCTGCCCTGACCTACAGAGGGCATTTCATCAGTGGCACAACCATGCCCTCAGTAAAGGATGCTACCCCACAGCCGTGTGTTGCATATGAACAAAGACGATTCCCCCCCATTTTCCTTATCTTCCAAGTCTCTTTGGCTTTTAACCTCTGAACCCTAACCCTCCCTCTTGTGAGGTGTCAAAAAGTCATTCCCATCCATCTGTTCCCTGATCCCGCTCCGACGCACGTCATAGTATATCGTCTTTCACTCATGTAATATCACGATGATCAGTTTGAGGGAAATGGATGTGGATTAACGAGGGAGTAAGATACTTGCATTATTTTTTCTCTGAACTCAAAAATACAGGCTGAAAATTGGAAGGGAGTGGTTGAAACAATTGCATGAAGACTTAACAGAGGAACAAATTCCTCCCAAGCCCATCCTATAAAACTTACATAGTTTATCTGCTTGCGGCCACAAAATGTTTTGCTTCAGTCAATTCAAAGGCAACTGGCAAATTTATGTCAGGAAAACATCACACGCTCTTGACAAATATACTGTGCCACCCTTTGTCCGATAGTGACCAGGACCTCGTTGATATCAATGTCTGCCGAATGACCTTTTGACTGCTTTTGGCACAGCGTCTGCTAAGCCGACAGACTATCTACTCTGGAGATCTTTGGCATGTTGTACAAGACTGAAAGCAGGCAAACTTACTTATAGCCTGGAGCTGCTCCTCAGTGATCTTTGAAGAGTGGACGTATCCATCTTACCAGTTATATTTTTTTCCAGAACTTGCTGAATGTCTGGCAAAGCCTTCCTGTGTGCCATCATGCTTATAGCTATGACGTTTTAGTATGTTTGGAGGATAACTATTATTTTTGAATTTGCTATTTCCACCCTTTCAGTGAAATCGCAGACTTTTACTTTATTTTTTTTTAATCGGCTGTAATGCTGTAATGTGTAGCATCTTCGTAATTAAATAATCTGGGACAGTTGCCCATGATATGGGAAATTAGTGGGTTTGAACTGTAGAGCAGGTTCTTAAAGAAGAACTCCAGATGTTACTTGAGTTCAGTGTACGGTCGTGTGCAGATGCAATTTCGACACCCAATAAACCTTATCGTTCCAAAATTGTTAGTCAGTTTTTGATGCATCACAATTGCCTCCTCTGAGTGCTGGATAGAATATATCTTGCAATATAAAAAGCAAAACAATTTACCAATTCTACATCAGGTTATTGCAAGATGAATCATCGCCGCATGGGGAAACGTGATAGAAGGGGCTACTTAGAAGGGGCCTGAAACCTCTCTGAACCTGTCTGAAGCAAAGCGTAATGCAAGTCATGAGTGCCAAAAACAATCAATCAGGTAAGCTACAGTGGAGATTAGCTAATTGGATAATTCCATCTAACACCCTAGTTTTTTCAGTTCACCATCCTTTGTACCAGTTCATTACCCCTTCTATAACTTGGCTGAAGACAATTCACAGTTACTAATACATTACCCACAGAATCGACACACGTGCAAACACGGATAGAAGCATGCACAGCTGCTTTTATAGTGAATGTTTGACCGTTTTTTTTAATTTGCTTAAAGATATTTTATAAAAAGTTGACGACTTTTTCATTGTGTTCCTTCATTCTTGGGCTCAATATCAACTCAAAATGTGAGCGTTTATGATGTTGCTTGATTGCATGCTCTCAATGGCAAAACTTGCTCTATACTTTGTGTATGTATGTCTGCATGTGTGTATATACACAGATATATATATATATGCATACTAATAAAAGGCAGTGTGTGTGTGTGTGGTGTGTGTGTGTGTGTGTGTGTGTGTTGATTGTTATATATATATATATATATATATGTTTCAGAATGTGGAATGGAGTCATCCCAGGGCAGGCATAAGGGGTCACAATTCATGGACCAAGCTGTGAAGTTTTCTGTCTCAATGTTTTGTGCCGAGGGCTCTCTTCATGATCGTCGCCGAGTCCTGGACAGCTTCCAAATATAGTTGGTTTGTTATAATATTCCCAAGGATGGTTTTAGCTCACCTGTAACGTAGTTCCTGGGAGCTTATGGGATGGCACATCGTCAGTCCGTCCGTCCACAAATACTTGCAACTTCTCAGAAACTACACAAACGGTTTCAATGAAATTTGGCCACAACCTTCATCACCCATGATGGCCAAAAAAACAAAGGTGTCTGCAGAGGAGTTTAACGGGGGGGAGTGGGTTGCCTCCCCAAAGATGTATCTGCTTTCTTCTCAAACGATATACACAATTCCGATGAAGCTTCACAACAACCTTCATCACCCATGACGTACCAAAGTTTGTTCATAACATTAGAAAAATCTGCTCCAAGGGGATTTAAGGGGGGTTGCCCCTCAAAATATGAATTTGCTTTCTTCTCCAACACATACAATTCCGATGAAACTGACCACCATCTTCACCACCCATGACGTGCGAAGGTTTGTTCACGCCATTAAAAAAAATTGGTGTCAAGGAGGGTCTATGGGGAGAGGGGGTTTGCCCCCCAAAATAGGCATTTGCTTTCTTCTCCAAAAAATTCCGATGAAACGACCACCATCTTCACCACACATGATGTACCAAAGTTTGTTCATGACATTAAAAAAATTGGGGTCTAAGGGGTTCTACGGGAGGGGGGGGGCAAAATATGTATTTGCTTTCTTTTCTGAAGCCACACACAATTTCAATGAAAGTTGACCACAACCTTTATCACCTGTGATCTTCCAAGGTTTGTTCATGGCATTAAAAAGAAATCCATAGGTATTTACTTTCTTCTACATTATATATTTTGTGGGTCATCCATGCCCACCAGTGGTTGCCTGATGATCTTATCCAGCCACTACCAGGTGAGCACCCAGGGGTATTGCTCCCCGATGTTTAATATCTCTGTGAGGTTCTTTATCATCATTCCTGTAGGTCCAGCGATCACTGGTACAACTTTGGCATTCTTCAGCTTCCAGGATCTTCTCACTTCATTCTTGAGGTCTTGGTGTTTGGTGATTTTCTTGATTTCTGCATTGTTTAGTCCAAAATCACTGCTATTAACTCCTCAATCAGCAATGCCTTCTTCTCTTTTTTTTTGTACCCAAATATGATATATTGTCGCAACGCTTTATTTTCGATGTTCACGCACGATGGGATCATTAGTTCGCATGCGAGTGGTGGGTACTTCCATGTTTTTAGTGATTACTTTTGGTTCATGTTCAAACAAATTTTCTGGAACAGGGACATCAAAGTTTTTGCAGATGTGCCAGCGGATTACTTTACAAACTCTGTTGTGTCGTTGTGTGTACAGCTGTCCTGACATGAGTTTGTTTTTGTAATAGGTCATTTAGGCATAACATACCATTCTCTTTACTAACTCCACCTCCATCCTTCACTTTCTCTCTTTTTTTTTTTCATATATTCTCTCTCTCTCTCTCTCTCTCTCTCTCTCCTCCCTCTCCCTCCCACGGTATAGCAACGTTGGTGAGGCATAGCTCTCCTCACCTCCCCCTCCCCCTATCTAGCTTCCCCTCCCTCCTCTCTCCTCTCTCCCCCTTTCCTGTCTCTCTCAACCCCCCTCCTTCATACCCGTCAGCAAAGCGACAGGTTGTATTTGCTAGAACATACATACTGAAAGCAATCATTAGTGGAAAACGACAAGAGTGATGTTCGTGTCAGGGTAAAGAACTTTAAAGTGTTTTGTTTCACTCTAAAGCTTTTGTTTCAGCTCGTTAAAAATTAGAATTAATTTCCAAACAAAATCTTTGAAATGTGGCTGAATTTGAGCAAATACAGGGTACTAAATGATTTTTTTAAAAAAATTAATGAGTGTGAACATTAATTTTATTTGTGGAGAGGCGTGCCCAATGGAAATTGGTTTGTACTGTTTATGAAATCTTCTGTTGAACTTGCTATACACTGAACTTGCTGTCTGCATTTGTTTTGGGTTTATTTTATTTTTTTCTAACAAAAGGACTTAAAATCAAAATGTATGTATTTTGTATCTCTCTCTCTCTCAACTCTCTCCTGGGAATCACAGCAAAATTATGGTTATCCTTGGGCAAGACAGAAGACATCATTTCTACCTCCACCACTGAGGGTGAAGGAGGTTAACTTTGTCTGTGTACAGGATATCTCAAAAATTTGTGGACGGATCTGGAATGAAATTTTGTGGACAGGTTCGGTGTGTGACAAGGACGAACTGATTAGATTTTGGTGAAGATCCGGATCTGACTACTAGAATTTTTTTAAGTGATACTTCACTCTTGAGAGATTAGGACAAAAACGAAACATAGCCTGATATTTCAAAAATGTATTTCTTGGGCGCGATATGTTCCCGTGGATCAGGCATTACATGGTGGAAGTATGCGCTCTACCGAGTGCCCTTCTAGTTGTGCATGGAATTGAGGCTTGTGAAGAAGCTAGAACATATAACAGACCAGGACATAACAGAACAAAAAGACCAGTCGGAAGAACATCTTGCTAATCTTAAAGCTGAACTCTCCAACCACTGTCCTTAAAGTACTGGTGGTGCCTTGTTAAGTCTGTCTCTGGTGTATACTTTCCCTGCAAACCCTCCCTCCTATCAATGGACATTACAGCAGACTGCTTAACACAATGTAAAATGTCTCAATTCAGCGTTTGCGTCCAAATCTCGTGGATACTTCCCATGCTTCTCTGTTCCCAATCCTACTCCCTCATATGCATTGTTGATTAGAATCACACCTGAAGACGGAGAGAAAATCTTGTCCAGCCTCGACTCGGCTTCAGTGATGACCCCAGATGGCATAAGTGCCTGTGTTCTCAAATCCTGTTCCGCTGCTATTGCTTCTCCTCTCTGTTCTCTTCAACCTCTCCTTCAACTTTGGCAGTCTCACAACCCTCTCAACTACAGGAAGTGCGTAAGCTCACTTCCACATACAGGTAAGCTCATGGAATCCATCATCGCTGCTAATGTTATCTTTCCACTTTTCAAACATCCCAATGTTTGGATTCTGTCCCGGTCACTTAACTAACAGACATGCTGCTGCATCTCTCTCAGCAATGATTGGGGGACCTAAATGTGAAAACAAAAACACCATGACCGTCTCTTTGGACATACCTCAGACATTCAGCATCATCTGGTTTGTTTGCCAAACTCAATTACTGTGCCACACACGGCCAACTTCAAAGCTGACATTGACTTCCTCAACTCACACAGTAAACACTGGAATCAATAAAATCCTTTCCTCTCCTTTCACACAGTGGAAGCAGGAGTGGCCCAATGCAGTGTCTCGTTCCTCGTGTACACAATTCAACTCTCAGATGCTCTGAAAAATCGCATCTTCCTTTTGGTAAACAATTTCACATAATGCCAAACAGAAGGCTACCCCCATTCCACCGAGAGGCAGACAGCAGCTGCGTTTTCCTTTTACTGATTAGGAAATTGATTAAATGCTGGACTGGCAATATGTCTCTGGATTTCAGGTCCACCAGGATGTACAGGTTCTTCTAGTCACCCCAAGTCAGGTCATGTATGGGAGCATGCACCGGAGCAGTGCATCACCACGTCCACTTTCCGTCAGTACATGACAGAAGTAAATAGACACCATGATTTTTAAAGAATTTATTTATTTAACATTTGAAGAACATTTGATCCATTTTAATACATACACTAGTATTTTGTAGACTTGCCATTTGCAGATTTCAATACTTTTACTCTTTCAGGCGTAGAACTAACGAGTTCTGAAATTTTCTCTTGTGGGATTTCTGCCCAGGCTTCACGCAAAAGGTTTAGCAATTCTGCTCATGGTGTTGGTTTCCTGGACTTTTTCCGCACAACTCGATCCAATATGGCCCAGTGGTGTTCAATGGGATTCATGTCAGGAGACTGACTTAGCCATGGACGTCGCTTGATCCCATTTCTGTCCTGGCATTCTTTGGTCTTTTTTGCAGTGTAGCATTTGACCATCTGATCAGTGGAGAAGACAAGGAGATGTCCATCCTCAAGGATAGAAATGTATATCGTGGAGTTGATGTTGCCAACACACTCCACAAGCTCTGACCGACCAGCGCTCCAGATTGCTCCCCACACCGTCACTGAAAAACCACACTGTTTGACAGTTGTCTCCAATCGGTTCAAAGAGAACTCTTGAGTGGGAAGTCTCCAGACCCATACGCGTCCACTGTCAGAAAATTGAGCAAATTGGGACTCATCTGAAAAAAATGACAGTTTGCCAAAACTCCAAGGGTCTGATGGCCATCTCGTCAGCCCACTTCTTTCTCCTTTGAATGTTGGCTGGTCTAAGAAGAGGTTTTCTTCTAGCTGCTCTACCATAGTAGCCCAGTTGATGAAGGTACCGCACAGCAGTTCTTGAGCTGACTTGGACCTCCTCTTCAACATCTGCTGCCTTGCAATAGGGAGTTTTCTCAATGGACCGCTTGACAGCTCGAAGACACCTTTCTGAGGACCCAGGTCGACCAGAACGGGAAGCTGTGGATTCCTTTCCTTCGCTGGTGAATTGCACAATCACCCGATTGACCGTAGCAAGGGGAATGCCAAGGTTCTGGGCTATCTGACACTGGCCAACTCCACCTTCCAATTGGCCAACAATTCGTCCTCGAAAATAGCAAGGTCATTTGCTCTGGTCTGAGGCATAGTTAATTGTCATCATGACCTAGGAACTTGTTTCTGCAAATAAATAGTTGAATATTAGTACAAATCACTGAGTAAAACTTGCTTTATACAGATGAAATGAAGAAAATTAAGGTGTGTACTTCTCTCATGTCTCTGTACTCCAGGGGCCTCTGTTTGGCCATCCCCCAGGCAGATGCCTGACCCATCTCCATCTCCATCTCCTTGAGATGCCGATCAACCTGCTGCAACCATGAGGCAGATGGTCGGTCCATTGGCCTTCTCCACTCACGAGGCTCCCTCACTGAGAGTATCTAGTGAGCAGGATCAGCGTCAGGAAAACGAGCCACATGTCCATACAGCCACAGCTGATGCTCACACACGATGCAGGTAACAAATCTCATTTGCGTCTCTCTCAGCAACCGCTCATTGGACACAAAGTCCGACCAGCAATAGCCAAGGATTCTCCAAAGAGACCTGGTACCAATGGAATTAAGTCTCCATCTCAGATCCATGGTCAGAGTCCAAGTCTCGCATCCATAGAGCAAGAATGGAAGCACCAAGGACCTGAAGATTCGGGCTTTCGTCCTTCTGCACAGGTACAGACAGTGCCACATCGCATGATCCAGTGAATCCATGACTTCCCAGGCCCGACCCAGATGTCTATTGACCTCTGTCTCACAGCCCACAGAGACATAAATATCACTGCCAAGGGAAGTAAATCTCTCCGTGACCTCAATATCCTCACCATAAATAGGTACAGACAAGATAGCAGCATCCAAGATGTCAATGAAAGCCTGTATCTTTGTTTTTGAACCAGGAAACCCATCATGCCAACTGCTCTGACTCCACATTCAGCACCTCGAGGGCCCCCAAAAGGATATCCAGAGTCTCCGCAAAGATGATCGCTTCATCTGCGAAATCAACGTCAGAGATCTTGACATTCCCAAATGATGCACTGCAACTATACAGTATCTCTCCAATATCCTCCCCAGAATCCAGTGTATACAAGCACTGAAACGTGTGAGGGCCAGACCATACCCCTGATGAACTCCAGTAATCGCTGGAAATAAGTCGGAGATGGTATCACCACATCTCACATCACTCCCAGTACCAGAGTATAGTTCAGACATCAGTTTGATCGATTTTGGTGGCACCGCACAAAGACCAAGATTCCTCCAGAGCTCATCAGGATTCACTGAATTGAATACTTTGCTGAGATCAACAAAGCTGCAAGCAGCGCCTGCCAACACTTTCATCTGCGTTCGGTGAGAACCGAAGTTCAGGGACACGGTCAATCGTTGACTTCTATGGTGTAAAGCCTGACTGCTCTAGGTGTTGGTGCTCAACCACATGGTGGCTAACACTATCAAGAATTATCCGGGCAAATATCTTGCCTGGCACTGAGAGCAGCATCACCCCTCGGTAGTTGTTGTAGCCCTGGTGATTACCCTTTCCATTCCAGATAGGGACAAGGCCCCTCTTCCAATGAATTGGGATGATGCCTGTGTTCCAGGCAGAGCACAGAACTGCATGCAACGACATGAGTTGAGCATTTCCACCAGCCTTGAGAAGTTCATCATGGATGCCACAAATCACAGGAGCTTCACCCACATTTCAACCGGATCTCCGCAGCCTGTGTTTCCACAAACGAAGGTGGACCACAGTTGATTGGAGGGTTAGCAATAGGGAAAGCAACCTTCTAACATCCAACTCAACAGCTGGTGGATCAGCCAGGTGAAGCTGCTCAAAGTAACCATCGGACTCACTTCGGACTCCTCTGTCAAGAGCCCACCACCTTCTACTCTAACTGCAGTACACCAAGGGATAGGCTTGGAGGAACGCAATGTGCGAATTCCCATGCAAGTAATCATTTCGAGAATCACCTGACCACAGGTGATGCTCTACCCTCTCACAGATTCCTCACACATAAGACTCCTTGTCCACCCTCAATGCACATACAGTTTTCACCTCAACTCCCTGAACAGGCTCAGCTCTGCCAATAAGCCTGGCCCCGCAACTCTGGTCAATGGTATCCAGTGCCCTTGTGAGACAAAATTCTTCTTCACCCTCTGGTGAGTTCCAAGACATCCACCGGCAACATCAAGGATGGTGCTCTTGAAGGCAATCCACAACTCTTCAGGATCCCCCAAAGTTCCCAGACCCCCCCCTCCAAATCTCCACTCAGCCTATTCGCAATCTCCTCAGCTACCCTGTCATCCTTGAGCTTGCAGCATCCAGCCGAGGCTGTGACGGTACCATTCTCCTGGATTTAAGCTGCAACTACAACAAGCCTGTGGTCAGTATTTAGGAACTGAGCACTCCAGTGGACCCTGCAGTTCTGGATCATCCTCCAACGACCATCAACGAGGACATGGTCAATCTCCTTTGCCACACCACCAACGTTGGAATACCAAATCCAGCAATGAGCCTGTGAGTGAAGAAACCATGAACCGGCCACCCGAAGTCCATGACTTCTTGCAATGTGAAGGAACTTAGTGTGATTCTGGTTCACAGATCCAGAACCATGGGGACCAACACACGTCTCATAACCATCTCTATCAGTTCCAATCAATGCAATGAAATCCCTCAAGATGAGAAGAGTATCACGCCTGGGGCAATGATCAACCACAGACTCGAGCGTGGCATAGAAGACTAAAAACCACAGACTCCTTCACAATGACATCACTTGCCTCAGTCGGAGCATATACAGACACCAGGGAAATGACACCCAAGGAGTGACGAATCCTTGGTCTCATAGTACGCTGGTTGATTGGTGTTACCTCAATTATCATTGGAGTCAGCTTATTGGACACAGCTACAGCAACTCCTTGGGCATGGTAACCATCAGAGCAACCCGACCAATAGTAGGTGTAACCACCTGCCATGATCTCGCCACTCTCCAGTCTCCGAACCTAAGAGAGTGCTGCAATACTCATGTTCAAACACATAAGCTCATATGAAAACATCTCTTCGGGATGGGACATACCATCCTGACACACACTACCGCAATCTGACCCAGGAAGGTCACCCCTTGGTTTTCCTCTCATCATCAAAGAGTGGGGGAGCCGAAGGCTTTGTCCCAATCCTATCATCTGGTGAGCTGCTCTGTGTAGGGCAGTTGCACATGAGGTCCTCCCACGGAGTGGGTTTTCAAGTTTCTTTGTGTTCTAGTTGTGTTTTGCGGAGTGGTGTTTTACGGTGGCTGGAGTGCAAATCCTGTCACCAACCGCCTAAAACCCCCTCGTTGTTGAACCCCTAAGATCTACACTTGCATACCTTCACTCTGATTTCCTTTCTCTCTGCAAGAGCAAGACTAATGGAAAAAAAAATCAAGATTCTGTTTCTCATGGAAGAGCAAGATTATTCCCTCTGCCACCAAAGGTGGACGGAGGTCATCTCCATCCGTTTGATTGTCTGTCTGTCTGTCCATGAGCACAATATCTCAAAAAGTTATGGTCAGATTCAAACAAAACTTGGTGGACAATTCGTGTGTGTGACAAGGAAGAAATGATTCGATTTCGATGATGATCCGGATCCAGATACCAGAAATTTTAAAATTTCTTTTGTGATTATTCACCATTGAGAGATGGGGCCAAAACCATATACTGTATTGCATGGTATTTCAAAATGCTATGTTCAAGTTATGACAAAACTTGGTGGATGAGTTGGGTAGGTGACGAGAACAAGCTGATTGGATTTTGGTGAATGACAAGGACAAATGGTCCGGATACAGACCCAGCCCATCAATGGAATACAAAACGTAAACTGTTCAGCGTGGCAGAGGTATGTGTTCCACCGAGTGCCGTTGTAGTTTTTTTTTCTGTTCCTCTTTTCTCTGATTTGTGGAATGCTTTTGGAGGCAGTTCAATCATATTCCTTCCTCCATGGTTCTGTGCTGACAGAGCACCGCCATCTCATGTCATCTTCCATCGTGACGGGTGAAAATTTATACATCAATTAACCCAACACTCTTATTTTCAGGTTACTGTATTCCCTCCTGAAATCCCCCCTCCTCTTTTCCTGTTCATTCACATTCCTTACTTGTTGCACCCACATGTTTCTCCAATGTCCGTATACTGCCTTTTTGCCCTCCGTCACCTTGCTCGTGTTGGCCTCAATTTTGTATACACAAAGAACAAAGTCGATCATAGTTTATGCAAAACAAGCCAAATCTGACACAACCACCGATGGTCACGCACTACAAGCAGTGAAATCTGAGCAACACCATGGCAGCAAAGGTTATAAAAACAAAATAATTACTTGATGAAACGAAATAACTAGAGACAAACGACAATCGAAGCAGTCACAGTACAACTGCTGCCATACTGTCAGCAAGAAGACTTTTTCTCCTCAAGTTCGATGAGGCTTTATTTTGCATAAAAAAAGGAAACTGGGTGGGGGACAGTCGTTAGCCATGGGCTGGCAGCTTTACACAGTCTTTTTTTTAAATCTTTTGATGCTCCGACTCGACAAGTTTGAGATCGTAAGGGGAAAATGGCTGACGTGACAGGTGGAGAGTCCTTAAAGGTCACCTGAAAAAGCAGGATGGAAATTGATAGGCTGTCAACCTTCCAATGGTGGACAAGTACCACATCCTGTATCTTCACATTATAGTGAGAGAACCCAGATGGTCCATGCTGTCAAGAACTGTCAGTGGGACATTGATGTTCATGCCCCTCGTAGCAAGGTGTTGTCCGTGAAATTGTGCAGCCCTTGTTGCTCTGAGAATAGCCAAAGCTTTGAGAAAGAACTTGGCATGATGGATGAAACCTTTGCACTGTGTAGTTCATTATGAAGGGTCTGGTAACATCAAGAGATGATATTATTCAGGATGATTCCAAATGAATGATTCTCTGCCAAAAGGTTAATCACAGGATGAGATATTACTTTTCTTTCATTTTCAAGGATTT
>CM068954.1:20498881-20512342 GCA_035128595.1 Eptatretus atami
CCTGGTTATGCTGCTTCTGCTCTCCCAACAATGGATGGAGATCCTCAATGCCAGATATGAAATCATAGCCAACTCCCTCGCTATATCGCACACTTTTGATAAAGTCTGGCACCTGCCCTACTCACCAAACTCTCTTCCTATGGTATCCAAAAACATCTCCACTCATGGCTCGCAGACTTCCTCTCCTGACACAGCCAGCGTGTGGCCCTCAATGGAGTTCTCTCATCCCCTCTTCCTTTCCAGGCTGGAGATCCTCAAGGCAGTGTTCTGGGCCCTGTTACTTTTTTCTGGTTTCATCAATGATTCTCTGGACTCTCTGAAAAATCCTATTTATTCTCTTTGCTGATGACTCCACCCTTCCACACCATCTTCATCCCTCAGATCAGCAAGCAGTAGCCTTCATTTTCTGCAAATCTGGCCTCACACTCTGGCCAACATGTGGAACATGTCTTTCAACCTGACAAATCTCCAATCACACTATGTCTCTCGAAAAGACCATCTGGAACCCCCCCCCCCCTCCTTCGACTTTCTCAGCAATCCTCTTGAAATCCTTTCATTAACAAGCTTCTGGGTCTCACTATCTGCCATGATCTTTCCTGGGAAAGCCACATTCCAACCTGGCCTCCAAAGCCAGTCGCAGACTGGACATCTCCGTCGTGCAAAGTCTTTCCTTGGCATACCGACTCCTGACCACATACATAGCTTTTGTCACAGCCTGATGGAGTACTGCTCTCCCCTCTGGGCTGGTGCTCCAGCCTCCCACTTTCTCGGCTTCACGCGTGGAAACCAAGGCATTTAGGATCATTGGTATCCCCCGTGATGAGGCGAGACTTGGGTCTCTCTCTTTACCGCAGGCAGGTCAGTGGTCTTTCTTTCATCTACAGTCTCCTCTCCGGCCTCGCCCCACTCCTCTCTCTGATATAGTCCTCACATATTTCCGCAGGGCGCTCAAGGTCCGCCAGTCATCCCCCTTCTGCTAAAACTACTAAAAAATAAATCACTGCTCACCTTCACTCTTTTATTCCTCTTTTTCCCACCTTTGGAACAAACTCCCACACCTCTTCAATCCCACTCTTCCTCCAGGTCTTCAAACAGCTGTTCACACCATCTCTTATCTTCCCCATCGAAAACCAGGATCTTTTCTACCCCCATTGATCCACTCCAAACCCACCTCCTTCAAATTCCCTGCTTTCCTTCCTGAAAGTCTGTCATGTTGGGACATGAAAGTCCCTGTAGTGTCCATCATGTTCACCCTGTGTACCCCACCCCATCCCACTCCCTTCAACAGATCTCCTCATCTCTCTGTTCCACACTGTTTTTTCCTTCCCTCTCCTGCCCCTCTTGTCTCCTGTTCACCTTGTATGTTCTGTGTGTTAGCTCTCATATGAGCCTCGACAGTGTTTTAAAAAAAAGAAAAAAGGTCACACAGTTGACAGTGCATGTCAGAGCAGAAACTCCACCATTAAGTCCAATGAACTGTCCGTAGAACTCCGTGATAGAATTGTGAGGAGGCATATATCTGAGAAAGGGTATATAACAATTCTAGAGTGTTGAAAGTTCCCAAGAGCACAATGAGCTCCATCATTAGGAAGTGGAAAGAATATGGAACGACTCAGACTCTTTTTAGAGCTGGCCATCTGACCAAACTAAGCAATCATACAAGAAGGACCTTGGGCAGGGAAGTGGCCAAGAACCCAATGACCACTCTGACGGAACTACGGAGTTCCTTGGCTGAGATGGGAAAACCTGCCAGAAGGCCAACAGTCTCTGCAGCACTAAACAAATCTTGGCTTTATGGGAGAGTGGCCAGATGGAAGCCACGCCTGAGGAAAAGGCACATCACAGCATCCCTGGAGTTTGCAAAAAGTCACGTGAAATTGAGATCATGTGGCAAAAAATTATGTGGTCCGATGAGATGAAAATTGATCTCTTTGGCCTGAATACAAAGCTCTACGTCTGGAGGAAAATAAGCACAGCTCATCACCCATCTAACACCATCCGTACCGTGAAGCATGGTGGTGGCAGCATCATGTTATAGGGATGCTTTTTAGCGGCAGGAACTGGGAGGCTTGTAAGGATAGAGGAAACAATGAATTTAGCCAAATACAGGCAAATCCTTGAGGAGAAACTGCTTCAGGGTGCAAAAGACCTAAGACTGCGGTGAAGATTTATGTTCCAACAGGACACTGACCCCAAGCAACAATGGAATGTTCCAACACCCAAGCAACATTGGAATAGCTTCAGAACAAGAACGTGAAAGTCCTCGAGTGGTCCAGCCAAAGCACAGACTTGAATCCCATTGACAATCTGTGGAAAGACTTGAAGATTGCTGTTCACCAACACTTCCCATTTAACTCAACACAGCTTGAGCAAATCTGCAAGGAAGAAAGGGAGAAAATCCTCAAATCCAGACATACCCAAGAAGACTTGAAGCAGTAATCGCTGCCAAAGGTGCTTCTACAAAGTATTGACTCAGGCGGTTCAATACTTATTGACGCAAGGGATTTCAGTTTTTCATTGTTAGTTAATTAATTTGTAAAAAATTCGAAAACATGTTTTCCTTTTGTCATTGCTGGGTATATTGTGTAGATCAGTGACAAAAAATTTAAGTTAAATCCATTTAAATTCAGGCTGCAACACAACAAAATGTGACAAAAGTCAAGGGGTGTCAATACTTTCTGAAGGCATGATATGTTGTTTTTTTTGTGGGATAGATGGAGGAATTTCATAGTAAAGGTAGGATTGTATAGTGTAGCATGGTCCGTGGATGGGGAGGAGACATGTCGATGGAAATTAAGTTTGAAAAACTGAGCTTAAGATTGTTACGTGTCACCACAGGGAGGGGTGGTGCTGTGTTAACTAGGTGGGGTTTAAGGCTTGTTGCTCCCAGTATGTGATTGCCACCTGTGACCTTTTCCGACGTTTTTGCATTTACAAAGCCGGAAATAAAAGAACCACGTTTTTACGCCATCAACAACAGAGCCGAACGTTTCTGAGCAGGCAGAAAAACCAGCCTTCACGGCTTCGTACCAGCAGGCCATGTCCCCCGAGGTTGATGATTGGTCGGGGTGACATCCGAGAAGGGGAAGGCACAAGAGAGACAAGAGGGTGGTTGGAAGCAAAGCGTGAGGCTCTGGTCCCTCTCGACACGACAAAATAGCAGCGTGATTCTCGTTGTTCGTGCTGATGCGAACATGTTCACGTGCTGAAATAAGACGCTTGCCATTGTTTGATCGGCTGGTTCATGAAGTTTTGCATTTTGGGAGAGAAAGTGAAGAAGAGTGCATCTCTTGGACTTATCTCGGAGCCTCAGCAATCTCCTTTTGTATGCTCGAGGAAGAAGGCAGCGCCATTTGCTGTGAGCGGACCTGGTGTTGTGAGAGGAGTGGTGTGGCAATCTCGGTTATGAGAAGAAACTGTACGATGGTTTGTATGCTCTGGCGTGGAAGACCATCCGTGAAAATTAAGTCACATACGTGACCGCAGAGAGCAACTCCACAACATATCTGGTGCGTTTTCCCGCACAGTGGCTTTGAGGCTTGAAGACTGTGAGGCTCCTAAAGGTCATCTCTGGACAAAGCTGAGTCCCGGCATAAAGGGAGGATTTTCTTTTATTTGTATCTTTCCCCTTGTCTGTTTTTGTGACCGAGTGGAGACGTCTCAAATTTGGATATAGTTTTTACTTCACTTTTCATTAGCGCCCTTTGGTTTGCTTTCATGATAACTCTGATTTATGTTCATTACACCATCATTTCGTGAATTTCCTTATGTTTGTTTACTTATTGTGTGTTGAGGATAAACCCGTGTGCTTCCGTTCTGGTGAACGCCTCTGGTACGTGTTCTGCTGCCTTCCGTCCTGTGCTCACTATAATCTCCAAGGATCTCTGCTGTTCGTCTCCGAGGTTGAACAGTTCGGCTATGCGTCCAGGTCAGTGTTAACTGCTGTGGACACGACAATATGTGTACACACACACACACACACACCTGTGCAAAAGTCTGACGTTTTGCATTTTCGGAAACTAAAACTGTGTGTTCAATGCAAATACACCTCGATGAAAAATAAAATCTTATTCAAATTACCAAATTTATCCACAACATACCATGAAAAAACGAATAGTATGTCTGCTCTTTTACTTCAAAACCATTGAAATTATTCAAGGAACACTTTCAAATAATTTTATAAACTCTTGTGGAAGTGTTCAAGAGGTTCCAATAATCATCCAAGTTGCTGGGATTCTTTTTTACTTTTTATTTCTCCAAATAGTCCCAGACAGCTGTTGGCTTCAAGCAAGGTTCTTTATAAGCTTCAGTTTTTCATCATCTCACATACTGTATATCATGAGATCCAAACTGGAGTGAAGTCGATGGCACGCCATCACAAATCCCCACGTTTTCCACCTAAAACAAAGTTGAAAGATGGCAAAATGTTCCACAAGGAATGACCGAATATCAAATTTTGAGGTTTTTTTTCCTTTCTGTTTTGACCCCTGTAACACCAAGTCCCCCCCCCCCCCCCTGTCGCAGCATGAACTGGAGGTCCAATCCAAAAAAATCGTTACACATTCCATGCGTCCCCATTGTTGATTGCATATACAAGGTTTCATTGAAAATGAGCCCGTAATTGCATTTTTGGGTATTTGACTGACCGGTAGACTGGCGGCCATTTTAGTTGTAATAAAAACAAAAATCCCGGTATCAAGCACGTCCTCAACCATTTCTCAGACATGCATTTACCAATCTTGCTCAAACTTGGCACGCAGACAATGAATGAATGGCTTACACATGCAAGTAGTTTTTTTTCCCCCAAGATCACATCCAAGATGACTGATTAGAGGCCATTTTGGTTGAAAAAAACCCAATGTTCAACACATCCTCAACCATTTCTCAGACATGCACTTACCGATCAAATGGAAGCCCAAGAGGGAACCCGAAGAAGGAAAGAGCAAAGATGGAGTCATCAGGAGGAACCTGGATAGGATTGGGGTTTCAGCCGCTACTCCACTACCCTCAAACCCATTCAAGCGCAGCCAAGTGAGCCTCACAGAAAAATTTCTGCAAGAATTCACTTCTCTTTAGAGAGATAGATAATGAAAGAGCGAAATAGATAGTAAATGAGATGAAAGAGAAGACAAAGCAAGAATTAGAATGAATAAAGAATTTTGAAAAAATAAAAAAGAAATGTGAAAAGAACAAAGAACAAAGATGTCAAGAAGAACCTGGACAGATAGATTTCAGCAGTTACTTCCCAGGCTCAAACGCAGCAACATGTACAAGCTACAAGAGGTTGTTGTTCAAACTTGGCACACAGATAAGGAATGATGGCTTACATATGCACTTCATTTATTTTCGTGATCAGATCCAAGATGGCCAACTGGTGGCCATTTTGTTACTTCAATGTGTTCCAAACCATTTCTCAGATATGTATGGTCCAATTTTGTTCAAACTTGGCACAAGCACAGTACATGATGGCATACATGTGCACCTCACTTTATTTTGTGATCTGATCAAAGACGGCCGACTGGTAGACTGGCGGCCAATTTAGTCTACAGAAATATGGGCGAGCCCTTTAACTCCGCACAGCAAAATTACTAAAACAATGGGGGCTATGACATTTTATGTCTTTTCACTTGTTTGTTGTGTGATTGAGATTGAAAAATTCATACGTATGAAAGGGATGTTAACCTGGGAAAAGGAAGGGAAAACATCATCAAGATGGGCAATAGTGAGCAGAAACACACACTTGACAAGCTTGATGCATGTGCATTACTTCAAACTGTGAAGCAAAACAGGAGAGCAATGGTGGACAAACTGTGTGCGGAGTTCAACGAGGGTTGTGAGCATCCCGTATCGTTGAAAACGGTCAGAAGGGAACTTCATAGGGTGGGATACCATCACCGGGTTTCTCTACACATACCACTCATAACACCTGGCAATACCAGCTTGTGGGTCTAGTGGTGAAAGGAGTATTGACAATGGACTGCCAAGCAGTGGAGGAATATAATATGGTCTGATGAGTCATCCCTCACCATGTTCTCGTTGAATAGACGTGTGCACATGTGATGACAGCCAAGGGAGCTCTATCGCCCCAAGTGTCTGGTTCCAACAGTAGAAGTTTCTGGTGGTGCCATTTTGGTGTGGTTATTTGATTAGTGTCCTGACCTATTTTTTAGGATTGTGACCTCATTAACAAAAGACACTTAATAATCACAACTTGAATAATTTTCCTCCGATTTTCATGATGTTAAATTTTTTTGGATAGATTGTAGACGGGACACATTTTCTTAATTTACACTCTTTCCCGAAATGTTGAAGGTCAAGGTCACATGGCGGTCTGAAAAAAAGATATGGGCATCACTGCATCATAAGTGTGAGGTGAGGCTTATCCATGGCAATCACAGATATCTAGTTAGTACTTGGGATTATAAACAAACTTCTTTCTCCCTTTCCTCTCCTAGATCTTCTTCTCCACCTCTCTTCTCTTCCTACTCCTCCTCCACCCCTCCCTTTATTCATGTACATAATGATCAAAATTCACCAATAATGAATACAAAAGAAAAACTGGAGGAACCCAACAAATTTCACCCTGGCATTTCCTAAAACAAGGGGTAAAATATTTTTTTGATTATTATTATTTTTATTTTTTTTGACAACAGTATTTTGATTCATCCCCATTGTATCATGCAGAATACACCAATACAATGGTTGTGAAAAAGCAGTCGATTAATAGCAGTGAGCATCTCACTGATGTTTTATCGAGATGCAAAGAACATGTATATCTTACTCCAGCAAAAAGAGCATCACATTGGCACGCTTGGCCAAATTATCTTTTCTACCACTTTATGCAACCTTGAACTTTCTTGTTCGTTTTCCAATTTTCTAACCTGACTGTTATTGTTCACTTTAACTTGACATTGCTGGACGAAGAGGCAAAGGAAAATGGAAATGGGAAAGCGTTTGTGAAAATACCACATCATATCATACTGGATGTGAAGGACAGGAGAGTTATTTCAGCCAAACATGCATTGGGCTGATCACATTACCAGCACAGCCACAGTTACAACAAAAAACCCTTCAGCTGATTTATTGAATAATTTGCACCGCAGGCTGAGCAAAACAAAAATAAAATCGTAAAAACGCTCAGAGACTGTCGAGTGCAGAATGCAGTAATTGCAGTGACCCTTGGTAAGACTTGGCAGTGCATTTATGGCTTGATGGGTGCAAAGGCACCAAAACACCTAAATTATGCACATTTAGGTTGAAAGGCACTCGTATCTGATTTTTATTATTTATAAATCAGCACAGAAAGCATACACCTGAATATATGAATACATATATATATATTAATTATATATATACTGTATATATATATATAATATACTAATATAAATATAATATGTATATATATATATATATATATATATCATAATTTATTTTATAATTCATTATATATATATATATAGTAGACATTGTCAAGGCTTGCATGAGAGCCAACACACAACACACAGCAAGGGGCCATGAGACAAGAGGGGCGGGAGAGGAAAGGACAAAACAGTGGGGAACCGAGACATTAGGAGATCTGTAGAAGGGAGAGGGATGGGGTGGGGAACACGGGTATACAAGATGGACACCACAGGGACTTTCAGGAAGGAAAGCAGGGAATTTGAAGGAGGTGGGTTTGGGGTTGATTAACGGGGGTAGAAAAGATCAGGTTTTGGATGGGGGAAGATAAGAGGCAGTGGTGAATGGCGTTTTGAAGGCCTGGAGGGAAGAATGAGATTGAAGAGAGTGTGGGAGTTTATTCAAAGGTGGGGAAAAAAAGAGGAATAAAAAGGTGAAGGTAAGCAGTGATTCGTGATTTTGGTGGTTTTAACAGAAAGGGGTTGCTGGCGGACCTTGAGCACCCTGCGGAAATATGTGGGGGGGGGACATATCACAGACAGAGTGGGGGGGGGAGGGGGCGAGACCGGAGAGGAGACGGTAGAAGACAGAAATACCACCGACCTGCCTGCGGTGAGAGACTTAAAGACTCAGCTTCACCGCAGGAGGTAACAATGATCCTAAATGCCTTGTTTTTCCTCAACGTGAAGCCGAGAAAGGTGAGAGGCGGGAACACCAGCCCAGAGGGGAGAGCAGTACTCCATCAGGCTATGGACGAAAGCTTTGTATGTGGTCAGGAGCTCAGGTGGGCCGAGAAGGGCTTTGCACGACGGATGATTCCCAGTGTCTTTGGAGGCCAGGTTGGAAATATGGCTTTCCCAGCAAAGATCATGGAAGCCAGTGAGACCCAGAAGCTTGAATGAAAGGACTTCTTCCAGAGGATTGTTGAGAAAGTAGATGGGGGTGAGGATGCGGGGGGGGGGGGGGGTCCAAACGGCCCTTTCTGAGAGACATAGTGAGAGTGTGAGATTTGTCCGGATTGAAAGACATGTTCCACATGTTGGCCCAGTTTGTGATTTTTACCGAGATCTGCCGAGAGCGAAGAAGCTGCTGCTTGCTTGTTAGGGGATGACAGATGGTACGGCAGAGGGTGGAGTCAGCAGCAAAGAGACAAAGAGGATTTTTCAGAGAGTCAGAGAAATCATTGATGAAAAACCAGAAAAAGAACAGGGCCCAGAACGCTGCCTTGAAGAACTCCAGCCTGGACAGGAAGAGGGATGAGAGAACTCCATTTAGGGCAACACGTTTACTGCGACAGGAGAGGAAGTCTGCAAGCCATGAGTGGAGATGGCCTTGGATACCAGAGGAAGAGAGTATGGTGAGCAGGGCAGGGTGCCAGACCGTATGTATGTATGTATATATGTATGTAATATAGTATATATTATATATATATATATTATATATATACATACATACAGGGTGTCCCAAAAAATGTACTCACTCTTTAAATGATAATAAATGCGTTGTTTATTGACTTAGAAAAAGATTAATGGTTAAATGTATAAATGGATAAATGCATGTTTACATTTAATGTGAGTACATTTTTTGGGGACACTATATATATATATATATATATATATATATATATATATATATATATATATATATATATGGCGTGCCATTTTTTTAAGTGTGCCCAAAATCATATTTAAACAACGACTGTGGTCATTATTGTTTAGATAATTATGTGACATGCAGTCCTGATGGGGGCAAATAAACCCAAAATCCAGATGGGTGGCTCCGTTTGATGTTTAACCAATGATGACCTTAAATCTCTATCTTTTTGACATGAGTGGCAGGGCTGAAGCCTACGGGTTGAAGGGGATGCTTTGGTCTTCACATGTACGCGACTCACGTCCATTTGAGATCGGGTGGGAGCGCTTCATCACGCTCCACATATTTTGGCCTACATCTCCACCCGATGGCATTTGCCTTCTCGATTTTTGATTTTCATTGACGGGAACAATCGTCTGGATGGCAGGCAGGCCGTTGCTTTTTGCAGATTGTGCAGTTTTACCATGCGAGTCATAATCTATGGCTGATGCTCACAATTACAGCCAGAGGGTGCAAATGGCATACATATCCATATAGCTTTCTAACCACTGACCGACTCACTCACTCACTCAGTGACGATCCTGAAGAGAGACCTCGGCACAAAACTTTGAAAACAGAAAACTTCACAACTTGGTCCAGGAATCGTGACCCCTTACCAAAATGAAGGTGGATACTTTGAGCCCACCCTGGGAGGACTCCATTCCAACATCTGCGAACCACATATGTAGATACCAATCAACGACACACACACACACACGTTATGGTAACACAGTTTACATATGTACACACGCATAAAATACATAAAAACGACAAACAAAGATTTACCTTGAAGCAGAGTTCTTTGAAAGAGGAATTCAAGTGGGAAATTAGCAAAATTCTATTGAAAAATATATCAGGGCACAGAACACAAAATGTCGATCTCTGCTCTCTGCCTTCACAGCGAGATCACGGCAAACACGTGGTCGGATGGATCTTATTGTTTTTATACATATCGATGTCAAAGTAAAGGGTGGATTATATTAGGAGATCACAGAAAAGGTTAAACAAAGCGATATCCTGTAAAAATAAAATTGCATGTTTTCAGCGGATGAGACACTAGTTGAGGCACCAACCGCATGGCACCAAAGGGCCAAACACAGGCGGAAACGTACGTCTGTTTAATCGATATTCTCTTGACAACACGGATACTTTTACCAAAACGAACAATCAAGCAGCTTGGAGAGGGCTCGCCAAGTGGCTTAACCACTCGAGCAAGCACTCCAACAAAACGGTTGTTCAGAAACGGCTAGTTTAGCACGCGATTAGCAACGCATTAAACGTACACCTCCCGGACACATCCAAAATGTCAAGCCATGAACGCCGACGTCTCCGGATGATTATAAGCATCGCAGTGTGCCCAGCGATTCATAGCTATGATGAACAGGCATTCGATAATATTATGTGTGAGGAAAGTGAAAACAACAACTTTGTCACTAATAAATCGCTGCAGACTGTTCCAAGTCAAGGCATGGGTAAGCAGGCCAAAAAACATGGCAGCTTCAGATCCCAGCGACGTTTCCCAGGAAACACCTTAAGACCCAGAGAGCGAGGTGGCCGAGGATCATTTGATAGAGTATATAATTAATAAGGCTGTTAATTATCTTCAAAGTTCAAAAGGTGTGTTTTAATTAACCCAAACACCCAATTTTCACTCTTGCACTTCCGTGGAGTTTTCTTTGTATGCATGTAAAGTTTCAGGCTGCTAGGTTTTATGGTTTTGGAGTTATGGAGGAGACGCACCGACACACACACACACACCGTTTTATTAGTCTGGATTATTCTTCTTTCATTTAATTTATTTATGTCATTCTTTCGAGCACGGCCGAGGAAACGCAAAGTCTGCTCCGCTTTTGCTCTCAATGATGCCCAGATCCTCTTGGGGTCCCCTCCTTGCAACCATATATACTTTGTGGTCTTTTTTTGCTACGTTTTGTAGCCAGAAATCGCCTTCTCTGGTTTTATTTCTTGTCGACATTGCCGGACATGTGTGTTGGCTGTAAAATATAATGGTTTCACTTCCAGCAAATAATATTGGCCTAAATCGAACACGAGTGTATCGATCATCAATTGCAGATCAACTATCGAGCATCGCCTAAAACTCCAGGAAGTAAACGACACAGAGTGATGAGTGAAGTGTGAATTGAGTGGTGGTTGGTTTTGGAGAATCGAGAGTTTGGTGGAAGGTAACCAGAGATCGGGAGATTTTAACAAGTAGCACAGAAAACAAGGACTCCCATAAAACCGATCAAGTCAGAGCTCAAGTGAATAGTATCACTGTTATTATACGGATGCCTTTGGGTGAGACACTTCCATAAAAAGAAGTCATTGGAAGACAAAGAGGTTTACAGCAGCCGTGGCCCATTTTGCAAGAAATTCCAACAGAAGTTACCATTACAAAAGCCGATGCTTCATAAATAAATGTATTTGTGAAAATTTCAAACTGATACCGTAAAGCTACATCCACATATTTTGTAAGCCAGAATGGAAAATGACATTACATAAAATGACCCCTTTCCCCCATTGCTGTCCATCTTCTGTTACTTTCTCTTTCCATTTCCTCTGCAACCTTCTTGCATTCACTTTCCTCCACCATGCTCCCCTTTGTCTTCCTTTTCTCAAATTCATTACGAGGTGTTATCGATTTAGCAACACCCTTCTCCTCCACTTTTATACATGGAATAGGTGCGTGTGGCTCCGAAGCAAATGCTGACTTTTTTTTTAATGTATGCAAGGTCAAGGCTCGTGGAAGAGCTAGAACACAGAGTAGATCAGGATGCAACAGAACAAAAGGAACAGCAGAAAGAGAGGTGGGAAATGCCAACAGCAGGGCCGAGGGACAAAATATATGGAGCCAGACAAACAAGGAATACGGGTAAGGATGAGGAGCAGGGAAGAATGCCAGGGGTGGATATAGCTGCACCAAGACTTGAATCCAGGTGTTGAAGACTTTACGATTTCATTAAAGACATGCTACATACCGAGGCAGATACCCCACCCATTTCTCCAATCTTTCACTGGCACCACGCTAGAATGACAGTTTTGAGCTGCGCACTACTTCATACAAACACAGCAGAGACACCAGCATCACCAAATGTGACAGGAGGGCAAAACAATGTCAGAACCATTAAACAGTGAATAGCAAATTGTGTCTCAAAGTATCAAAGATGTCAGACCAAGGCCAATGTTTGGCTCCACACTGACTGCAGCTCGTACACAGCTCTCGTGTGTGAATAGAAAGAATTAACCCAGCAAAGCCGTGGCATTGTAGAAATGCAAAACTGCAAACATTAAACTTCAGCCATGTTGGCCACACAGTAATCTGGCATCGAGTTCTGGCTCGCTCACACTACAACCCAACTGTTGCACTAACATCTTAACTCAAAAATCAAAAAAAAAAGTAAATAAATAAATGTACCATTCTGCCTGATCCAGTTATGGAGTCTCTCAGGCCTGTAACTCCCAATTATATCTTTCCAGCACTTTTGCTTTCAGAATGTTAATTCAATCTTGAATGTTAATTCAATGATGAAATTTCCCAAAGTGCGGAGCGCGCTTTCGAGTGTGATTCAAGAATTCCCGAAGTAAGATTAAGACGACGTTGTTTCTGATGCAACATTGTTGTATTAGGATACAATTAGGGAATATAAGCAACATGAATGCATTATCTCTGTCTCTATCTCTCTCTCTCTTTCTCTCTGTAAGGATGCACATAAATTAGACTGATGTTCGTAATGTGTGCTGGGTAACAGCGTAACCTCTCTGGGCACGTAAATTAGCTTGTTGCTAAAACATAAAACCTGTTTTCTGACAGGCCTGACACACTGAAACGAACGTTAAAGGAGGGACACTTCACGCTCCCATTTAAATATACGAGTTGTTCTCATAGTCACCAAAACAAAACATGCTGTGGATGTAGAATGCTAAATCACACGTGAAAATTATAGAGATCATCTTTATGACCCCAACAGACAAGAGCATCTTGGTTTTCTTTTCCCCCTGGACAAACAATGACGCATTTGTTTGACATTGAAATGAAATATCAACAGCATTGCAAAAATGAATAAAATATAAATAATCATGATGCGATCTACACCGAGGGTCACAAACAACAATGCATTTCATTCTGTTCAAGGCCATTCTCTTTCCAGAGCATCAATCTTTCTTGAGAATACCGAGTGGTTTGTCAGTGGATATTCCTGCAGTTACTATATGGCAGGGATTTAGGACTGATAGGATAGCTGAGAGGTGTGTGCACTCACCTCTGAGCTTTTAGCATGGGTTCGAATCTTGGCCAAGCTATAAACCATTACCCTGGTGTTTCACTGGCAGGATGAAACATCCGTCTCTCAGATGGACGTTGGAACTGCATGTCCCATCTGCTGGCACTGGTCATGCTAGGACAAGCAAAGGGATCAAGGAACAGTTGGGGGG
>CM068954.1:20519528-20531252 GCA_035128595.1 Eptatretus atami
CTGTCTGTGAGCAGCATATTTATAAAGTTATGGATGGATTTGGATGAAACTTGGTGGCCAAGTTGGGTGAGTGACAAGGCCAAATGTATTCGATTTTGGAGATCAGAATCTGGATCTGGATAGGATGTTATGTTTCTTTAATTTTTTTCAGTGATTTTTCACCATTGACAGATGAGGCCAAAAATCTTAAAAAGCTGTGAATGGATTATGACAAAATTTGGTGGACGAGTTGGGTAGTTAACGAAACAAGCCAATTCGATTTTGGTTCAGGTCCGGATGCAGATCAGGACGATCAGTAGGATACAAAATGTAAACTGTTCAGCCTGGTGGAGGAATCTGCTTCACCAAGATTCTTTCTAGTTTTGGAAATAATAAAATCTACCGCAAATCAGAGCAATTTTCGGACACGTCGCAGGGCACGTCCCATATGGTTTAAAAACCACGAACGACAGCTTATTGTGTCACACACTGGTGAATGAATAATCATGATGAAGCTGCTGCTTGATGTGAGAATATGGAAATGATAAAACGCAATAATCTTTGAGAGTGCACGCATGTGTAAGCCTTAAACATCTCAAATGAAATGCATAAGCAAGTGTGATGTTGGCAGCGAGTTTGCAATCAGTTTCTAGCTCACCCTGTGTGTAGTTTTACATTAACGGTGCTCTTTTCAATTTGCATACAGAGCTGGTGCCGAAGCTCCTCGCCCCCACAGAGGACCCAAACTGGTATTCAATGTCACTGAATATTAATGCGTTAATTCCCTTTGAGAGCATGTTATATAGAGAATCAGACTGTCCAAGGTGGCACCCCATATTCTAAATCGCAGTGGTTTATACACCTGGAGTATCAATGGCCATGAAAATATAAACACATATTAGGCCTTCCTAGAATTGAATTTTTTTTCTCTAAATTTTCTCTTTTTTTCCATTCTTTTTAACCAAGCTCGAATAGCGAGACCTGCTGCCTTCCCTGAACTTCTTGCTCAAGTACGCGGGTGTGTTTAACCATTCACTCACAGGAAACAACAATGTGGACATCCAAGGGGCTTCATAGTAACAGTAACTTTACAAACCGATGGCACGTCTCAACTTGTGATCGAATGGTGACCACCTTATACCATATAGGGAAGTTATCCTTCACTGGACATTTCTTTTTATTATTCGTAAGAAGCCCATGGCTACTTGGTGGTATCATTTTCTGGAGGCGCAGCTGTGTCGCTGATGCAAAATATACATCACAGTCTTGTTCTGAGGGCCCACGCTACCAGTAAGCTGGTACTCATTTTTGCCGACTTCGGAAGGATGAAAGGCTGAGTCAACCAACCTGGTGTTAATTCAATGGTAAAAAACAGGGACTTTAACTCAACACTCTGAAATCTTAAGCTAGCCACATTAACCATTAAGCCAACACCAAGCTTTTGCTGGACCTGAGCTCACCAGTTAGGAGGTTTGCAGTCAGGAATGATAAATTAATTGAAAGAAGCATACTCACCCTCGATGTGACGTGATACTGACGTCATGCACAAAAATTATGCCACTGATCGTGTTTTCAAAAAGGGTGGGGATAATAGTATAGTCACACATAAACGATTTGCAGTGCGTCGTCCTGAAGAGCCAATAGCAAGGGTGAAATCTGCATTGGTGGCTCGGCTTTCATTTATTCGTGACTGTAAAGGCATAAATTTCAGTCTTCAAAGACCCGAGTGCCACACGGATGACATTCTAGATTGAAGGTGATGAGTCAGCATAATTTATGTTTCGAGAAAGAAAATTAGTATGGACGGACAACCCAAAAACATGCCTCTGGTGACTTCATCAGCAGAGGCATAAAAATTCAATTCTTAATCAAATTGATGTTAAAACAAGAAATAACGGTGCTCTGGACGATTGAGCATCGGACATTGGGTCCCCCCCCCCCTTCAGTGGGGAGAGAGATTCGGAGCTTGGTCGCGCATCTCCTCGTACGTCCGCATCATCAGTTTGAAGGGGAATTATTTTTCTTGAATCAAACCAATTGCATCAAGTATTTATATTCCATATGCAGATTGGAAATTAATATGCAAAGGGTCCAGTCGCCGCGGGACTACCACTGAACGTAAATAGTCTTTGCATGATCCTATATGCCCTCATTGAAGGAAATGAAGACATTTGGCCCTTCGTTGCTGTGTTGCACCCCCGGGTTAATTTTTTGTGACATGTCCAAGTATCAATCTTCATGGTTTACTGAAGTCAAAATAATCCGATCTTCATCAGGTGACCCAACTTGCCACCATGAGGGGCTACTAGCCTGACCTTGGTTGGGTACACCAGCTTGTCCTTTATAATACCGAGTTTGAGGCAGTTGAAGAGCTGAAAGACAGACAATCAGAGGAGAACACATCAATGATGGAACAGAGGAGAACTCTTAAACAATGGGTGGAAAACAAACAGACGACACAAATAAGTAGTGACTAATTCACAGGAAAAAAGAGAAGAGAAAAAAAACAGAGAGGGTGGGGATAAGTATGCAAAGACCAAGCATCAGTCAAACAAGGTAGAGTAAAAAAACAGTTTGTGGACTCAACGAAGGAACTGGTAAGCCTAGAAAAGATCAGGAGAAGGAATAGGGGGCAGCAATACAATAATGGTGGGATGCCACCTGAAAGACCCTGGAGGGAGAACGATGACTGGACAGAATCAGGAAAGAAGTTCCCCAAAGGGGAAGACAAAAAAAAAAAGAGTTCCACAAATGGCTATCTGCTTTGATTTTGGGAGATGAAAAGGTATCCGGGTTGCTGGATAAGCACTTACCACATTGTGGGGCTCTGGAGAGACCAAGGGGACAAAAAGACAGCAGGGCCAGTTGTGAGGTGATAGAAGACCACTCCTGGGATTGGGAGAGGAAATGTCCCCAAATCTCAAAACTTCTGTGAAGTGAAATGATTTACCCTTAGAAGAGCCATGGAACCAATTGGTTTCAGCAGTATAATATGGGGCCTCATTGAACTAGCCCACAAACAAGAGCCACCCACATTCAATGATGCTACAGATAAAAGCCCCGTACACTATTAGGGACTGGCAGTAGTAGCAAAGGAATGACTTGATTAGCTTCTACAAAAAAAAAATTCCAAGGCAAGAAGGTCAGCAGAGACATATGATTGGCCCAATGCAGATAAAGACCGATTGTTGAGTCAAGGAGCTCCAAGAATACAACTCTGCCAAAGGTTCACCGATAAAACTACACTGGATGATTAGTTGATGTGTGTGTGTGTGTGTGTGTGTGTGTGTTTTTTTTACAAAAATAAAGTCCTTGACAAAATTTAATTTGTTTCCAGGTGATTGACCAGCCTCTTTATCCACCCCCTCCTCCCCCGATCCCCCACTGCATAGGCAGGCAGGTAAGCAGCTCCAGCATGCACATTCCTGGTCACCAAATTGTGACATGAGGGATGGTTCAGCACTGATTGGATTTTCCAGAGAGGGGAAACTCCCTGCAGCCAGTAAAGGAGAGAACCCAAGATACATCTGGCAGAAAGCTTATTGATGAGGACTGGATGGCAGACAGACAGTGTCGAACGCATGGGAGAGATATCCAGTGAGACTTACTTGACCTCGAGCTTGACGCTCAAATAATTATCAATCCATTGCTGAGTCAACAGATCAGTTAATCGATAATTTTCTACAAGTTATGCCATAAAGCATCAATATCACAGACTTCTCCAATATTGCTCAAACAAGAGTATATTTAATACTCCAGCATCAACTACGATTGGTGGAATATTAACAACTACTTCATAATCTTCAAACCAGGAAAAAGTAAAGTCGCACGGTGAATCACAGGGATTCACCAATAATCACATGTCGTCATATCTTTCAATAACCTGACAAGGGGGAAAAAAAAAAAGGATACATTATGCTGTACATCCAAAGGGAAATGACTTGCATAATTTGGTGTTTGTGCTTGTTTCACAATCGCAGTCATCATCCATTCATAACAAATCCAATCTAAAGTGGAAAACAGGAATTCAAGAGCAGGAAGCACACGCATTGTACAAAGTCGAGGGGTTAGAATTCCTTAATCAGCAAATCACGAGACGTGGAAAGACACGCTCAGCAAGTTTGCTTTAAGGCCAACACGTCTGTTTCTCATGGCACAAGAACACTGGCTCGTTCTCCCTCCCTCTGCCCATAATTGTAAATAAACGTACCATAGCCTTCAGCAATGCGAGACAGATAACGATTTACACCTTCAAAAGAAATAAATAAACCAGAGCGAAGTCGATGGCGTGCCATCGCAAATCCCCAAGCTTCCCACCTAAAGCAAAGTTGAAAGATGGAAAAAAGTTCCACCAGGAATGACCCAGTTTAGTAAATTTTGAGTTGATTATTTTTCCTCATTTTCACCCCCTGTGACCCTGAGGCATTAACCGGGGTCAAATCCAAAAAAAATCGTTCCATAATTTCATGCGTACCCCAATGTTGATTACATATATACAAAGTATCGTTCAAAAAATGTTTCAAAATGTGCCCCGAATTGCATTTTTGGGGATTCGACCTTTTGACTGCCCCAGGGAGTGTGCCAAAAGTGATACTACTCTCACACATTATTGCCATGTGTTAATCATAACTACCAAGTTTGGTGAATTTCTGCCCAACCGTTTAGGAGGAGATCGCGTGATGGAAGTTCAGACAGATGGACAGACCGACGGACAGACGGAGCCGAATTCAATATGCCCCCATTTTTTTTTTTCAAAACGCGTGAAGATAATAAACAAACACACAGCCAATGTCATCTTCATCACCATCAGCAGACTTGCCAGCTCCCAAGTTCGTTGAACTACAACTAATAATTATGCAAATGAGGTACACTGTTGCACGGTACAATTGCATCGCACTCGATCAATTCTTGTGCAGATGTTTAAGTGCGAGAAGGATATTAAAAATACATTTTTATTATGTGGCGCATTTGACATGAGGGATTTTTCTCATGCACGGGGAGTTGAACAACATCGATCCAAGGAAGCCTCATCACAAGGTGCTCATCATATTCTCACCAGAAACAAATAACAAAAAAGAGCCTTAAAGAACAGGAGGATTAAGGGAGATGTCTATTTATTACATAAGCACAATGGAGGTGGCTCAAAGAGAAGAGTAAATGGGAGGTATGGAGATGTCGGGCAGGAGTGGGGCTGGGTTCAATATCCCACCCACCCCCCACATACACCTGCATACGTAATAAATATATGTATTCAACAACTTCATAATTATTCCTTGATACTTTCTGAAGAGCAGAGAGACTCTCATAGGTTTCATGCCATTTTTCATTAAATTTGACATCAAGGAATCAAACGAAATAGATCTAATGCAAATAATTACCCCACACTAGTATAAGTGAATAATGATTCTAAAACCCCATGTGAAGGGCAGGGGAAGAGATTTATCCTCAATTGCCCCACTGACTGCAGGGAGAAAACAGATATCACAACATGGTGTCACCGGTACCTGGAGTGACCCGGGAGGTCACATCACTTCCTCCAACATCACGGCTGTGTTTGTCTGAAGTCAGGTCTGGTGTTGTCTAATGTCTCTCTGCATGCGTGTGAACGATTTCCGTAACAGCTCCTCCATGAGCTTTCGAGCCGGTAAAAAAAAAAAGAAGAAAAGAATAAAACATGGACAAAATATCAATGAGAAGAGAAACGAAATTGCATTTTGTTTTACCTAGAAGTTTGAGTTGTAGCACAAGTTGTAGTTGTAAAAGTTGTAAAAGATCAGGAGATAGCACAAGTTGTAGTTGTAAAAGTTCTAAAAGTTGTAGCACAAGTCTCTTATAAAGCCATGAAAGAGCACGATGGTCCTAGTTTCAAGTTCAACTCGGTCTGTAGTTCGGTCACTGATAACGCACTCACGGACGTAATCCTGCTACCCCACACATGCGAAGCCAAAATTGGGGTCAAGCAAATAGATCACTTTGGATGCCTATCTGTCCACAAAGGTCTGTTTTATGATCAAGGAACAACTTAATTTCAATTGAATGTTGTATTTTGAACACGAGTCGGAACATGAATGGAAAAGGAACTTGCAGTTTAGCAGTACTTTGGCTCTAAATTCATGCGGATCGCACATGCGCACAGAGGCATGAGATAATCTTTTGTTCTGTCTACGCATCTGGCAGTCCAACAAAATTGAAAATAATTCCAACGAGGAAACTTACTGTTTTGAAGGACGTCATAAAGGACACAAACGCCGAGCACAAATAACTCGTGTAACATGTTAGATAAGGTGGTGTAAAATACGCTGCATCAATGGCAGTAAACTTCCAATTTTTTTTTTCTGCAATCTTTAAGATTGTTATTTATTTCAATTGAATGATATATTTGAACACTAGAGAACACAAATCACTTTTTTGCCACTTTCTAAAACCCTTCATTTCACAGCAATTGGACAAAATATTACCACATCTTACATAATCTTGACCAATCAAATTTGCCGTTGGCAGACCCCACCCATTTCCTTTTTTTCTCAAGACTTCGTGGCATAATGTATTCTATGAACTCTCTATTTATGGGTGCATTTATCAACAAAGAGTTTGGGGGGGGGTGGATAAGCTTTAGCCCAAGTAACTTTAAATGATTACTCGCATCAAAAAAGATAGATTGATCGCCTGAAAAATTAAGCAATAATGCTCATCCAAATCAACCAACCACAAAGAGATGGTGGTTCCAAAAATGTGAAACATTATACCAGACTCAGTGGTGTAATGGTTAGAGTGTCTACTCTGAGTCTGGGAGGTCGGTGGTTCAAACCCTGGCCGAATCATATGAAAGACTTAAAAATGTGGTACATGCTGCTTCCTTGCTTGACGTACAGCATTTAAAATAAGAGCATGGACAATCCCTATAGGTTGGCATTCATGGGGAGGAGGAAATTCCTGCTGAGGAAATGCCCCACTGAGTAAGGTTAGAAAAGTGGTGCCATTGTTGTGACGTCGCTGGTACCCAGAGTACCCCGGGAAGTGACGGCACTTCTCCAAAGCTCAGTGGCTGTGTTTGTCTCATCAGTATGTCCATGTGTGTGTGTGTGTGTAAGATGTGTGAGTGGCAGCTCCATTGTGAGCCTTAGTCCTTGTATAAAAGAAAACATCATAAAAATGACAACAAATGAGTCAATGACCTCCCATGCCCTTACTCCAGTCACCTGCAGATTCCTGATGGTGCTCCAATGCACATGTAAACATTACAGGAGAGGACTTGTGATGCACTGGTGATTTATCATTGTTTTTCAGCATGCTGAGTAAAGTAAAGTAAATGCTGAGTAAAGTTAGGATTTGGCAGTTATTCTAACACCGAAGCCTGACGCCCTGCCTCACTCAAATTTGAAACCAACACCCGCAACGCTACAGGTCATTCCGACATTTCAGTCATCTTCTCAGCTTACGCACAACCATTGCTCAATGCATTAGGCTTTGACTTTTCCATCACGGACAAATGATTAACGGCAAAGTGTGAAAGATCATTTGTGAGGCCGCATTGTAAATTGCATGCTTTTCACAGTCGGTGTACAATTCGGTGTAGAAAAAAGAAAAGTCAAAGTGTCGCAAACAGGATCGTTGTCGAAATATTATGCCACTTTCTTATCTCCACCGGGGGCTCCAAAAAACATGGAGAACGACAAACGATGTGTTGGACCATTATTGTTCTGAATGACAACTTCAACACACCAGGCTATAAATCCTGAAAGGTGGCGAGAATCACTCGAGCACCTTGTGTTTCGCCATTCTTACGGTTGGTTATAGAATGGTTAAAGCCATTGTAAAAGACGCCTGTGGATGGGTTGTCAAATGTTGTTACAAGACATCCCATGAAATGCTGACGACATTGTAAACACCATGTCGAAGATGTGCAATGTCATTGATACGTTCTTTAAATCGGTCTCACTGGTTATGATGTTTTTAATGCTGAAGGGTTAGACATTCATGTGATGTGTTAGGTTAGATATTCACCAAAACCATGCCAGATAAATCAGGCCCCAGTCCACAACATCACTGACAGCAGGCTGTACTGTCAGAGAGATGCAATTGAGGTTTTCGGGCTTCTTCAGAGACATTGAACACCCATGAGCCATTCTTCATGGAAATGTTGGTCAGTGCAAGCAGCTAAGCTTTTTTAACAGTGATCTAAGCCTCACGGAGGAGTTTGTACATTTATTACATGCAGGACAAGATGACAAAATATTAATGTACTTTTACAGGAATTACAAGGACGTTATATGATGGACAAATCAACAGTGCATGATATTTAAGTCTACTGTATGGGGAGGGAATATGTACAACGCGCCCAGAAGGTAAAACCGAACAGGAGAAATCACAAAAAATATTGGGAGGCCCATTCCCTTGACGAAGCTTTTGAGTGTTTGTTCACAAGTCGATAACCATTTAAAGACTATCACCAATCCTGGACAGATCGCCCATCCATCATGGGACACTCGACTGAAAGTGGCAGGAATTTGAAATTAAATCAGGGTGCTGGCGATAACTAGTGTCCTCTTTGCGAAAGACGTCATGGGATATTTAACAACCACCAATAACCGGTGTTAGCAGATGGTTGCTCCGGCTTAACGTCCTTCCGATGGTCGGCACACACATCAATGAATCACCCTGCATGTGAAATAACAGAGGGACAGTTTATAACTCGGTAGAGATTTGAACCCAGGTGAGGGAATATCCATCAAGGTTACGCTGCCAGTCGAGCTAAACCAAACGATGATGTAATGGTTACAGCGTCCACTCTGAGTCTGGGAGATCGGTAGTTCGATTCGCAGGCATTTTGTACTTGAAAGCTTGTGTCTGGCCTTGTTCCTCCTGCCCTCTCCTACCTATGTCCTTAAGCCATCTCAGGTTACATGCTTTATGAAAGAAACCCTCACCTGTGCTCACCCTTCCCAAGTCCAGAACCATTGCCCACCTGCATTAATTTGTCCCCTTATTCTCCTGATTGTGGAATGGTCTCTGTCTGTGGTCTTATCCTCACTTCAATCCTTCATATGTGCTGCCCTTCACTTACTCATGCACATCTCTTCCACATTCTGGTCCTCTCTAGAATGTTGTTATTCATTTTTAGCTCACTTGGACTTTAGTCCGGTGAGCTTATGTGATCGAGCAATGGAAGTACGTGAGAAAGTGAGTGAGTGAGTGAGTGAATCAGTCAGTTAGTCAGTCCGTAAACACTTCAGTCATTATCACCTGAATCAAACAATTTTGATGAAACTTGGCCACAAGCTTCATATCTGATACCTAACAAAAGTGGTATCGACTGCATCAAAATCTGTGCTCATTAAGGGAGTCTACGGGAGGGGGGGGGTAGTGTGACCCCCCCCAAAAATAGGTATTTGCTCCCTTCTCTGAAACACACACACAATTTTGATAAAACTTGACCACAACCTTCATCACTCGTGATGTACCAAAGTTTTGTCATGGTATTAAAAAAATTAATCAGGGTTTTGGGAGGTTTGTGTGGGGTTCGAATGACTGTTGCTCCTGATAAAGGTGAGCTTCAGGATGTGCAGTCCTATTTTTATTATTGCTCCTTTCCTCCTTGTGTATAGCCAGACCCTTTTCTGATCTGTAAAGCTGTCACCCTTTGTCGATCAGCTCGTCTACAAGCCTAGATCCTTGACTAAAAAAAAAAAGTTTTTTTTTAATGGTACAGCTCGGCTTCCTTGTTTGACGTGCATTTAGAGGCTAGAGCATGGATACACCCCAAGGGTTGGAATTGCATGGAAAGAGGGGGAGAGGAGGTTTTTCCTCAATTGCCTCGCTGACTACAGAGAGAAAGGAGACGTCACAAAGATGGCATTGTCAGTATCCAGATGACCCGGGAGGTTACATCATTTCCCCCAATGTGAGCTGCTGTGTTTTCCTGAAGTCAAATCCGGTATCGTCTCATCTTCACCTGCATGTGTGCATGATTTGCGCGACTGCCTTGGACCATATAAAACAAGCCTTAGACCACATTAGAAAAGGAGCGAATAGTTGTAAACAACTCTCAAGTCAGCTATGTCTAGTGAATCGCATGACCAGTTAAATTTGCATACATTTAATTAACTCCTCACACTGTCACTCGCCTGAAGGACTGTATGGCAAACCCTCCTATCTACTTTCGAAACGATCCTCTTGAGGAAGTTAAAATTGCTGAAACTCCTGGGTCTTACTTTCAGCCATGATCTCTCTTGGGCAAACCACATTTCAAAGTTGGCCTCCAAAGCCAGCCACAGACTAGGCATCCTCCATCCTACAAAGTCCTTCATTGGTACACCTGAACTCCTATCCACCTACAAGGCCTTCATCCCCGCAGCTTGATGTAGTACTGCTCTCCCCTCTGGGCTGGCGCCTCTGCCTCACACCTTGCTCAGCTTGACGCCGTGGAAACCAAGTCCTTAAAGATCATTGGAATCTCCCGCACTGAGGCTGAGTGCATGGGCCTATCATCTTCTTGTTGCAGACATCTTTTTGGCACACTGGCATGAGCCGACACAACGACAACGTATAACATGTGTTGCGGACAGTCCATGCAGGGGCTGATCTGAGGATCTCACCAAACTGGCCAATCGATAGTCACAATGGGCGGGTGCACAAAGGGCAGGGACTTGAACTAATCAACATGAGCTGATGCCTCGTGTTTTCTGGGAATTTCTTGTTCATGGGACACTGTCTCAAGCCCCAGTCCCCACCACAGATGGGCCCAGCGGTTTTTTTGAACCTGTCAGCGAAGGGCAAGATACGTGCTGGCCCATCCAGCGTAGTGCGCGTGGTCCAGTGTAGACATTGAAGGACAGGCTGGTGGTCTCTGTCTTACCGCCTCCTCTTTGGTCTTGCACCCTCTGCTTTTTGTCCCACCCGCTACCCCCACCCCCCGCCCAAGGTTTTTGCAGGCGCACATACAGTCCACCAGACCCCCTTTCTGGTGAAACTACTTAAATCCAGGCTCAGGTGCTCACCTCCACCCATTTGTTCCTCTTTTTTTCCTCGCTGGGCAAACAACTTCCCAATTCTCTTCAATCTCATTCTTCCCTCCAGGTCTTCAAGACAGCTGTTCACCACCATTCAGTTCATCCCAACCAAAACCATGATCTTTTCTACCCTCGCTAAACCCCTGCCCCCCCCCCCCGTCCTCCCACACGCCGACTCCTTTCAAATCCCATTTTTTTCTCTCCTGTGAGTTTCCTTTTGCATCCAAAAAAAAAAAAAAAAATAAATAAAAAAAACAATTCATACAAACCGTATATTTTCCTCAAGCATAAAATCATAATCCCACACAATTAAAAAGCAGGTTTCAACTGTAGAATTTTTTAATTGTCCAGAAACTCTAAGTGCGTTTGATTACCGAATAGGGATGTAATGTTTACTCATTTAAAAAATCCTTTAAAAAGTCATCGATTATCAAGTTATACGAATAAACATCAAATCGTTTGTCCAACTCGAGTTTATTTTTTCATTTTTTTCCCTTCGCCTTATTTGCATTTGGTGGAAGGCGCGAGTCCTGGGCAAATGGTTCAATGCATTTCTGTCATATTTACTCAGCAGAACAGGACAGAATCTATGTCTGTGAACTTGGACATGCAAGCATGTGAGATCGTGGTTGTTAGCTAAGGGGCAGCAGTGGAAATGAGAGTGGGAAATAGGCTTGAGGAAGTGGAGCATGGCGGTTACAAGGCAGCTCCCATGGGCCGTGAACAGTGACTGTCA
>CM068954.1:20534477-20546623 GCA_035128595.1 Eptatretus atami
TCAACCACTCCTCCCGCTTTAGCACACTCTATCCCAGTCGTTTTTCTTTCTTTTTACATCAGTACCCATATCATGAGGAACTAGAGAGTTCATAGAACACCTTCCCCCACGCAGTCTTGAGAAAGACATGGGAAGCGTCTTTTCAACTCTTGCTTTGCATTACCAAGCACAATCTATATTTCCTACGAGCCGTGATTTTATCTGAATCCCAATATTCCCCAATGCTGAGAATGCAGGCAGCAAATTTGATTGGTTGAGATTGTGTAAAATGGCATAATATTTTGTCCAAGTAGTCGGACCCCGCTATTTGCGGGGAATACGTTCCTGGCAAATGCCGTGAATGTCGAACCCGCAAATAGCAGGGCATTGTTTCAATGAGAAAAGGGGGATAGGTTCCCGGCGGTTCGTGATTAATAAGGGAAAATAAATAAAAAATCCCGTGAAAAACCACGAATTTGTGCAACACAGGGCCTTGAATGCAGAAGCTGGTCACATTTTAGCAACCGTGAATCTGCGGGGTCTGCTAGTACTGCTAAATTGGAGGTTTTTGGAAGTGCCAACAATGCAATTTGTGTTCCACAGTGTTCAGGTATATAATGCAATTGAAATAAAATAAAAGTTATAAAGGCTGTAGAAAAAAACAAAAAAATTCCGCAAGTTTACACCGCCTTATTTAACAAGCTAAATTAGTTATTCGTGCCTGTTGTTTGTGTCTTTTATGACTTCGTTCAAAACAGTAAGTTTCCTGGTTGGAATGATTTTCTATTTTGTTTGACAGCCAGGCAGACAGACAGAGTTAAAAAAAAATGTTATCTCACGCCTCTCTGCGCATGCACGATCGGGTCAAATTCAGATCCAAATGACTGCTAAAGTACAGGTTTGTTATCTGATTCCTGATCAAAATATAACACTCAATTGAAATCAAGTTGTTGCTCGATCATAAACTGATGTCAGACAGACAGACAGATAGATAGACAGAGAGTGAACCAATTGCTTCACCCGCTTTTGCACTTGGGGTAAAAATTTGGTGGCAAATGGATGAAACGAAACATTAGCATTTGGGGTTCCTTCTTCCAATAAAGTGCAGTAACCTCAGAAGTATTTAACTTTACCGATGGATATTTACCATTCTTGCAATAAGGTTTAATATATCATATATTCATAATGCTCATCACACATTGCCAGCAAATCATGCACACCTTACAAAACACACACACACATTTTGGCATCATTAGGTTATTATTTTACTTCAGCAGTTGGTCCATTAAGGTGCAGGCCACAATTTACTTATCCTATTAAAGACCTACCCCAAGGCTTTCTGAAACTAAGATGGTGACCTCATGTTTCAAACAATTCTGTCTAATCACACAGAAAGAGAAAAATGAAAATAACCTGATGGATATTGATCTCAGGGAAAAAAAAATCCAGGTAGGCAAATGCGCAAGGTAAAGATTCAACACTCGCACGAAACGGTACCAAAGTAGTGTGCCATATTCTAAATGCAGAACTAGATCCCAAGGGCAGGCAAAAAGGGCGTCTTTAGCGATGGCGAATAAAAGCAAAGAGACAACCGGACAACCTTTACAGAGCTGTGCATGCCCTGATGACATGTAAAACTAGTGCAAAGCAACCCCGTGTTACAGAACATGTCAACTCATCAGGAGTTTTAAATACGACTGGCAATAAATGAAAAGAAAGAAGCATTATATTGCGGCAAACATAATAATCAAGAGTATTTACCAATTAAATTTGACAACTTATTTTGGGAAATGTATATTACATGAAATGTATAATATCTAGCTCCTCTGTGAGCCTCGACATTGTATACAAAAACAACCAAACTACTTATCACTTAAATCAAGTGCAGAGTTCAGTAAGTGTGAGAGTAAACGGCCTGTCCCTAAAGGAATGACCAAGCAAGGTAATTGGGTTCAGTAATAGCGCAATTGACTCGTTAACACACCCCGGTGGTATTCTTGACAACCCGGTGCACATACCAGGCTGGATTCTCCTGAAGTGCGAGACGATCCGAGGCTCAGATCAATGCGAACGGCAATGCCATTGCTAAATACAATCAGGGCTTCTCGTATGATCGATAGGCAAGTCCTTATAACAAAGGGGGTAATAAACACAAATTTAGTTTATTTACAAAAGAGAAGTGTAACCTTTATGATGACACACTGGGCTTTGACCTGATGAACTCGATGCCGAGGTTCTACTGCACCATAAAGACAACATGAAGTCCTGTCGTGGGAGAGACCACAGCTCACAACCGCACGACGCTTGACCACACTGAACAGATGCAGGTACTGTCGCGAGTACATCGTAATGAGTGGCAGAAGGCAGTGATGATGCACCACTCGCGTTGCATCATTTTACATCTCAAATGTCATGGCCCACATTGCAAATTCCCCCGTTTCTAGTTCTTCTCCACCCAACTTCGATTCCACATTTAATCCTGACAACGCAATTACAACGCTATACTCTCAAATTTGCACATGTATGGGTCGAGATTACCCACAGCCTAGGCCAACACTCTCACATGCAGGTCCCCCTTCCCACGATGTATGTCCTCATTACATTCATGGTTGAATGCATCCACCTGCTACTCCACTGTCAGGATGTTGACTTTTGCCTTCAGTCTCCCTGCTCTGAGGTTTTGTATTAAAACAATGGAGGAAAAATTTGTGAAGGGGAACAGAGCAAAGAGGCACACATGAACATGGAGCAACCTACAAAGCGGCAAAAAATATATGCTGTGAAAGTTCAACTCCAGTGGAATAATCAGTTTAGTGGTATCACGGTGTCAAAACTAGAAGACTGGTTATGGTCATTAGACAGTTTGTTCGAAGGCAGGCCGCCAGGTGTTCCATCTTCTAGCATTTGCTCATTGACCTAAAAGTTCCTTCGTGCTTTTCAGTTCCTCTGCCTGGCATAATATTCATACTGAAAAATCACATGTTCGATAAAGATGTGGAAGAGTGAATGGGGGGGTAGATTGGTGCCGATGGGGGGGGAGTGTGGCGATGGGAAGGAGGGAGGGAGATTGGTGCGAATGGGGGGGAGAGATTAATGCTGATGGGGGTGGGGGGAGAGGAGATCAGTGCCGATGGGGGGGGGGGAGAGGGGAAATCGGGTGCGGATGGGGGCAGGAGAGATCAGTGCCGATGGGGGGGGGGAGAGGTGGGGTGCCGATGGGGGGGGGGAGATGTGCCAAGGGTGGCGAAGAGCAGCACCAAGGGTGGGGAAGATAGGTGTTGAGGATGGGAGGGGGGGAGGGATGTGCCGAGGATGGTAAAATATTCCTCGTTATAAATAACGAAAGTTTGGATAACCCATATTTTTCTTTCACTCATGAAAAAGGAACACACCAAAAAAGTTTAGCCACAAATTCCACTAATAAAACTCACACTAAAGCAAAATTAACTATAAAGTACACACACACACACACACCAAAACATCATGCGTTACAGACGTATGAAACATGCATCCATACCTGTATGCTTAGGTGTTAAAATAATCAAAGCAAGTAAATCAATGAGTGGTTGAGTTTGTGGTTGTTAAACAAGCAAGAAGTTTTCATGGAGATAACTATTTAGAGTTTCCATTAATCCAAGTCTCGTAATGGAGCTTGACATCAATCACGTGGAGGACACGGGCATTGATAAACATCAGTGTACATTTCACGTGAATTACAAGGACATCGGTTGACAAATGGACAATAACACACGTGATGTACAGATTTGCACCTGGATTCCTCAGATGATGAGCGAGGGGTTCACATAACACAAAAGGGGGCAATTGGTAACATCTGCACTGTTTGTACGTAACACACATGTAAAGAGACAGAGACAAAGCTCGAATTGGCAAACGATAATACGTAATATTACGGGATGATGGGAGAGGAACCAAACAGCCAGCGCGTCCTGGCCTGTTATACGGAAACAAGTCATCATTGGCAAAACACAATAATTGTGGACAACGGTAAAAAGTACAATGCAATTGGACACAAATTAAACCTCTTTTGGATTTCCACTCATTGCCCTATTTGCCAATCCTGCCAGGGCACATCTAGTGTAGATTATAGTTTGACAAACTATGGGATAACCTGAATCCAGATCCTCCTGGTTTGCAAGTACCTTCGACCAAAGGCATTCCTTTAAACTTTAGAGCATACATGGTTTTTGTATGAGCCTTGGCCTGGTATACCGAGATAAGAAACTGGGAAATCAGCTCGCCCTGGTACATCGAGATGAGAAACGGGACTCAACTCGCCCTGGTACATCACTTGCCTGGTACATCGGATGAGAAACAGGGACTCAACTCGCCCGGATATCAGATAGAAACAGGGACATCAACTCGCCCTGGTACATCAACTTGCCCTGGTACATCGAGATGAGAAACAGGGACATCAACTCGCCCTGGTACATCGAGATGAAAAAGGGACACAACTGCCTGACATCGGGATGGACATCACTGCCCTGTACATCGAGATGAGAAACAGGGACATCAACTTGCCCTGGTACATCGAGATGAGAAAACTGGGACATCAGCTCGCCCTGGTACATCGAGATGAGAAACTGGGACATCAGCTCGCCCTGGTACACTGAGATGAGAAAACTGGGCCATCAAGCTCGCCCTGGTACATTGAGATGAGAAACAGGGACATCAGCTCGCCCTGGTACACTGAGATGAGAAAACTGGGCCATCAGCTTGCCCTGGTACATTGAGATGAGAAAACTGGGATATCAGCTCGCCTTGGTACATTGAGATGAGAAACAGGGACATCAACTCGCCCTGGTACATCAACTCGCCCTGGTACATCGAGATGAGAAACTGGAACATCAACTCGCCCTGGTTGCTGTCCATGCGTAATGCGACGTGAGCATCATGTGAAATCACTGCGGCTAATTGTGCTTGCATGATTTTTCTCCCCCGTTCCATATGTGTGCACCACCTGAGCACGGCCACCCCCTCCCCTTCTCATCGATGCCCATGACAAATGACAGCTTCAAACCGTTAAAGGTCAGCCACTATAAGGCCTGCAAGAATTCGGTGGGATCCCTTTCAAGGTGGCGTAGCGTGTGGATCAGGAAGGCGGCGTATCCTACATGTACCGGTCGGTGCATCCGAACCACTTTCGGAGGATCAAATGCTACTTGTAAGGTTTGAGGTGAGGTAGCCGCATTCTCGGTATCAAAAATCGATACCATTACATCCTCCCTCCATCTCTGGTCTGCCCTGTTTAAATCCGGCGAGTTTTTCCATTACAGCAGTCATGATCATTTGATATAACGTGGTGTTCCATCATCGTCATCCGGCACGGGGAAGGCAAAGTCAATCACATCAAAACTGTCATCCTCGATACACAAGAGAGAGATAAATAAATTAAATAATCCTTATGTCTGGATCCGGATTTGGATCTTCATCAAAATCGAAGCATTTTGTCCTTGTCACACACCACAATCTGCCCAGCAAATTCATCTGAATCCATCCACAAATTTTTGAAGATATCCTGCACCCAAACAGCCAAAGAAGAAGACGTCGTGCAGAGCACGATACTTGAAAAATCCATGAAACAAATTTGACCTAAAAAAATAATTGGTGGTTGAATTCAATGACCAAATATGAAACTCCTCTTCAAATTTCAAGTGAATCGGATAAAAATTGACAATTTTAGAATTTCGGCTATGTTGACCTTTTAGCCAATGTGGACCTCCAAAAAATAATTGGTGGTTGAATTCAGTGACCTGAAATACAAATACTCTTCAATTTCAAGTCAATGTGATGAAAATTCAGGATTTTTGAAATCTCACTTAAGTTGGTGACCTTTGGCGATGTTGACCTTTGGCCTTCGCGATATTCCTGGTACACGTACTATTTACGTGACACAACGCTCGCCTGCGGAGGAACTTTGCACAGAAGACATTTAAGAGAAGAATCACATTTATGCTTCGGGCATGTATTTGTCCGCCGGAGGTCAAACCACCGAGGTTCTTTCAACACAGCTCAGTTAAAATGTATGATGCTTTCTGAGTTTCCACCCAAAAAGCTCAGCTGGAGAGTAAGGAAAAACAAGATGTACATCTTGTCTAATGTGTGTCCAATGAACATGGCCCGATTAACTAATCCCCCCCCCCCACCTTTCAACCACTCCTCCCGCTTTAGCACACTCTATCCCAGTCGTTTTTCTTTCTTTTTACATCAGTACCCATATCATGAGGAACTAGAGAGTTCATAGAACACCTTCCCCCACGCAGTCTTGAGAAAGACATGGGAAGCGTCTTTTCAACTCTTGCTTTGCATTACCAAGCACAATCTATATTTCCTACGAGCCGTGATTTTATCTGAATCCCAATATTCCCCAATGCTGAGAATGCAGGCAGCAAATTTGATTGGTGAGATTGTGTAAAATGGCATAATATTTTGTCCAAGTAGTCGGACCCCGCTATTTGCGGGGAATACGGTTCCTGGCAAATGCCGTGAATGTCGAACCCGCAAATAGCAGGGCATTGTTTCAATGAGAAAAGGGGGATAGGTTCCGGCGGTTCGTGATTAATAAGGGAAAATAAATAAAAATCCCGTGAAAAACCACGAATTTGTGCAACACAGGCCTTGAATGCAGAAGCTGGTACATTTTAGCAACCGTGAATCTGCGGGGTCTGCTAGTACTGCTAAATTGGAGGTTTTTGGAAGTGCCAACAATGCAATTTGTGTTCCACAGTGTTCAGGTATATAATGCAATTGAAATAAAATAAAAGTTATAAAGGCTGTAGAAAAAAAAAAAAAAATTCCGCAAGTTTACACCGCCTTTTAACAAGCTAAATTAGTTATTCGTGCCTGTTGTTTGTGTCTTTTAATGACTTCGTTCAAAACAGTAAGTTTCCTGGTTGGAATGATTTTCTATTTTGTTTGACAGCCAGGCAGACAGACGAAGTTAAAAAAAATGTTATCTCACGCCTCTCTGCGCATGCACGATCGGGTCAAATTCAGATCCAAATGACTGCTAAAGTACAGGTTTGTTATCTGATTCCTGATCAAAATATAACACTCAATTGAAATCAAAGTTGTTGCTCGATCATAAACTGATGTAGACAGACAGACAGATAGATAGACAGAGAGTGAACCAATTGCTTCACCCGCTTTTGCACTTGGGTAAAATTTGGTGGCAAATGGATGAAACGAAAATTAGCATTTGGGGTTCCTTCTTCCAATAAAGTGCAGTAACCTCAAAGTATTTAACTTTACCGATGGATATTTACCATTCTTGCAATAAGGTTTAATATATCATATATTCATAATGCTCATCAACATTGCCAGCCAAATCATGCACACCTTACAAACACACACACACACATTTTGCATCATTAGGTTATTATTTTACTTCAGCAGTTGGTCCATTAAGGTGCAGGCCACAATTTACTTATCCTATTAAAGACCTACCCAAGGCTTTCTGAAACTAAGATGGTGACCTCATGTTTCAAACAATTCTGTCTAATCACACAGAAAGAGAAAAATGAAAATAACCTGATGGAATTGATCTCAGGAAAAAAAATCCAGGTAGGCAAATGCGCAAGGTAAAGATTCAACACTCGCACGAAACGGTACCAAAGTAGTGTGCCATATTCTAAAGCAGAACTAGATCCCAAGGGCAGGCAAAGGGCGTCTTTAGCGATGGCGAATAAAAGCAAGAGACAACCGGACAACCTTTACAGAGCTGTGCATGCCCTGATGACATGTAAAACTAGTGCAAAGCAACCCGTGTTATCAGAACATGTCAACTCATCAGGAGTTTTAAATACGACTGGCAATAAATGAAAAGAAAGAAGCATTATATTGCGGCAAACATAATAATCAAGAGTATTTACCAATTAAATTTGACAACTTATTTTGGGAAATGTATATTACATGAAATGTATAATACTAGCTCCTCTGTGAGCCTCGACATTGTATACAAAACAACCAACTACTTATCACTTAAATCAAGTGCAGAGTTCAGTAAGTGTGAGAGTAAACGGCCTGTCCTAAAGGAATACAAGCAAGGTAATTGGGTTCAGTAATAGCGCAATTGACTCGTTAACACACCCGGTGGTATTCTTGACAACCCGGTGCACATACCAGGCTGGATTCTCCTGAAGTGCGAGACGATCCGAGGCTCAGATCAATGCGAAGGCAATGCCTTTGCTAAATACAATCAGGGCTTCTCGTATGATCGATAGGCAAGTCCTTATAACAAGGGGGTATAAAACACAAATTTAGTTTATTTACAAAAGAGAAGTGTAACCTTTATGATGACACACTGGGCTTTGACCTGATGAACTCGATGCCGAGGTTCTACTGCACCATAAAGACAACATGAAGTCCTGTCGTGGGAGAGACCACAGCTCACAACCGCACGATGCTTGACCACACTGAACAGATGCAGGTACTGTCGCGAGTACATCGTAATGAGTGGCAGAAGGCAGTGATGATGCACCACTCGCGTTGCATCATTTTACATCTCAATATGTCATGGCCCACATTGCAAATTCCCCCGTTTCTAGTTCTTCTCCACCCAACTTCGATTCCACATTTAATCCTGACAACGCAATACACAACGCTATACTCTCAAATTTGCACATGTATGGGTCGAGATTACCCACAGCCTAGGCCACACTCTCACATGCAGGTCCCCTTCCCACGATGTATGTCCTCATTACATTCATGGTTGAATGCATCCACCTGCTACTCCACTGTCAGGATGTTGACTTTTGCCTTCAGTCTCCTGCTCTGAGGTTTTGTATTAAAACAATGGAGGAAAAATTTGTGAAGGGGAACAGAGCAAAGAGGCACACATGAACATGAGCAACCTACAAAGCGGCAAAAAATATATGCTGTGAAAGTTCACTCCAGTGGAATAATCAGTTTAGTGGTATCACGGTGTCAAAACTAGAAGACGGTTATGGTCATTAGACAGTTTGTTCGAAGGCAGGCGCCAGGTGTTCCATCTTCTAGCATTTGCTCATTGACCTAAAGTTCCTTCGTGCTTTTCAGTTCCTCTGCCTGGCATAATATTCATACTGAAAAATCACATGTCGATAAAGATGTGGAAGAGTGAATGGGGGTAGATTGGTGCCGATGGGGGGGGGGGAGTGGTGCCGATGGGGGAGGGAGGGGAGATTGGTGCGAATGGGGGGGGAGGGAGATTAATGCTGATGGGGTGGGGGGGAGAGGAGATCAGTGCCGATGGGGGGGAAGAGGGAAATCGGGTGCGGATGGGGGCGAGGAGAGATCAGTGCCGATGGGGGGGGGGAGAGTGGTGCCGATGGGGGGGGGGAGATTGTGCCAAGGGTGGCGAAGAGCAGCACCAAGGGTGGGGAAGATAGGTGTTGAGGAGGGGGGGGGGGGGATTGGTGCCGAGGATGGTAAAATATTCCTCGTTATAAATAACGAAAGTTTGGATAACCCATATTTTCTTTCACTCATGAAAAAGGAACACACCAAAAAAGTTAGCCACAAATTCCACTAATAAAACTCACACTAAAGCAAATTAACTATAAAGTACACACACACACACACACCAAAACATCATGCGTTACAGACGTATGAAACATGCATCCATACCTGTATCTTAGGTGTTAAATATAATCAAGCAAGTAAATCAATGAGTGGTTGAGTTTGTGGTTGTTAAACAAGCAAGAAGTTTTCATGGAGTAACTATTTAGAGTTTCCATTAATCCAAGTCTCGTAATGGAGCTTGACATCAATCACGTGGAGGACACGGGCATTGATAAACATCAGTGTACATTTCACGTGAATTACAAGGACATCGGTTGACAATGGACAATAACACACGTGATGTACAGATTTGCACCTGGATTCCTCAGATGATGAGCGAGGGGTTCACATAACACAAAGGGGCAATTGGTAACATCTGCACTGTTTGTACGTAACACACATGTAAAGAGACAGAGACAAAGCTCGAATTGGCAAACGATAATACGTAATATTACGGGATGATGGGAGAGGAACCAAACAGCAGCGCGTCCTGCCCTGTTATACGGAAACAAGTCATCATTGGCAAAACACAATAATTGTGGACAACGGTAAAAAGTACAATGCAATTGGACACAAATTAAACCTCTTTTGGATTTCCACTCATTGCCTATTTGCCAATCCTGCCAGGGCACATCTAGTGTAGATTATAGTTTGACAAACTATGGGATAACCTGAATCCAGATCCTCCTGGTTTGCAAGTACCTTCGACCAAAGGCATTCCTTTAACTTTAGAGCATACATGGTTTTTGTATGAGCTTGGCCTGTATACCGAGATAGAACTGGAATCAGCTCGCCTGTAATCGAGATAGAAACAGGACATAACTCGCCCTGGTCATCACTTGCCTGGTACATCGAGATGAAACAGGGACATCACTCGCCCGTACATCGAGATGAGAAACAGGGACATCAACTCGCCCTGTACATAACTCCCTGGTAATCGAGATGAGAAACAGGGACATCAACTCGCCCTGGTACATCGAGATGAGAAAAGGGACATCAACTGCCCTGGTACATCGAGATAAAAACGGACATCAGCTCGCCCTGGTACATCGAGATGAGAAACGGGACATCAACTTGCCTGGTACTCGAGATGAGAAAACTGGGAACTCAGCTCGCCTGGTACATCGAGATGAGAAACTGGGACATCAGCTCGCCCTGGTACACTGAGATGAGAAAACTGGGCCATCAGCTCGCCCTGGTACATTGAGATGAGAAACAGGGACATCAGCTCGCCCTGGTACACTGAGATGAGAAAACTGGGCCATCAGCTTGCCCTGGTACATTGAGATGAGAAAACTGGGATATCAGCTCGCCTTGGTACATTGAGATGAGAAACAGGGACATCAACTCGCCCTGGTACATCAACTCGCCCTGGTACATCAGATGAGAAACTGGAACATCACTCGCCCTGGTTGCTGTCCATGCGTAATGCGACGTGAGCATCATGTGAAATCACTGCGGCTAATTGTGCTTGCATGATTTTTCTCCCCCGTTCCATATGTGTGCACCACCTGAGCACGGCCACCCCCTCCCCTTCTCATCGATGCCCATGCAAATGACAGCTTCAAACCGTTAAAGGTCAGCCACTATAAGGCCTGCAAGAATTCGGTGGGATCCCTTTCAAGGTGGCGTAGCGTGTGGATCAGGAAGGCGGCGTATCCTACATGTACCGGTCGGTGCATCCGAACCACTTTCGGAGGATCAAATGCTACTTGTAAGGTTTGAGGTGAGGTAGCCGCATTCTCGGTATCAAAATCGATACCATTACATCCTCCCTCCATCTCTGGTCTGCCCTGTTAAATCCGGCGAGTTTTTCCATTACAGCAGTCATGATCATTTGATATAACGTGGTGTTCCATCACGTCATCCGGCACGGGGAAGGCAAAGTCAATCACATCAAAACTGTCATCCTCGATACACCCACTGCCACCAAACATCATGTACGTTTCCACAATGCGAGTTTCCGCCGCATAGTCCGAATAACTCTGTCACTGCAGGGACGATTTATATAATTATATAATTATTTAATTTCTCACCCCCCCCCACCCCTCCTCTTTCCTCTCCTTTCCTCCCAATCCACATATTCTCCATCCATGCCTCTTCCTGTAGTCTCCACGTGTCCCTTCTACCCAATGCTCTATCCTTACAAGCCCCTCCCAAGTCCCCACCCAATCCATATATTTCCCATACATGTCCCTTCCTCTCCTCTTACTTAAATAAAAAATTCCCCTCAAACTCTCCTCCCTTCTCGCCTCAAGCCCCACACCCTCAACCCCACTCTGCTTTTCTCATGAGAGCACACAAGCGCCCCCCTCCCCCCCTCCCAAGCCGAAGTGCCTGCGGAAGTTCACGTGAAATCGGGTTCCCATTAATCGATGCATCATGGTCATTACAGGTTAGACAAATGGAGACATCGACAGGGACAAACGGAGGCATCGACAGGGACAAACGGCGCGAAGTTCGCGCCAACATCGCTTCACAATTACCACCTCTGAGGATGAAAAGCACAGAATGTCGATCATCAATTACAGAAACTCGAATAGTGTATTTAAAAAAAAGATACCACAGCGGCAGAGTGCGTGATAATAAACAGGAAAAAAACAGTTCAA
>CM068954.1:20585369-20601256 GCA_035128595.1 Eptatretus atami
TCGACCCGACCTTGACCGGGTCTCTCGTAGGGTCCTGTCTGCAGCCATGATCCCCGCTTCGGACTCCGCTCTACTCGACCCGGGCTCCTTCGCAGACACGGTCTCCACGCGGGTGGCCGTGGACCGAGTACACGACATTGACAGGTGCCGCACCACGGAGTCATCCTCTCCCTCAACGTTCAGGTACCGAAATATACTCGATCTCAGCTCACCTCCCTCTCTGGCTGCAAAAGGTCCTTGGCCATACATCTGGGTTTATTTTCGTCTGAGTGTGTGGCGCCATCTTTAAGTAGAATTGCATGTGTTTTTATTTGATCATTGTAAATCTTACCTGTTTTATTCTCACGTAAGTCTGCTCTGTGTCCTTCTTTTGTAAGTTGATTGTAAATAAATTATTGTAGAAATGTTCTGCCAGTTCGTTTTTGTCTTTTCCTTCATTGGTCCAGCATGGTTCGGATCCAAGTTTAGCCGGGTCTTTATCCCCGATAATCTGTTCATTCTAGCCGTATGTCCTTGGTAGTTCCGCTCGGCTGCATCCGATCCGGAGTTGGTAGTTGGTAGAGTGATCCGGTTCGGGCAAGGCGTACCGAGGGTGTGGTTCCCTGGTAGACGACACCGCGTGGTTAATTAGGTAAACTGGTTCCGGACAAAAAGACCCTACGCTACGCGGTGGAGGTATTGCGCCCTCGGTTGGTTAAGCGACCGCCGCGTTACGGAATTATTCGTGAGCAACGGCCTACAATTCTGGGAGTCTGGTGGGAGATGACATAACTTGCCCCACCTAGCGGTCGTTCTCGCCACCGGACCCCGGCCCGCAACAGTATTCAACTTGTTTCATTTTCGTTTTGTTCTCAGCCTCGTGTGTAAGGGAAGTAAACACCAAGGGGATTTTGAAGAAGCGGGTGTGTGTGTGTGTGTGTGTGTGTGTGTGTGTGTGTGTGTGGAATCTGATATTCCTCAGATCACAGCTGATGTTGACAACAACATTCAACGTGGAACTGTTGTGTACCATTTGGTTTGTTCTCATGGTGAGTACTTGATGATTAACGAACTACCGGAATAATTTGTCATTGGAGAAGCTTATTTTCCCTGACCAACTCGGAAGTGGAATGGCATTCCAAATTTCAGATTTCAATCTCTATCATGACCCTGAAATTAAGCATTTGGTTAAGCAATTGGTTCACGCTGTCTGTCCATCAGTCTGTGATCGAGGAACTACTTAATTTCAATTGAATTCTATATTTTGAACACTGTTTAACATGAATCGGAACACATACCTGCACTTTATCAGTACTTTGGCTCTGAATTTGGCAAATTGTACGGAATCCCGGGCATGCGCACAGAGGAGTAAGGTAATTTTTTTTTCCTCTGTCTGCCTCTCTTGTAGTCAAACAAAATTGAAAATCATTCCAAACAAAAAAAATTACTGTTTTTAGTGACATTATAAAGGACACAAACAACAGACACAAATAACTAATGTACCATGTTAAACGAGGTGGTGTAAAAGACGCTGCATCAACTGCGGTAAACTTCAGGGGAAAAAAAATTCTCCAACCTTTAAAACTTTTATTTCATTTAAATTGAATTATATCCAGTACTTCAACACGAGAACACAGCTCACTTTGTTTTCACTTCCAAAAACCTTGTTGGGCAAATAATTGGGCAAAATTTGACACCATCTCAACCAATCAAATTTTCCACTTACGCTCTCATGGTGGGAGAATTTTGAGATTATTATTATTATTATTATTCTCATTATTATTATTATTATTATTATTATATTTTTCTAATAAAGTTCCATGTCCTTTTTCTCTCTAGATCTATTTGAATTTGGCACTCAGTATATGTTTTCAAGACTCAAAAACGTGCTTTTGGACGGTGGGAAATTGTACAGGGTCTACAATAGACATCAAATGTGTTGGAGAAGAAAGCTTTGTTTATCAGTGATTCTCATCATCGAAATGATGAAGGCAAATGTTCAATTGATGGAAAAGCTGTAATTCTGAAGGTCACTTCCTTGACAAACCTTGTTCAATACATCAGAAACATTTTCAGTTCAGTTTCAACGTAGGACATGCTGTTTGAGAACACCTCTGAATCAATCACCAGAGATCAGAGTGAGGCATCCGAAATTTTGACACAACATGAGATAACAAACAAATAGGACTCTAGAAATAACAGATACAAACCCAGATGGTGAACTTCAACCAGAACACAAAGAAAGCGAATAGTTTATAAAAGTTGAAGATGTGGAGAATGTCGATGAAAATGTAACAGGACAGAGCAGAAAACAGACAAATGTACATGTGGTAGAAACTGAAGTGGATATGGATGTTCAGCCTGAACAAACTCCAATAAAATGAGACATAAGAGATTATATTAATCTTATCCATGCAACAGATAATCTTAAATTAAATCTGATCATTAACAGGGAACTGTAAATTAACTTTAGATTTCCAGCAAAACTTTATAATGACAAGCACAAATCATCTGGATACATGAAAAGATTATGTTGCCATGACTGGGTCAAAATGTTTGATTTCATCTCATATCCGAAGGCAGATGATGGTCTTTATTGCCTTGCCTGTCATCTTTTCCTTGACACTGCACACCACCACCCAAATAAATTGATAAGTGAACCATGCTGTTGTTCACCTCAAATTATATTTGACATACGACTATCACAGGTGTCTGTGGCTTTAAGATAAAAGAATATCAAGGAACAAACAGCATCTAACCATCTAACCGGATCGATGCAACATTATCCCGTGAAGCCGCAGCCAAAATTGAAGAAAAACAGGAAGATACCGAAATCTATCACTAAATCATTGGAGTTTTGTGGCAGGCAGTGCATTGCACTCAGGGGACACAGGGATGATGACAGCAAAAAATGCAACATCTTCACCACCAAATAAGCACACTTTGATTCATACATGGCAAGTTGAAGGCAACAAAAAACGGGTTGGTAGGAATCGAAAGTGGGGTTTTTTTTTTAACCCTTTGTGTGCTGCGGTCGCAGATTTGTGATGAGATAAAGATAAGAGAAACAATTTTTTTGTTTTAATTTTGGTTATTCATCTAAGTTGACACACAAGTTGTGTTTTTTTGCAAATAGCACTTGAAAATCACAGCCCTATGAAAAAAAAATTAAGCAACAGGAACCATGCGGTAGTAAACAATGCAGCACACAAAGTGTTAACCAAACATAGTAAAAACGCCATTTGATATGTTGACTAATCAGTAATGATAAGGAGGTTCCAAGCAAGACAACATACATACATAACATTTCTCAAAAAAAAAATTCTGTTATGTCGCTCTACAGACACTCAACAACGCGATTGATTGCAAGGCACCAGCCCATTTATTCCGCAGCACGTAACTTCACACATCTCCGACTCCGTTAATATGGCGTCTCCCTCACGTTCCACATGCCCCGCTCCCGTGCATCATCATCATCTTCCTCATAATCTATCAACATCCAGCAATTAAACAACAACTACAACATATTTAGAAAGACTATAACACCTAAGAAAGAACACAACAATTTCTCAAAAGTTTTATTTACTTTTTTCATTTCCAGCTGTCGCCTGACGCATGACGCCACATTTACTGGAAATAGCATCCCCACAATAAAGAGCAGTGTTGGCTGGTTTATAGAGACCAAGTGATGATAAATGGCGATGAATGCTATGTGATGATCTTGACAAATGTCAACAATAAAACTTTGAGAAATGTGCATTCATTCACAAGCATCAAACCGCATCATGGTATCCCATTTCATTCATTATTTTATGCCTTGAATTTGGAACGGTAATTTGTGGACACGCTGTATACGAATAAAAACAATCCGAATCGAATTGTACCATTCAAAATACTTGAAAGTACCGATAAATATCAGAGTGAGAAGTCGAAGAGCGAATTGGAAAGCAAAGAGGTCTACCCATTGATTCGGGATGAGGACAAATGGCAGATGAGAGGAAGGGACAATGCGTGCAGATGCGGATTGAAGGAATTGGTCGGTTGGGTGAAGCTCATGATGTCACCCAGCCAAGAGAGTCAGACGAGAGTGGTACCCTGCATAACGGATAGAGATCGCCACAGATATGTCACTCTATGTGTGAATCCATGCGAGTGGAATGGAAGATAAACATTGTGTTTTTGAAATTGTTTGTACTTTCCATCCATGATCCATGATATGAAAACGGATCCGTGGGTTGAAAGAAAGAAAGCGGGTCAAAGCAGAAAGATACGGATTACTTGCCATGTAAGTTGATTGGGCAATATTTGCCCATTATTCTGCGCAAAACGATTCAAGCTCAGTCAAGTTGCGTGGGGAACGTTGATGGATAGCAATCTTCAGGTCATGCCACAGATTTTCGATTGGATTTAGGTCAGGGCTCTAACTGGGCTACTCAAGGACATTTATCTTTTTGTTCCTTAGCCACTCCAGTGTAGCTTTGGTTGTGTGCTTCGGGTTGTTATTATGCTGAAAGGTGAACTTCCGTCCCAATTTCAGCTTTCTTGCAGAGGGCAGCGGGGTTTCCTCTCGGATGTTTCTGTATTTTGCTCCATCAATTTTCCCTTCTATCCTGATAAGTATCCCAGTCCCTGCTGATGAGAAACATCCCCATAACATGATGCTGCCGCCACCACGTTTCACAGTAGGGATGGTGTTCTTTGAGTGATGTGCTGTTTTGGGTTTGCGCCAAACGTAACGTTTTGCATTTAGGCCAAAAATTTCCATCTTGGTTTCATCAGACCACAAAATGTTTTGCCACACGGCTTCAGAATCTCCGGAGTGTTTTTTTGCATACCTCAAACGGGAATCAAGGTGGGCTTTTTGGAGTCATGGCTTCCTTCTTGCCACCCTACCATACAGGCCAGACTGGTGGAGTGATTGGGATATTGATGTCACATGCGCACAGTGACCAGTCTTTGCCATAAAGGCATGTAGCTCTTTCAAAGTTTCCATCCGCCTCTTGGTGGCCTCTCTGATCATTCTCCCCCTTGCTTGGTCATCCAGTTTGGAGGGACAGCCTGAACTTAGCAGGGTCTTAGTGTTACCATATGCCTTCAACTTCTTAATGATTGTCTTGACTGTGCTCCAAGGGTTAACACGGACATACCCCTTAACCCAGACTTCACCCAAGGTGGAAAACCCCCTTGGGGAATGGGGCAAGTTGAGCCGCTACAACCTCCGTTGTGTGATCACCGAGCCCCTTGTGAAGTTTGGTTGAGATTGGAATGATAAGTCACGACCATATGTATCATGGTCAGACAGACAGACACCAATTGGTGTATTTTATTATGATGAGTTCCTTCATGAACCTTAGTTACTGAACAAAAAATGGCATCTTCCCTTATTCCTGTGCCTGTAACTCACCAACTCATCATCCTAATCGTGCAATGACAGTGGCTGCAAAATCTACAGAGGATGACGTTCTCTAATGCAAGTTGTAAAAACAAATCACACGATTTCATACTGCCTTAAGTTTATTAAGGCAACTGTGGTTATTTACTGTAACAACATGCTTCTATACCTAATGTTTGGCTTAATGGTTAGGGTATTGGGCTTGGGATCGTAAGATCCTGAGTTCAAATCCCGCTCAGCTGTTGAGTTAATACCAGGTGGGGTTGACTCTGCCTGTCATCCTTCCGAAGTCGGCAAAATGAGTGCCAGCACGCTGATATACTGTCCTGTGTCGGAGTGGCGACCCATCCAGGATTGTGCCCAATAGCCGAGGAGACTGCTTAGGCAGCACCAACGCTCTGCAGAGAGTATGGTCTCAATGGATGGATGGATGGATCCTAGCTCGGGTCCTGAATTCAAATCCCGCTCAGCCATTGAAATAACACCAGGTGGGGTTGACTCAGCCTGTCATCTTTCCTAGGTTGGCAAAATGAGTACCAGCTTGCTGGGATGATTGAGCCATTCAAGTGTCCTGCATCGGAGTGGCGACCCATCCAGGATTGTGCCCAATAGCCCAGGAGACTGCTTTGGCAGCACCGATGCTCAATATGGAGTATGGTCCCAATGGTTGGATGGAACATGCTCCTGTGGTTATTTCTTGTAACCACATGCTTCTGGATGCTCTCACCAGCAATGCACTTGGAGTCAACTACCACTTGCAACCTAAGTGCAAAGCATTTGCAGTTAAATGAACAATTAAACTTTGTGCAATTACCCTCGGTTCATGGGACATATGAGTAGCAAGGATTTGGTTTGAGGGCGGATTTATTTTCCGCCTTGGAGTTTGCGTGGGTCGCAACAGCACGTGTGGTCAGAATGAGCACACGGTGGATGGTTTATCAATGAAGGCTGAAGTTGGAGAATTCTAGAGGTTAAACAAATTTAAGTTGGAGCAGATTAATGGCAGCATGAGCGGAAGAAAAAAAAATGCACCAAAATGGTTCAAGGAAAAAAAAAAGGAATGAAGCATGGTTTTTTTTTGGGGGGGGGGGGGGGTTACCGTTGCAGCAGGATAAAGTGGTAGACAAGGAAGCAGTCATGTGAAGATGGAAGAGAGGATTCTGACAGAATTGAAGTTGAAGAGAGGACTCCGAAGAGAGGACTTGTGGTTGTGGCCAATGGGTTGAACTCAATGAGGCATCTTTGTAACACCATGAAAAGGCCTCGAGCATGGGCAGAAAAGGACATAACAGTATTGTCAAAAAATACAGCAACTAATGTAGATATGAATACTGAAATTACAACAGCAAGAGCGTTTAGACGACCCAAAAGACTCACTTTGAGGGAAGTCTGTTTTGCAAGTGCCCTAAGCCGACTGCCTGGAGGACACGCAAGGTTCCCATCATGCTCATTTGCGCACTAGAAACCCAAAGCAATTGCTCTGATGGTTAGCCGAAGGAGGTAAGCACGTGCTTGATAGCCATAGAAAATGATGCTGAGACACCTCAAACCCAACAAAAGTACTACATTATCAATGTCACTGGCAGGGATTCTCTGAATGTCAACATTTCAAGCTACCTACTGTTCCATGTCCAACGACAGGAATGTGATATTTAAGTAATGACAATGAAACGCAATGGATGAAAAGAATCAACAAAGTAAAAAGTTTTCCATAAACAAGCTAGACTTCAACCTGACGACTCTTTGGGAGAGTATACCTGATGTATGATTAGTAGATAGCTTGGTTGTAATGTATTGGACTTTATTTATGCCATGACCAAACTTTGAAACTGTGTAGTTATCATCTACATTTCACAAACATTGTCTCTCACAGGTAGCTTTTACCTTATACTCAAGGTTCTAATTCTTCTTCCTTTCCTTCTGCTGCTACTACTATTTCAATGACCCCAATTATTCCCACACTCAAGTGAAGTGGGCAAGGGAAAGATTTCGAGCCAAATCATTCACGAACTGATTGGCCAGACCTGATGTTCGGCTGAAGCTGATTTAGGTAAGCATTTATGGATTGTTGAGGGTGACGGTGATAACTCATCTCCGCTTCTCAAAATAAACAATCGGATCTTTAGTGTCCACTAAATGATGTTAACAGATGGGACACCCGCCTTAACGTCCATCCAAGGGACAGTTTACAAACCGTGCCTGCGAAGGTTTTGAATTGGGCTTGGAATCAAATCCAAGCTGAAAACTCAAAGGCAAGTGTGCTACATATACACTATCCTATCAGGCACAAGCAAGGATAAATAGATGGAAAGAGACAGACAGACACTCTGCGGAATGTTAGGTAAGTAAGAGAGATAAGAAAAAAAGCTGAGGCTTTGCTGGCCTCAGGCTTACCCGGCATGTCCAAAGTGCAGGAAAGTTAAAGAAGGGTGGTAATGAAGAGCATAGGGGGTGTCTGGGTGCGTGATGAAGAGGTGCATGTGAGATGCGGTGCTAAGTGCTCAGAGTGAGAAAGACAGGGTGTGAGTCAGTGGTCGCTCAAAAAAAAGCGGTTGTTCGGGCTTTTTTTGTCCCCCAATAACCTCCCCTTAAGGCTGTCTTCAACAGTGAATGACCATTTGATGGCACCTGTTGCTCAGAGAGGGCTGAAGATCACTGTATCTTATTTACATTTGCATACCAGGCACTTAACCTGAATCGCCCAAAAAGCTTGTCGTGGTAAGGGCAGAGGTGCGCGCTGAGTGTGAAAAGAGGGGGGGGGAATCTCATAGTGCACTGGAGGGCAGTGGCAAGGCCAGAGAATGCAGCTTGCTTCGTGGAAGCAGCTAGACATGGACCCCAGTAGAAACGGAGTTCTTGCAGCTGACATATCTGGCATGCCGAGAGGAGTTGCCTGCTTGTTCTGGATGCTTCGAAAACACAGCTGTATGTGCTATCACCACTCTCACCCATCTTTCCCATAGTGGGGCAACTTAGCTAAATATAGCATAACAATTGTGCATTTTGTGAGGAAAGCACCAAATTTGGCACACTAGTAGCATCATATATGAACAGATTTGGAATTGGGCCATCTCAAATTCAGCCGCGATGGCTTGGCAAGCCATTTTCCACTGCCATCAAAAATTTTGAGATGGCCCAATATCCAAATCTGTTCATAATATGAATAGGCTATAGTGTGCCAAATTTGGTGCTTTCCTCACAAAATGCACAATTGTTATGCTAAGTTGCCCCACTACCATCCTTCCCCCCTCCCCCAGTGTATTTGGGCTGGCGCAGCCCCGTTGGGCTTTATGAGGTGAGGGAAAAGAGAGTCGGCCTTACTTTCCTTTTCTTCTCAAGTTCTCCTTGTTTTCTTCTTCTCCCCAGATTGAATGATGGCCACATGCCCTTTGTGTAAATAAGATTGTATAAGAATAAGTGTTATGGTTAAATCTGCTCTTTTGTCCCTTTTCCTTTCTTGCCTGTAGATACTATGCCTGGTGTTGGCTTAATGGTTAGAGTAGTGGGCTTGGGATCCTGGGTCCTGAGTTCAAATCCTGCTCAGCTGTTGAATTAATATCAGGTGGGGTTAACTTGGCCTGTCATCCTTCCGAGGTCGACAAAATGAGTGCCATCATGCTGGTACACTGTGTCGGAGTGGCAACCCGTCCATGAATATGCCCAATAGCCAAGGAGACTGCTGAAGCAGCACCAACGCTCTGCACAGAGTATGGTCCCAATATATATATATATATATATATAATAATATAGTATATATATATATATTTATATATATATATATATATATATATCTGTCGTCTCTTGGAGATACTCATTTTTAAATTATTGCTTCCTTGTGTGTGTTTGTGAAAATAAATAATTGTTGGTTGTTATTAGGTCAGCTCGCTGACCTAATATACCATTCGATGTCCTCAGATCCATCCGTCTGTCTGTCTGTCTGTTCGTCTGTCTGTCAACAATTTTTAATTTTTCTATCTCCTCCGAGACGTCTCGGCCGATTGAGATTCTAACTTGACACGATATAATACTAGTTGATCTCTTATACGTAATCATCTGAGCCCTTTTTCACATTTTCACCTCGGGGTCAAGGTCACATGGTCATCAAGTGCAAAATGACCGATTGGCCGAATGGCCTATAAGGAAGCATCGGACGGCTATCATGCATAATGGGTTTCATAGTTATATTAAGAAGATTTAATTTGACAACCATAGTTTCTCGTTACCTCTGTCGTCTGGCCCTGTTTATTGGGCAACACGAGGTCGCTGGCATCAACACGGCTTGCGCGGTTATTTTAAGTTCGATTTAATTCTGTTTTCACTTTTCATTGTCGCTAAGGTTGATTAACACTCGTTGCATCAAGTTTTGGAAATTTAATGTTTATATCCTCGGTCTGCATGGAATGCATTGCAGCGAGGGAAGCTTCCATGGGCTTCCATCTGTTTCCATGCCATATAACGAGGCTGTCTTAAGTTCTAGTTGATTTCTGTTTTCACTTTTGGGACTTCTGGTGGGCTACACGTTTAATGAAGATAATTTTCGTACAAATTCGCTCAGAAACACACTTTTCATGAGGAAAATATATTCAATTCAAATAACCTGAGACTCTGGAAGGGACACCACATGCTTTCCATTCACTGGTTCACCTCGTAACTTGTCCTCCTGAGTGATTGCGTATTCGTAGCATCTGTCTGATAACGTTATATTTTAGATGGTTTGGGGATGTGCTCTACAAGTATCTGAAAGAATTCTGGTGGAAAAACGGACGTTTTAAGATTTTGTTAGGGCATTTCATCTGACGGCGAGCTGGCTGGTCACGTGACGCTGCGCAGACGTGCAGCAGCGAGTGATTGAGCTTCTCGTTGGCCTTTTTAGTTGGGGTCCAGCTCTGTCCTGGGTCCAGCCATTAAATGCACACACTTAGAGTATTTATTTCATGGCCATAACGTGGGTTTGAAAATTGTATAATGATGTTGGGATGATTCTAGAATTGGAGATTTTTGCTTCGAGCGGCCTCACGCGTTATTTTTAAATTCAATTTTAATTCTGTTTTTACTTTCCGTAGTCGCTAAGGTTGATTAACACATCGGTTGCATCAAGTTTTGTATCCGAGCTGACCGTCACCCGCTCGGGTGTATTTTTCATATTTGTCTTGGTTGTCCTTTCTTCAATGGCCGACACAGTGTACAACATAGTTGATAGGAAGTTGTACCACGTGATTTGCTTGTTAGCCGGTGCTGTTCTATCTCTTCTGCTCGGCAGATCACCAGGTGTGGTGCCAAGGGCATGGCCTCTAGTTCGGTTGCAATGCAACAGAAATGTATCGCAGATACATCAAAGTGTACCCTACTCGCCGGTTGTCGAAGTCAAGCGCGTATGGCTGTGTAAGAACTACAGTCCGTTGGACCACGAGGTATCTGTGGTCGGCGACCTCAGGACCGGGTGTTCGGGAAAACTCAAGTGCTTCCATGTGGCGAACTCGAACCCCGATATATATACGCTGAAATAGTGACTATACATATTATACGTGACATTATATATACACACATACTATACATTTACACACACACTAACAGAGGTGGAAACTTGAAGACCTGGGAGTCCTGAAACCCACACGTGTGTGGAGTTAGCAGTCAACAGCAGCAACTTGCATGTGCACAAATATACGGGCACGCATACATGAAGGTGGATACTTGAGACCTGGGAGGGTATTTTCTATCTTCTCTACATATATACCGGGAGCCAGGGCATCGAACTCATGTGAACGAGGTACCAATGTTGCACCCATGGGATGTTGGGACCACAGCACTAACTCTCAAACTGACCGTCTGCCGGGATGGTAGTGGGTGTGGCCCCCAGGGCTTTATAGTGACCCCTGAAAAGGGTCTAGATCATGTATTCTAGTTACCGCGCTGAAACCAATTCAGAATCGTGGCTTCATGATTCCACGAATAATGAAGTGACACGTGACAGAACGTTTTGAGTGGGATGGAAACCCCCCGGCAGACGCGCCTTAAAGGGACCCTGATAAAAGGGTCTACATCATGTTTTCTAGTACTGCTGAAAACCAATCAGATATCAATAGTCTGGGTTCCCCTGTACGAAATGACCATTGACAGACGTTTTGAGTGGGAAACCCCCGGCAGACGCCCTTAAAGGAACCCTTTTGTGACCCTGAAAAGGGTCTAGGAATATGTATTATAGGTACCGGCTGAACAAATTCAGAAATATAGTCTGGTTTCCCCCGAGTAGATGAAATGGACCCAGGACACGACGTTTATAGTGGTGGGAAAACCCCGGCAGACGCCCTTAAAGGACCACTTAGGTGACCCCTGACGTTTCAGGGGAGTGTGAGGTGCCTTTTTTGCCAGCACCGTCACGTAAATCATGGATCCGCTCCTGTGTACAAGTCTATATTGAGCAACAGTTAACAGGATGCTGCATCGCCAATGAGAGTATAGTGGCCTTCAGGAAATTCTGAGAAGCAGTCTGACGCTGTGCATTAAACACACACGAGGCATGGCCGTACGAATTGCCGACGATTGTCTGCGTGGCAGACGACGGAGTCACCTGGCGGCTCAAACTCACTGCCTGCTAGATACGGAAAGACAACGAACAGTATGAATGCACTGACAGACGCATTGATCCGAAGCATGTGACCCATTTGCGCACCCAGAATGTAGTCAGAATCACTCATAAAACATTGCCGACAGGGAAGCTAGGATCCGAAACTAAAGACGTATCTGCTTGAAACCAGTCACGAGGAAAGGATACTTCATGAGAATTCTAATAAGAATGTCAGGGAGACGACGGGCGTCTCCTAAGGCGTGTGTCGGTGGAGCAAGTTCCAGAATTTTCGCTGGCGAGAAACTAAACGAAAACGAACATCGACCGCAGCGGAAAGCAAACAGCGAGGGTTAGCATATGTTCTCGCCTATGGTCGTGATCATATCCCAGGCAAACTGCATTCGACTTGAGACCGTTATGACATTCCCGTAACGCAGTACCCACTTGCATTGCACACTCTGAGGCAACACCGCTGAAACGTGCAAGGCCAAACCTCTCAAAAATTGGAATGCTTCAGATGGTTTACACCATCGTAATCGTCCCTCCCGTTGACGTAACACTGTGTGGCGATGGCGCGTCTACTTCTGATACATTCCTTCAGTTACAAACGCCGCAACGTACGGTTGCGATGGCAAGGAGTCTTCTATCAAAGTAGTTCCCAACACGGTGTCGAAATACACGTCCTGTTCGATACAACGACAGATTCGTCATAAGGAACTGAGCGGAGGTTACGGGGCGCAGAGGGTTCGTCCATTCCCGTCATCAGCGGCCCTACAAGTATCTCAAACAAAGTGGCCAGCATTGCTTGAAGAATGGTAACTTCAAAGACAATTGGCTGCGTTGTCTCGAAGAATGGGGAAAGAATCAATATGCGCCGATTCTTGGGGAAAGATTGTTGTGTCGCACGGTGAAACTGCTGTCGCTACAATCGTACAAGCACAGAACGAGTGTATGGCTGTCATCGTCCAAGCCACCTTCAGGGAAACACCAAAGAAGCGGATACTCTGATTCCATATCATGCAGTAGTTGCTGATGATATTGTGGCAGAGCATAGATACAGATTAATGGCCCATCCTTATTCATATGCTGGGAAGGACATGTAGAGGCGGTACGGCAGGGACACAGTGACATGGACTGTGGCGTTGCCACAATCGCCGATCATCGATCTGAATCAAATCGTAAAGGCTTGGAGCCATGCGAACTGAGTCATTGGCAATCATGTGCAATCCCACGTCTTCACTGAGCAAGACTGTCACGAACGCAAATTCTTCCGTAAGGGAAAGGTTGGCCGATTGAGAGATCTCATGAAGGACAGTTTCGGCCGGTTCATCAAGCATTCCGAAAATCAGTACCGCAGACAAACCAGAGATGACTACTCTACAGGAGTACACTGCGTAGTGTACGGGCCAGAGCGTCAGGTACATCAATGAGCGAGACATCAAATTACTGGAAATGAACGGCAAGAGTCAATTCAGGTCAGTAAAGCTTGCACTTTCTACTCTGGTTTACTTTATGCCGTAAGTATTTGCAACGGACCATGTACTTGAGTCATCGAGTACACTTTTCATGCTATCTTTTCTGCAGGAATACGCCGCTGGGTGAACGTGACAGCAGATCGACTGCGGCCCTCCTACCCCTTGCCAGAAAGTCTGGCAAAGAAGATGCACGCACAACTAGTCAGCATGCTGTGGGTACGTGGCCACGACGGCAAATCGGCACAGGCCTCGGGACTCACGGATGGCGACAGAGAGGGTGATGTCTCGTTCCAGAATGGTTTTCGGGACCGAAGTGCAAGTCGATCTCTTTCGAGCAACACCAACGTCAGCGACTCATCACTACTGCGACGAACTGAAGATAACCGATGTTTCGGAAGACACCGACACTGACATGAGCGAGAAGATAGCAACAGATTGTTCGACATAGTTTGCAATAACCAGAATATTTACAGAGACAGTGCGGCCGAGAGTTAACAGATACAGCAGTGTGCTACATATTATGGTCCATAGTTAACCAGGATAGCAGTGTGCTAGTTATGTATATAAGTGAGAGTTGAAGAAACAAGCGCGGCTATGTATCCTATGTGAAAGTAGAGACAGCACTGTTGCCGTATTATAAGTTGGATAGATAAGCAGTGAGCTATGTATTATAAGTGAGAGTGATTCATGACAGCAGTGAGCTATGTATTATAATGAGAGTTTGTATAGACGCAGGTGAAGCTATGTATTATAAGTGAGAGTTGTATAGCAGCAGTGAGCTATGTTTATAAGTGAGAGTTGATAACAGACCAGCAGTGAAGCTATGTATTATAAGTGAGAGTTGATATAGACAGAGTGAGCTATGTATCTTATAAGTGAGAGTTGATAGAACAGACAGCAGTGAGCTATGTAATTATAAGTGAAGAGTTGATATAGACAGCAGTGAGCTATGTATTATAAATGAGAGTGATAGACAGACAGCAGTGAAGCTATGTTTTAAGTGAGGGTTGATTTTAGCAGCAAGTGAAGCTATTGTATTATAAGTGAGAGTTGATAGACAGGACAGTCGTGAGCTATGTATTATAGTGGAGGGTTGATATAGACAGCAGTGAGCATGTATTATAAGTGAGAGTTGATAGGACAGACAGCAGTGAGGCTATGTATTATAAGTGAGAGTTGATATTGGACACAGTGAGCAATGTATTATAAGTGAGAGTTGGATATAGACAGCAGTGGCTACTGTATTTAAGTAGCTGTTGATAGATAGAGAGCAGTGAGCTATGTATTATAAGTGAATTGATATAACAGTAAGTGAGCTATGTTTATAAGTGAGGAGTTGATATAGACAGCAGTGAGCTATTATTTAAGTGAGAGTTGATATAGACAGACAGCAGTGAGCTTATGTATTATAAGTGAGAGTTGATATAGACAGTAGTGAGCTATGTATTAATAAGTGAAGTTGATATAGACAGACAGGCAGTGAGCTATATATTATAAGTGAGTAGTGATATAGTAGCAGTGAGCTATGTGTATTATTAAGTGAGAGTTGATAGACAGACAGCAGTGAGCTATGTATTATGAGTGAGGAGTTGATATAGACAGCAGGTGAGCTATGTATTATAGTGAGAGTTGATATAGACCAGAAGCAGGAGCTATGTAACTTATTAAGTGAGAGTTTGATAGGACAGACAGCAGTGAGCATATATAAGTGAGAGTGATATAGACAGTAGTAGCTATGTAGTATAAGTGAGAGTTTGATATAGACAGACAGCAGTGAAGCGTATGTATTATAATGATGAGTTGATTAGACAGCAGTGAGCTACTGTATTTAAGTGAGATTGATAGAAGAACAGCAGTGAGCGATGTATTATAAGTGAGAGTTGATATAGACAGCAGTTGAGATAGTATTATAAGTGACGAGTTGATAGACAGACAGCAGGGCTATTTGTATCTTATAAGTAGATGATATAGACGAGCAGTGAGCTATGTATTATAGAATGAGCAGTTGTTTAGACAGCAGCAGTGAGCTATGTATTCATAAGTGGGGTTGATATAGACAGCAGTGAGCTATTGATTATAAGTGAGAGTTGATAGACAGCGTGTGAGCTATGTATTTATAAGTGAGTGGTTGATATAGACAGCAGTAAAGTGAGCTATGTATTATAAAGTGAGAGTTTGATATAGGCAGACCAGCAGTGGCTATGTATTATAAGTGAGAGTTGAATATAGACAGTAGTGAGCTATGTATTATAAGTGAGAGTTGTATAGACAGACAGCAGAAACCTTGAGCTATGTATTATAAGTGAGAGTTGATATAGGACAGCAGTGGCTATGTATTTATAAGTGAGACTTGATGACAGACAGCAGTGCAGCTATGTATTATAACTGAGAGTTTGATATAGACAACAGCAGTGAGCTATGTATTATAAGTTGAAGAGTGATATAGACAGACACAGTGAGCTATCTCTCTCAGTGA
>CM068954.1:20617430-20629194 GCA_035128595.1 Eptatretus atami
ATTCAATTCAAATAACGTGACTCTGGAAGCGACACCACATGCTTTCCATTTCACTGGTTCACCTCGTAACTTGTCCTCCTGAAGGATTGGTATCGTAGCATCTGTCTTTAACGTTTATATTTTAGATTGGGGAGTGCCTCTACAAGTATCTGAAAGAATTCTGGTGGAAAACGGACGTTTAAGATTTTGTTAGGGCATTTCATCTGACGCGAGCTGGCTGGTCACGCTGACGCTGCGCAGACGTGAGCAGCGAGTGATTGAGCTTCTCGTTGGCCTTTTTAGTTGGGGTCACTTCTGTCCTGGGTCCAGCCATTAAATGCACACACTTAGAGTATTTATTTCATGGCCATAAACGTTGGGCTTTGAAAATTGTTTATAATTTATGTTGGGAATGATTCCTAGAATATGGAGATTTTTGCTTCGAGCGGCCTCACGCGTTTATTTTAAATTCAATTTTAATTCTGTTTTTACTTTCCGTAGTCGCTAAGGTTGATTAACACTCGGTTGCATCAAGTTTTGTATCCGAGCTGACCGTCAAACCCGCTCGGGTGTATTTTTTCATATTTGTCTTGGTTGTCCTTTCCTTCAATGGCCGACACAGTGTACAAACATAGTTGATAGGAAGTTGTACCCCACGTGATTTGCTCTGTTAGCCGGTGCTGTTCTATCTCTTCTGCTCGGCAGATCACCAGGTGTGGTGCCAAGGGCATGGCCTCTAGTTCGGTTGCAATGCCAACAGAAATGTATCGCAGATACATCAAAGTGTAACCCTACTCGGCCGGTTGTCGAAGTCAAGCGGCTATGGCTGTGTAAGAACTACAGTCCGTTGGACCACGGAGGTATCTGTGGTCGGCGACCTCAGGACCGGGTGTTCGGGAGAAACTCAAGTGCTTCCCATCGTGGCGAACCTCGAACCCCGATATATATACGCTGAATATAAGTGACTATACATATTATACGTGACATTATATATACACACATACTATACATATTACACACACACTAACAGAGGTGGAAACTTGAAGACCTGGGAGTCCTGAAACCCACACGTGTGTGGAGTTAGCAGTCAACAGCAGCAACTTGCATGTGCACAAATATACGGGCACGCATACATGAAGGTGGATACTTTGAGACCTGGGAGGGTATTTTTCTATCTTTCTACATATATACGCGGAGCCAGGGGCATCGAACTCATGTGAACGAGGTACCAAGTTGCACCCCATGGGATGTTGGGACCACACAGACTAACTCTCAAACTGACCGTCTGCCGGGATCTGGTAGGTGGGTGTGGCCCCCAGGGCTTTATAGTGACCCCTGAAAAGGGTCTAGATCATGTATTCTAGGTACCGGCTGAAACCAATTCAGAATCGTGCGTTATGATTCCACGAATATGAAGTGACACGTGACAGACGTTTTGAGTGGTGGAAACCCCGGCAGACGCCTTAAAGGGACCCTGAAAAAGGGTCTACATCATGTTTTCTAGGTACTGGCTGAAACCAATTCAGAATCATAGTCTGGGTTCCCCTGAGTACGAAATGCCCATGACAGACGTTTTGAGAGTGGTGGAAACCCCGCGGCAGACGCCCTTAAAGAAAACACTTTTGTGACCCTGAAAAGGGGTCTAGATCAGTATTATGGTACGGCGCTGAAACCAATTCAGAAATATAGTCTGGGTTTCCCGAGTACGAAATGACCCAGGACAGACGTTTGAGTGGTGGAAAAACACCCGGCAGACGCCCTTAAAGGAACCACTTAGTGTGACCCCTGACGTCATGGGGGAGTTGAGGTGCCTTTTTTGCCAGCACCCGTCACGTAAATCATGGATCCGCTCCTGTGAAACCAAGTCTATATTGAGCAGACAGTTAACAGGGATGCTGCATCGCCATAGAGAGGTATAGTGGCCTCAGGAATTCTGAGAAAGCAGTCCGACGCTGGTGCATTACACCACACAACGAGGCATGCCGTAACGGAATTGCGACGATTGTCTGGCTTGGAGACGACGGAGTCACCTGCGGCTCAACTCACTGCTGCTAGGATACGGAAGGACAACGAAAGTATGGATGCACTGACAGACGCATTGACCGAAGCATGTGACCCATTTGGCACCCCAGCATGTACGTCAGAATCACTCATAAACATTGCGACAGGGAAGCTACGGATCCGGAAACTAAAACGTATTCTGCTTGAAACCATGTCACGAGGAAAGGAACTTCATGAGAAATTCTAAACGAATGCAGGAAGACGACGGGCGTCTCCTAAGGCGTGTGTCGTGGAGCAAGTCCAGAATTTTGCTGCTGAGAACACTAAACGAAAACGAACATCGACCGCAGCGGGAAGGCAAACGACCGAGGGGTTAGACATATGTTCATCCGCATGGTCGTGATCATATCCCAGCAAACTGCATTCGACTTGAGACACGTTATGACATTTCCCGTAACGCAGTACCCACTTGCAATTGCACACTTCGACGGCACACCGCTGAAAACGTGCAAGGCAAACTTCTGCAAAAATTGGAAATGCTTCAAGATGGTTACACCCAATCGATCTCCCTCCCGTTGACGTAACACTGGTGGATGGCGGTCTACTTCTGCATACATTCTCTCAGTTACAAACAGCGCAACGTACGGTGCGATGGCAAGGAGTCTTCTGATCAAAGTATGTTCCAACCGGGTGTCGAAATACACGTCCTGTTCGATACATACGACAGATCGTCTATCAAGGAAATTGAGCGGAGGTTACGGGGCGCAGAGGTTCGTCCATCTCGTCATCAGCGCCCCTTACAAGTATCTCAACAAAGTGGCCAGCAATTGCTGAAGAATGGTAACTTCAAAGACCAATTGGCTGCGTTTGTCCTCGAAGAAGGGAAAGAATCAATATGGCCCGATTCTTGGGGAAAGATATTGATTGTGTCGCACGTGGAAACTGCTGTGCTAACATCTACAAGTGCACAGAAGAGTGTATCGCTGTCGATCGTCCAAGCCACCTTCAAGGGAAACACCAAGAAGCGGATACTCTGATCGCATTTCATGCCAGTAATGTTGCTGATGTATTGTGTGTCAGAGCATCAGATACAGAGTGTAATGGCCATCCTTATTCATATGCTGGGAAGACATGTAGAGAGCGGTACGCGGGACAACAGTGATCATGGACTGTGGCGTTGCACAATCGCCGATACATCGATCTGAATCAAATCGTAAAGGCTTTGGAAGCCATGCAACCTGGACTGTCATTGGCAATCATTGCCATCCACGTCTTCACTGGAAACAGACTTCACGACGCATTCTTCCGTAAGGGAAAGGTTGGGCCGTTGGAGATCCTCATGAAGGACAGTTCTGGCCGGTTCATCAAGGCATTCCGAAACATCAGTACCGCAGACAAACAGATGAGCCTACTCTACAGGAGTACCACTGCGTAGTGTACGGACAGAGCGGTCAGGTCGACATCAATGAGGCGAGACATGCCAAATTTACTGGAAATGACGCAAGATCAATCAGGTCAGTAAAGCTTGCACTGTTTCTACTCTGGTTTACTTTATTGCCCGTAGAAGTATTTTGCACTGACCTGTATCTGATTCATCGGAGTGACACTTTTCATGCATTCTTTTCTGCAGGATTACGCCGCTGGTGAACGTGAACGCAGATCGAGCTGCGCCCTCCCTACCACCCTCGCCGAGAAAGTCTGGCAAAGAAGATTGCACGCACCAACTACGTCAGCATGCTGTGGGGTCGTGCCACGAGCGGGAATATCCGGCCACAAGGGGCCGTGCGGACCACGCGATGGCGAGTAGAGGCTGATGCTCGTTCCAGAATGGTTTTCGGGAGCCGAAGTCGAAGTCGATCTCTTTCGAGACAACACCAACGTCAGCGACCCATCACTACTCGACGACTGAAGATAACGATGTTTCGGAAGACGACAACCGACACTGAGCCATGGAGCGAGGAAGATAGCGAGACAGATTGATTCGACGATAGTTTGCAATAACCGAGAATTTACAGAGACAGTGCGGCGAGAAGTTTAGAAGTACAGCAGTGTGCTACATATTATGAGTCATAGTTAACAGAGATAGCAGTGTGCTATTATTGTAGTTATAAGTGAGGAGTTGACAGAAACAGCAGCGCGCTATGTATCCTATGTGAAAGTAGAGACAGGCACTGTGCTGGTATTATAAAGTTGATAGATAACGGCAGTGAGCTATGTATTATACAGTGAGAGTTGATATAGACGAGGCAGTGAGCTATGTTATTATAAGGTGAGAAGTTGATATAGGACAGCAGTGGAGCTATGTTATTATAAGTGAGAGGTTGATATAGACAGGCAGTGAGCTATGTATTATAAGTGAGAAGTTGATAGACAGACAGGCATGTGAGGCTATGTATTGATACAAGTGAGAATGATAGATAGACAAGCAGTGAGCTATGTAATTATAAGTGAGAGTTGATTATAGAAGACAGCAGTGGAGCTATGTATTATAAGTGAGGTTGATATAGAACAGCAGTGAGCTATGTATTATAAATGAGAGTTGATATGACAGACAGCAGTGAGCTATGTATTATAAAGTGAGGGTTGATATAGACAGCAGTGAGCTATGTATGTATTAAGTGAGAGTTGATAGACAGACAGAGTGAGCTATGTATATAAGTGAGGGTTGATATAGACGCAGTGAGCTATGTATTATAAGTGAGAGTTGATAGACAGACAGCAAGTGAGCTATGTAAATTATAAGTGAGAGTTGATATAGAGCAGTGAGCTATTATTATAAGTGAGAAGTTGATATAGAAAAAAAACAGCAAAAAGTTTGAAAGCGTATGTTTTTTAATAATAAGTTGAAAGAAATGGAAATTGATACGAGAGCGTGAGCTATGTATTATAATGAGAGGTTGATATAGGACAGAGTGAGCTATGTATATAAGTGAGAGTTGATAAGAAAGCAGTGGAGCTATGTATTATAAGTGAAGTTGATATAGACAGACAGCAGTGAGCTATGTATGTATAAGTGAGAGTTTGATATAGACAGAGTGAGCTATGTATTATAAGTGAGAGTTGATATAGACAGACAGTGAGCTATGTATTATAGTGAGAGTTGATATGACAGCATGAGCTATGTATTATAGTGAGAGTTGAATAGACAGACAGCAGTGAGCTATGTATTATAAGTGAGAGTTGATATAGACAGCAGTGAGCTATGTATTATAAGTGAGGAGTTGATATAGACAGCAGTGACTATGTATTATAAGTGAGAGTTGATAGCAGACAGCAGTGAGCTATGTATTATAAGTGAGAGGTTTTGATATAGACAGTAAGTGAGCTATGTATTATAAGTGAGAGTTGATAGACAGACAGCAGTGAGCTAATGTTTTAAAGTGAGAGTTGATATAGTGACAGCAGTGAGCTAATGTATATATAGTGAGAGTTGATAGGACAGACAGCAGTGAGCTATGTATTATAAGTGAGAGTTGATATAGACACAGTGAGTATGTATTATAAGTGAGAGTTGATAGACAGACAGCAGTGAGCTATGTATTATAAGTGGAGAGTTTGATATAGACAGCAGTGAGCTATGTATTATAATGAGAGTTGATATAGACAGAAGCAGTGAGCTATGTATTATAAGTGAGGGTTGATATAGGACAGCAGTGAGCTATGTATTATAAGTGAGAGTTGAATAGACAGACAGAAGTGAGCTATGTATTTATAAGTGAGGTTGATATAGACAGCAGTGAGCTATGTATTATAAGTGAGAGTTGATATAGCAACAGCAGTGAGCTACATTGTATTATAAGTGAGAGTTGATATAGACAGGTTGAGCTATGGTATTATAAGTGAGAGTTGATATAGACAGACAGCGGAAGCTATGTATTATAAGTGAGAGTTGATATAGACAGCAGTGAGCTATGTATTATAAGTGAGAGTTGATATAGATGACAGCAGGAGCTATGTATTATAAGTGGAGTTGATATAGACAGACAGAGTGGAGCTATGTAATTGATTAGAGTGAGAGTTGATATAGACAGACAGCAGTGAGGCTATGTATTATAAAGTGAGAGTTGATATAGACAGCAGTGAGCTATGGTATTATAAGTGAGGAGTTTGATATAGACAGACAGCAAGTGAGCTATGTATTATAAGTGAGGGTTGATATAGAAGCAGTGAGCTATGTATTATAAGTGAGAGTTGATAGACAGACAGCAGTGAGCTAGAGTTATTATAAGTGAGAGTTGATATAGACAGCAGTGAAGCTATGTATTATAAGTGAGAGTTGATAGACAGACAGCAGGATGAGCTATGTATTTATAATGAGAGTTGATATAGACAGAGTGAGCTATGTATTATAGAGTGAGAGTGATATAGACAGACAGCAGTGAGCTATGTATTATAAGTGAGAGTTGATATAGACAGCAGTGAGCTATGTATTATAAGTGAGAGTGATAGACAGACAGGAAGTGAGCTATGTATTATAAGTGAGAGTTGATATAGACAGCATGAGCTATGTATAATAAGTGAGAGTTGATATAGACAGACAGCAGTGAGCTATGTATTATAAGTGAGAGTTTGATAGACAGACAGCAGTGACTATGTATTATAAGTGAGAGTTGGATATAGACAGCAGTAGTGAGCTATGTATTATAAGTGAGAGTTGATATAGACAGACAGCAGTGAGCTATGTATTATAAGTGAGAGTTGATATAGGACAGCAGTGAGCTATGTATTTATAAGTGAGAGAGTTGATAGACAGACAGCAGTGAGCTATGTATTATAAGTGAGAGTTGAGTATAGAACAGCAGTGAGCTATGTATTATAAGTGAGAGTTGATATAGACAGACAGCAGTGAGCTATGTATTATAAGTGAGAGTTGAATAGACTAGACAGCAAGTGAGCCTATGTATTATAAGTGAGAGTTGATTATAGAACAGGCAGTGAGCTAGTATGTATAAATGAGAGTTGTTAGAACAGACAGATGAGCTATGTATTATAAGTGAGGGTTGATATAGACAGCAGTGAGCTATGTATTATAAGTGAGAGTTGATAGAAGACAGTAGTGAGCTTGTATTATAAGTGAGGGTTGATAGGACAGCAAGTGAGCTATGTATTATAGTGAGAGTTGATTAGACAGACAGATGAGCTATGTATTTATAGTGAGATTGAAATAGCAGTATGAGCTATGTATTATAAGTGAGAGTTGATATAGACAGACAGCCAGTGCAGCTATGTATTATAGGTGAGAGTTGATATAGACAGACAGTGAGCTATGTATTATAAGTGAGAGTTGATAGACAGACAGCAGGAGCTATGTATTATAAGTGAGAGTTGCTATAGACGCAGTGAGCTATGTATTATAAGTGAGAGTTGATATAGACAGACAGCAGTGAGCTATGTATTATAAGTGAGAGTTGATATAGACAGCAGTGAGCTATGTATTATAAGTGAGAGTTGATAGACAGACGAGTGGGTGAGCTATGTATTATAAGTGAGAGTTGATATAGACAGTAGTGAGCTTAGTGTATTATGAAGTGCGAGTTGATTAGACAGCAAAGTGACTATGTATTATAAGTGCAATGTTGATATACGACAGCAGTGAGCTATGTATTATAAGTGAGGTTGATAGACAGACAGCAGTGAGCTATGTATTATAGTGAGAGTTATATAGACAGTAGTGAGCTATGTAATTAGGTGAGGGTTACAGAGACAGTAGTGGACTGTGAGTGAGTGTTGACGACAGAAGACTGATGTTAGTATGTGAAGATAAGCACAGTAGAAGCGGTTTAACAAAGCTACGTGTATTTGCATGACTTGTAGAGTTGTCATGACTATTTGCATGACTTGAGAGTTAAACAGTTACAGCAAAAGATATAAATAGCCCTACACCCCTAAGAGTTACACATTCTCAAGTAATCGTAATTGTTTACAAAAAACTAATATGGGAATTCATTCAAAATCGCGCGATATTTCGTCGAATATTTCTGCTAATTTACTTCGATAGGGTACGAGGTGTTATTTGCTTATTCAGTGGTTTGAGTATTTTTATTTCGTGGGTGTGCCCCTTTAACTGGCAGCAGACAGTTACAGAATGCAGTCGATTTGCAATATGATTATATCCTGTATGATAGTTGACTAGAGATGATGTGCTATGTCTTTTGATTACCGAGTGGTTCTCCACCGAAAACGTCTGCCATGGGACATTTCGTGTCACCCCAACGATTCTCAATTGGCACAATATAGTGATCTAGAGCACCTGCTCAGGGGGTGGCATCTGCCAGGGGGTGTCCACCACTAAAAACGTCTGTCCTGGGTCATTTCCTACTCAGGGAACCCAGACTATGATTCTGAATTGGTTTCAGCCGGTACCTAGATTACATGATCTAGACCCCGTTTTTAGGGGTCACAAAGTGGTTCCTTTAAGGGCGTCTGCCGGGGGTTCCACCACTCAAAACGTCTGTCATGGGTCATTTCGTACTCAGGGGAACCCAGACTATGATTCTGAATTGGTTTCAGCCAGTACCTAGAAAACATGATCTAGACCCTTTTTCAGGGTCCCTTTAAGGCGTCTGCCGGGGGTTTCCACACTCAAAAACGTCTGTCACGTGTCACTTCATATTCGTGGAATCATAACGCACGATTCTGAATTGGTTTCAGCCGTACCTAGAATACATGATCTAGACCCTTTTTCAGGGGTCACTATAAGGCCCTGGGGCCACACCCACCTACCAGATCCGGCAGAGGCGTCAGTTTGAGAGTTAGTGCTGTGGGTCCCAACATCCCATGGGTGCAACATTGGTACCGTCGTTCACATGGTTCGATGCCCCTGGCTGCGGGTCTAATATATGGAGATAACAACCAACAACACACACACACACACACACACACACACACACACACACACCTTTTGGTTTCCTTCCATTGAGAACCAGGAACTGCATCTTCTTTTTGAGTCATTAGTCATATCTGTTCTCAGTTCCCTGCGACTCCACCCTTTCCTGCACAAAACTCTCTATCCCCTTGTGATGTATTTTGATTCTTGTGATATTCTGGGTAAAGTTAATTTGTGTTTATTACAGAATTCTCTCATTGACTTTGTCTTACATATTAGCCCAAGGAGGCCCCATTGTAGTTATTATTATTAAGCCTCTCCCTAAAGGATAGGTGCGCGCAAATGTCCCAAAATGGGGATGGGTGGAAATAACTCACTAACTATAGGATTGGGGGAGGCTTATTGCTGTTTGTTTCTACAATTAGTCCCCAATTTTTATGGTACCCCGCGGTTTTTAGTCATTGGGGTGTTTTTTTTTTGCCAATTTCTGAGCTGTATCTTGTAGGCCAGCTGGACGTTCGTACTGAAATTTTCATCAATAATAGGAATATAAAGTATGCAGGTTGACTTTTTTTTACCTTCCCCTAATTTAAAGGTCTTGACCAAATTATAGACATTTTAACATTTTTCACCAAAACGCAACTTAGGTTTGCCGATTGGAACAAAATTCCCTCTCGATATAGCTTCGATCAAGTCGCATTTACAATTATCTATGTCATACCCTTCTGGGTTAATGTTTTTAGACCCCGAGGAGTACTAAACCCATTTAAATATTTTGCTCCATTTTTTTTTTGCCAATGTCCAAGCTGTATCTCAGAGCCGGCTGGACTTTTGAATGAAATTTACATCAATAATGGGAATAAAAATATCAATAACATGGGGTTGAGATCTTTTTTTTGACTTTGACCTAATTTTTAAGGTCATGACCTAATTATAGAAAAATATATTTTTCACCATAACTCGACGAACATTTGTCCAATCAGAAACAAACTTCCCCTCTCCAGATAGCATAGAACAGATAGTTTGGAAGGAAGGGGATCACGTGTACATACTCACCATGTGGACAGTGGTTTGTTAATGTCCTTATTGTTTAATGACCACAATTATTCCCACGTTATTGTGGGTTGACTGGGGAAGATTGGCCAACGTCTTTCACGAACCGGCTAGCAAGGCCTGACATTCGATTAAGGTTCAGGCAGCAATTTGTAATTTGTTCAGGGTGCCATTGATTTCAATGACCTGATCTAACATATTATGTTAGATCAGGTCATTGAAAGGATCAGACCGTGCATGACATTATAACATGTGAGATCAGATCATACAAAAGGGTGTTGGGACAAAATATGATGGCAGACTACTGCTGGAGCATCAAACGAGATTGCCCTGTGGAAGTCCACAAACGCAAGAGCTACAAGCGCAAATTCTTGCCTGAATCGGACTATTGAACTTTGCATTCCATCCTTATCAATTGTTCGAATCACCTATCGTCTTTATGTCGAAATATATGTAATTTAAATTTGCTTTAATTCAAATTGTAACTTACCAAATAAATGTTGAATTGCAAAATATGATTTAATATAAGTTTGCTTTTAATTCAAATTGTAACTACCAAATAATGTTGAATTGCAAAATATATGTTAATATAATTTGCTTTTAATTCAAATTGTAACTTACCAAATAAATGTTGAATTGCAAAATATATGTTTAATATAAGTTTGCTTTTAATTCAAATTGTAACTTACCAAATAAATGTTGAATTGCAAAATATATGTTTAATATAAATTTGCTTTTAATTCAAATTGTAACTTACACAAATAAATGTTGAATTGCAAAATTATGTTTAATATAAATTTGCTTTTAATTCAAATTGTAACTTACAAATAAATGTTGAATTGCAAAATATATGTTTAATATAAATTTGCTTTTAATTCAAATTGTAACTTACCAAATAAATGTTGAATTGCAAAATATATGTTTAATATAAATTTGCTTTTAATTCAAATTGTAACTTACCAAATAAATGTTGAATTGCAAAATATATGTTTAATATAAGTTTGCTTTAATTCAAATTGTAACTTACCAAATAAATGTTGAATGCAAAATTATGTTTAATATAAGTTTGCTTTTAATTCAAATTGTAACTTACCAAATAATGTTGAATTGCAAAATATATGTTTAATATAAGTTTGCTTTTAATTCAAATTGTAACTTACCAAATAATGTTGAATTGCAAAATATATGTTAATATAAATTTGCTTTTAATTCAAATTGTAACTTACCAAATAAATGTTGAATTGCAAAATGTATGTTTAATATAAGTTTGCTTTTAATTCAATTGTAACTTAACAAATAAATGTTGAATTGCAAAATATATGTTTAATATAAGTTTGCTTTTAATACAAATTGTAACTTACCAAATAAATGTTGATAATGGTGGATTTCAAAAAATCTAGAGCTTACAGAGAGAAACTAACTTCAGATTTTAATTCAGCACACTCAAATTAGGTAAGATCAAGTGCTGATATCAATGCAACAAAAACTTTGTTCCCCAGTGTCATCATAACATGGATATACACCTCAACATTGACTTCCCCGAGGTGGAACACCCCCTTTGGGAGAGGGGCAAGTTAAATCGCTAAAACTCCATCAGGCATGTGTAAAGACAATTTGAGCAAGTCTTATTAGCTAAAGATTGTTGCCGCTTACCTAAAGGCCTACAGCAAGTCGAGACAGCTGTGATCCGTTCCTCTGAGCCTGAGGGAGACGCGATAAGTATAGAATGCCTTAATCACGTTAAGTTTCCCCAAAACTTCCTCCAGGTTAATAGCGACTGTTTGAAAATGTAATTGCACGTTGGACAGAATTGACTGAACCATTTGTGGTTATCATAATCTTTACTTCTGGAAGATTTGCCCCATGAAAGCCTATTATACACCTCAACATGAAGTCCCAGCAAGG
>CM068954.1:20629204-20647431 GCA_035128595.1 Eptatretus atami
ACAGACACCAAATTGCGTATTTTAGTAAGATTTTGAATTATGTATAAACAGGACACTCCAAGCCAAAACCAAGCTGGAACTTCCACAAAGCAGATTGGACTGCTTTGACCAAAGCAGCTGAATCCAAGATCAAGGAAATATGACCTATCCCAGGTAAATACGCAGCATTTGTGCACCTCCTTCTCTCTGCTGCCACCAATACCATACCGTCCGGTTTCTGTAAGACCCGCACACCTTTCTGGGCAGCGGTGACTGAAAGGCTCCTGAAGGAGCACAACAAAACTGGGAATCCAGACGTCGCGCAGGCACTAATTGAGGCTATCCACACTGAACATCTGAAGCACTGGAAGGAGTTGGTCAAGTCAACAGACGTCACCCACAGCAGCCAGAAGGCATGGGCATTGCTGAGAAAACTGGGTTCTGCAGAAAACATCACTGCTGCCATCCCAAGAGTTTCCCCTGATTCCATCGCATCTCACCTCCTCCAGACGTCAAAGGCCATGCATGACATTATAACATGGCGAAATGTACAGCCCTGCAATGGACAGCCCTCAACCAATCTCCAAATCACTAAGGCAGGAGGTAAAAAGGGATTACCTCCGAAACCTCCATCAAAGCCCACTGAGCAGCCACTTGTCGACCATATATATATATATATATATATATATATATATATATATATATATATATATATATATATATATATATGACATTGACGCCACACTGTCGGCAACCAAAAATGACAAAGCCACAGGGGATGACGGAATTTTCCCCAAATTTCAAAAAAAACCTCGGAGAAAAGGATTGTATCGAGTTGGCGGCCCTTTTTACTGCCGTCCATGAAATGGCAAACCCCTGCAGCCTGTAAGAAGGCCTATGCTAATGCCATCCTAAAAACTGGTAAGCTATCAGACCTGCCCTGCAACTACCACCCTATAGCCCTGCTATCAGTGATGGGAAAGCTGATGGAGAGGGCCCTACAATCACTTTTAACCCCCACCCTGGAGGCCTTCCAACCTGATGAGCAGTGGGTCTTTAGGCCTGGCCACAGTACCTGCGATCAGATTCTTGCCCTCTCCACCATCCTCAAGACTGGCTTCCAGAGAAAACAAAAGATGGCAACTGCCTTGGTGGACCTGTCATCGGCCCATGATAGTCTGGCGGTGAGGGCTACTTCTCAAAGTCTCGAAAGTCTCTTGTTGTCAGAAGACAATCAGACTACTGTTGGTATCCCTTGGGGGAATGAAAGATCCACATTAGCCTCAATGGTAAACGCAGCCATATTTGAACACTAAATGATGGCCTCCCTCAAGGATCTGCTCTAGCCCGTACCCTCTTTAATCTCTATGTTACAACCTGCCAATGATGGCCTCCTTCAAACTCACTTCTGCTTCTCCTCATTCGTATGCAGCACAAGGCTGCGTGTAGCATCATTAGCTGAGGGCATGGCTGTGCTGCTGATACAATACCCCTATTACCAGTACACTAGTACTCATTTTGCCGACCTCGGAAGGATCACAGGCTGAGTCAACCCCTCCTCGTGTTACTTTAACAGCCAACAGGGGCTCAAACTCAGGACTCTAAAGTTCCAAGCTAGTCACCCTCACCACTAAGCCAACACCAGGCTTCGCCTATGCTGATATCACATTCGTAGCACAGGGCCCCGACCTAAAATCTGTTGGGAACCAACTCACCCGAGATCTGGGCATACTGGAGGAGCACTTACACAAATGGAAGCTCCATCCAAACCCCCAAAAAACAGCCATCTGCACCCACCATCTTGATAATCGCACAGCAAATGCAAAGTTTGATGTGACATTCTGCGATATGAAAGTTGAACATTTCTGTAATCCCAAATACCTTGGGGTTACATTTGACTGGACCCTGACCTACAAAATACACCAGCAAGGATGCAAGGAGAAGATCAGGGCATGGGTAAACCTCATCCAGAAACTGGCCATAACACCTTACATATAGCAACTCTCGCCCTCATATACTCGACGGCAGAGTACTGCATGCCAGTCCGGTCAGCGAGTGCCTATATGTAGGCCATCGGCGTTCAGTTAAACGCCACGATGAGAATTGTGTCTGGAACCCTCAAGTCAACAAAGACTGAGTAGCTTCCTATCCTCTGCAACATTGCTCTGTCAGCCATCCAAAGGTATATGCTGTCATCCTGTTCCTTCAGCCGCATTTTGGCTACCAAAATTACAGCCCAGTGCCTTCTCATTAAACATCCATGCTCATCTCATTGAACATCCGTGAAGGAGGTTACACGTCAGAAATACCTGCAAAAAACATGTCAAAATTGAATGGTTGCATTCAAAACTTTTCTCCACATGCCTGCAGTATTATGTGATATCTTTTTCACCAATTCCATACCAGCTTTTAGATGAGTCCTTTTCAGTAATTGCTCCTTTCTTGCCACCTGTCCAAAGAGGCAAACTTTGTGAAGGGAACAGGATATTTTTGATTGATGAACACTAACCCCCATCTTGGACATAGAGCCTTGCAGATATTTCAAAGCCAGTGTTGACATCCTGTTACAGTGTTACAGATATTTACAGTGATATCCTGAACTAGCTTGTCCGGCTGCTTAGTTTGGATGGGTGACTTGATCTGGGTGGAGTCTGGGTGGTATGATACATCTTCCACTTCTTAATGATGGATTTCACCATATTCAAAGGGATAATGAGTGACTGTGAAATGTTATAACCCTCTCCTGAATGGTGCTTCTCTACCACTTGATGTCTGACTTATTTGGAAAGCTCCTTAGTCTTCATTTTTGCCTTGTTGGTTGACCAAGTGTGTTACACCTTAAAACTCTTTAGATAAGTGGAGGAAATTAATTTTTTTAGTTAAACCACTGATTACATACAGGTGAAACCTATTACACTTATTTTGTAACTTTTTTAACAAATAATTTCCTTCTGAAGTGACTTAGGGTTAACTAGGCAAAGGGGTTAAATTCTTTTTCAACTGAGAATTATCTGATTTTTCTCTGTTCATCGAACTTATTCACATTTATCATGCATTGTTTCACTTTATCACTGGAGTAGTTTGTTAAAGACTACATAGTGCATTAAGTTTTGATTTGTAAAGCATTCATGGCATAAGCTCAAGTGCATAAAAATTGAAAACTTTGGAGTGGGTAAATACTTTTGCAAGCCACTGGTAAATATTCATTTCTTTCTTCTTTTCTTATTATTAGTATTAATTTATTATTATTATTATTGTATTAATACGCTAAGCCATATTTTGTGGACGTATCTCCTCCAAAACTGCCGGACGAATTGTCGCCACTTTCGGCATGCGGGTGCTCTTGTGGTTAATGAACAGCATTGGCTATGTGAGTCGCGCCAGACGGACAGGTTTGGGAATTTTGGGCGATTTTCTAATTTTTACATTCGTTTGCATGTGACGTGTACGTCACTGCTAGAGGCGTAATGCCACTCCTCGAAAACAGCGTCTGCAATGTAGAAACGCTCTTCTGCACATGCTGACTACCTCAGAAGGTGCATTTGACAAAAAAATGTAACAAGAAACATTTATATAAAGAATAATTCTCTTTGTAAAATACATTGTGAACATTGGATATATTGACGTCCTAACGAACTCTCACTTTAGAAACTTATCGCGGAGCGCGGGTTTGGCTAGTTATTATTATTATTATTATTATTATTATTATGATTCGCAATAAACATTGCTATATGGCCACAAAAGCACAATATTCACGGAAAAATGCAACTTTCAAAGCAACATTGTTAGAAGAATCATTCTGCATATTAAATCAATTTTAAGTGATTTCGATTTTAAAGCATAAATAAATTATGAAAACGCTCATGTTTCATTGTATAAAGCAAAATATACATGTTGGCTCTGGGTTGATGTGCCATGATCAATACGGGACTTTTAAAATTAGTTAATCCAGCACAAAATGCTCAGTGCGCACTGCGCATGCACAGAAACCCCAGGATGCTGCGGACTTTGTGGTAAAATAAAATGTGTTATGTGTCCGAGATAAGGATTGTTCCTTGGAATGCCTCAAAATGCTTCTGAAAGAAGCTGAAGATACTTGGAAAAGTACCTGAGAGAAAGGGTTGTGCCTCTGCACAACAAAAGCTTTGGAGAACTTTATCAGCTCGCCGAATGGGCAGCTGCTCGTAGTACAAACTCCTGACCATGTGGGCCAGTGCAAGGCCCGTATGGATGGGCGTATGCTACATAAACCCCCCGACGGATCGCTACCAGTGAATGGACTGTGTATCTGGATTAGTTGCTTCTGAACATCGATGGGAAGGACATATCTGAGGCTTGTGAATGTACAGAGTAAATTTTAAATGATGATATTAATCATGTTGGGAGGAGGGGCTGGTGGTGATTTCAGTGATAAATATATATAAATAAATAGAAATAAATAAATAATAAACATATATATGTATATTGTTTGATTCCAGGGTCACAATCGGAATTGTACTTGATTTTTGCATCCTGTTGTTTAAAGTTGAAGCATGTGTGTATGTGTGTGTGTGTGTGTGTGTGTGTGTGTGTGTGTGTGTGTGTGTGTGTTGTGTGTTGTGTTTGTCATCTCCAGATGTGGATTTCAGAAGTGGAACGAGCCCTCCCAGGTCTCAAGGTGTCCACTTCTGTTTGTTGTGGTTGTGCATGTGCATGTGCGTCGTGCGTGTGTGTGTATATCCACCACCGGCAATGCTAGAATGTACAAAATGAGCGCCACAACTGATAACCTACCATCCCATGGATATTTCTCATATACGCATATTTCCATGAGTACGATTTGCCTTCAGGAACAGTTCAATTATGGTGAACCAGTTTGAGACACTGTAAACAAACTCAGCGCATGCGCCAAAGTCCTTATCTCACATTCACGTATTGGCTTTCAGAAGTTACATTTCCATGATTACCTCTGCTACCGAAGGTGAAGGAGGTTATGTTTTTACCCCTTTCTGTCTGTTTATTTGTTACTTTCAAAATCGAAGATTTTTCAAGTATATTGATCAGTCGATTTTGTTATTCTGTCTGTCTGTTTGTCGCCTACAGGTCAAAATTTTGAAACACGATCTTCACCGAAACTTCACCACATGGTAGAGTTTGTCATAAGGAAGAAGCCTATTGTTTTTGAGGTCAAAGGTCAACAGAGGCCAAAAGGTCAACAACTTCATTGAGATTTCTTAAAATTCTTAATTGTCATCCGATTGACTTTAATATGAAGAGGATTTATATTTCATGTCAATGAATTTCAACCAGCCAATTATTTTTGAGCTCCAAATCGGACCAAAAGGTCAACATAGGCCCAAGGTCAACAACTAAGGTGGTGTTTCTAAAATCCTCAATTTTCATCCAATTCATTTGAAATTTGAAGAGGAGTTGCATATTTGGTTATTGAATTCATACACCAATTATATTTGAGGTCTAATTTGTTTTATGGATTTTGCAAGTGTCATGCTCTGCATGACGTCTTCTTGTTACTTGCAAAATCGAAGATTTTTCAAGTATATTGGTTAGTCGATTTTGTTATTCTGTCTATTTGACTGTTTGTCTGTCAATCGCCGATAGATCACAATTCCAAACCGATCTTCACAAAATTTTATCAAGTTATGGAGGTAGTCTCAACTGAGAAGCCTATTGATTTTGAGGTCAAAGGTCGAAGGTCATCTTGAGGTCAGGTTTCTAAAATCGTCATTTTTCATCCGATTGAATTGAAATTTGAACAGGACTTGCATAGTCCATCACTGAATTGGGAAAGCAACTGTTTTTGAGGTCAAAAGGTCAACTCAAGATCAAACTTCTACAATCATCAAATTTAATCTGACAAAATCGTCAATTTTCATCCGATTCACTTGAAATTTGAAGAGGATTTACATTTCAGATGACTGAATTCAACCAGCCAATTATTTTTGAGGTCAACATGCACCAAAAGGTCAACATAGGCCAAACGTCAACAACAAAGGTGGTATTTCTAAAATCCTGAATTTTCATCCGATTGACTTGAAATTTGAAGAGGATTTATATTTCAGGTGACTGAATTCAAATAGCCAATTATGTTTGAGGCAAACATTGACCAAAGGTCAACAACTAAGGTGGTGCTTCTAAAATGTTCAATTTTCATCCGGTTGACTTGAAATTTTAAGAGGATTTGCACATCAGGTCACTGATTTCAACCACCAATTATGTTTGAAGTCAAATTTGTTTTATGGATATTGCAAGTTATCATGCTCTGCATGATATCTTTTTCTTGTTTGTTGGTTTGTGTGCAGGATATCTCTCGAAGTTGTGGATGGATCCGGATGAAATTTGTGGACAGGTTGGGTGTGTGACAAGGCCGAAAGATTTTGATGAAGATCCAGATCTGGATTGGACTACTGGAATTTTTAAAGTGATTCTTCACCATTGGGAGATTGGGCTAAAAATTATACATCGCACGATATCTCAAGAAGTTGTGGACGGATTCGGACGAAACTTGGTGCACGTGTTGGGTCTTTGATAAGGAAGAATTGAATCAATTTTGGTGGAGCTCCAAATCCGGATCCGGATCTGATAAGTTTTTTTTAAGTGATTCTTCACCAATGAGAGTTAGGGCTAAATTGACATGTGGCACAATATGTCAAAAAGTTGTGGACGGATTGGGATGAAACTTGGTGGACATGTTGGGTGTGTGACAAGGAAGAAATGTTTCAATTTTGTTGTCCGGATTCGAGAATTTTTTGTGTGATTATTCACCATTGAGAGATCGGGCTAAACTAATATATAGCTCGATCTCAAAAAGTTATCGACGGATTCAGATGAAACTTGGTGGACAGATTGGGTTGTGACAAGGAAGAAATGATTCAATTTTGGTGAAGATCCAAATCCAGATCTGCATCCTAGAATTATTTAATTTTTAAAATGATTCTTCACCATTGAGAGATAGGGCCAAAAACGACATAGTACTGCATAGCATGATATTTCAAAAATGTCATGGGCCCAAGATGTTCTAGTGGATCAGGCATTGTGTGGCGGAGGTATGCGCTCCACCAAGTGCCTTTCTCGTCTTCCCACAGATTTGGTCATTTGGACCTCATGATACTGTACAGCTGAGCTCGGGGTGAATGCTGGGACCATTCTTTGATATTTTTGTCATGACTACTGCGAGATGTGGAGCTATCGGGGATCAAACTGGAAGATCATGTTTAAATATATTCATTTCTCGAATCAAAAGTTTGCAATTTCATCTCGGTTTTTCTCAAGTAATGGGGGTTTCATTTTCGTCAGGAGTTCCAGCCTCGAGTTAATTGTTTTCATTTCAATTATCGAGTCAATTGTACGCGGGTTCTCGAGCCAATTGTGTTTTACTTTGATTGCACGTTTCCACGAGTCAATCTGGCTTCGTATCAAAGTTATTTCATAATTCGTTTTCGAAATGATTGCATTTTATCTTAAGCTGATTGTTCATGTTTTATCATCAATTTTACCACTCTTCACTCGAGCATTCAGTCATTGGATACGTTGATTCCTTTTTTAATTTATTCATCTGCGACCATTAATGTGTGAAACAAGCCTGGTGTTGGCTTAACGGTGAACGTGGCTGGTTTACCATCTTAGGGTCTTGGGTTCAAGTCCCTGTCAATCTGTTGAATTAACCAGGTGGGTCGATTCAGCCTGTCATCCCTCTAAGGTCGGCAAAATGAGCATCTCCTGACTGGGAACAGGAGGCACTGCATTAGTGGCATCGGTGTGCCCCTTGAAAATCGATGCAGCTAGCCAACATAGGATTTTTCTTGTTTGTGTAGACTGGTGTAATAGAGGCTATTTGCAGAAGAGTGTCCATGTGTATTTAGTTATCTACTTTATTTATTTACAAGCAATACAACCTGTCACTTAGCTGACCCGGGGGGGGGGGGGGGGGTATTAACGAGGGGTTGAGAGAGGAGGGAGAGAAAGGAAGAGAGGAGGGGAGAGAGAGAAGGCAGGAGGGAGGGGAAGCTCGGAGGAGGGAAGAGCGAAGAAAGGGGGGGGGGGTGGTGGGGAGAGCGATGCTTCACCAAATGTTGCTGTACCGGGGAAGGAGGATGCGAGGAGGTGTGTGTGTGTGTGTGTGGTGTGTGTGTATAATGAAAAAAAGAACAGAGAAAGGTAAGTAAGGGGGTGGAGTGGGGTTGGTAAAGACAATAATATGTTATGCTTGATGACCGAACACACACACACACAAAAAAGTCATGTCAGAACGCTGTAAACACAACGACACAACAGAGTACCATAAAATTCGGACCATTGAGGCGCATCGTTATATAAGCTCATCGTTATTCACCTAATGTAAATCTAAACATAGACTGGAGACTGACGACAACAACTTGATTTGGCCTGAACGCTTCATCGGGAAAACCCATAAACAAGCCGCATCGTTATTTTAGCCGCAGAGGTCGAAGTTGAGGGAAACAGTTGCAGCTATAGTCCAAATTTTACGGTATAAATGTAATCCGCTGGCACACATGCAAAACTCTGTTGTCCCAGTTCCAGAAAATTTGAGGGTGCATGAACCAAAAGTAATCACTGAAGACATGGAAGTTCTATATACATATATATTAAAAATAATAATATATATAATATATAATAATATCAACTACAACAATATATATTATATATGTATATCTTACACATACACACAACATATATATACACACACATACACACACACACACACACACACACACACCACACACACACACACACGGCCAATATCGACAGGTTAGAGTCATTGTGATTACGACTCGCAGTACATACTGTATCCAAACCAGAAACCTTGAGTAGCTTTCACCGAAAAACAATGTCACATTTATATCGACGTTTCAGGGAGATGTTCACAAAAATTATTCTTTATAAACAGCTGCGTGTGATGGGTGGAAAATTAAATTGGCTCGGTAATTTAGAAAATAACTCACTCCGGCAAACGGCTCAGAAATCGGGTGTTATCAAATATATTTTGCTTTGAAACTCAAAAAGAGAAACATAGCAAATCCGATAACCAAATGCTGTTCTAAACAGGCGTGAGGACAAAGGAAAACCTGATTGAACCTCCATAAGATACGGGATGAAACTTTGCCACCATGACCTGTAACAGGCATGGCATGTCACACACAAACACACACACACACACACACACACACACACACACACACACACACACACACACACACACACACTGCCTTTTATTAGTATAGATGGTAAAACTAAGGTGTGTTATCTCATCACATGAAGTGACATCATCATTAAGCGGCAGCCAACTCAGCTGTGAAGTACATTTCATTATCAGGTGCCCATGGTATGGTGTGAAAGCTTACTACATCCTTTGACCCTCTCTACTGTGTAGGAGCCACTCTTGTGGGAAACAGGCTCCAGACAGCAGATTGTAAATCTTGATCATGTGACGTCCAATCAGCAAGTGTTTACACCTTTAATTAAACGTAACAAAATCATGTACATTTTGAAATGTACTAACACAGCTTCAGTACAACATCAGTTCTGGCAATGAAAAGCAAGCTCAATCATCATTACACCAGCAAGTTGCAATACAACATGCAAATATCCATTTTCATAACAATCGTATGAAAATTAAAGCAGAATAGTTTTTGAAGTAGCAAATCATAATGTATTTTGTCTATCTGAAGATAATGGAGGAGGGGTATACAAGGACTCAGGAAAGAGTGAGGTGATGATGGGGACAAGTTAACTACTGACAGTGGGTTAGTGCGGTAACATATGGACACTAGAAACAAGGGAATGGATAAATTGAAAATGGAGAAAGGAGAGGGAATGTAACGGAGCAACTTGCAAGTAAGGAGTGGGTGGAGGGGGGGGGGAGGGTTTGGGCTATTGGGTTAACGGGAGGTGAAGATATCACACGTACGGATGGAGGATGACCTGAGATTGTGGCAAACTGCAAACTTGAAGCGCTGGAGGGAAGAGTAGGATTGGACTGATGAAGGTAGTTCTGGAGGGAAGAGTAGGATTGGACTGATGAAGGTAGTTCCAAACGCAGGAGAAAAGACGATCGAAGGAATAGACGTGAGCAGAAAAGCTACATTTTGAGGATTTCATAAATAAGAGGTTGCTGTCTTGGATGGGCTGGAATGTGGAGGTATGCAAGTGCAAAGGGAGCAAGACGAGAGGAGAGGGGGAAGACAACAGAGGGCCACCAAACTATCTGTGATGAGAGAGCAGCAGGCCCTGTACCTCTGCTTCTTTGTGGGAGATTATAATGGTGTTGGGAGCTTTGCATTTCACAACGAGAGAGAGAGAGAGAGAGAGAGAGAGAGAGAGAGAGAGAGAGAGAGAGAGAGGGAGAGAGGAGAGATGGAAGAGATGGAGAGATGGAGAGATGGAGAGATGGAGAGATGGAGAGATGGCGAGAGAGGAAGAGATGGAACGAGATATGGGATGGATGAATAGACCCTGAAGAGGAATATTATTCAATTGAGCTCTTGACAATGGGCTTAAAGGTTGTGATGAATTCAGATTTACCAGGGAATGACATGGCACTTGCAGGCAGCATTGATATAAGGAAAGGAGAGGTTGTCGCAGAAGATGAAGTCCAGACATTCGACAAGCTGAATCTCTTCCAGTGGTTGATCATGAAAGTACATTGGTAAGTTAATTAGATGAGCCTACAGGAGAGACGGGTTGAGAATACACGATATCCCTGGTTTTCATGACATGATATGGTTATGATCACATATACTCTGTGAAATGATGCTCTGGTAAACATCCACACAAAATATCTGTGCATCATATCGACATCCTGATCCAGAACGACCGACATTTCATCAGTCACTGACAAGTGATAAGCGGCTGTTTTACGAGGCCTTCACTGAGACATTCCTGTTCATAATTCTCCCTATTGTTTAGGTGTAATTGAATTTTTCTTGGAAGATAATCAATTAATGCTCAGATCACAAAGACAGAGCAAATGTTACCGTCTTGTGCTGGGATTGCGTATTAAGGATTGAACCCACGGTATCTGTAGGTTGACAAAACGGTAATTTATTTCCAACTACGGTGGACACGCTAGTCTCTATCAACTGCTGACACGGTGATGTCATACTTGCTATTTCAGCAATTCAACTCACAAAATTTATCAAAGTTGTAACAATATGGTCATATAAAATAACGATATATGCTCTTCAACCATCAATACAATACGGGGCATTCAAAATGACGTATTTCCACCCCAGAATGCGCGGTGCACATACGCAGAAACCCCGAGTGACCAAGTAAATTGGGCCGGCCTTTACCTATTTCATGCATCCCAGGTAAAGATTTTCGAATGAAAAAGAAGCCAAAAGTACTTGAAAGCATTCCTGTGAGAATTGGGAGGGGTGCCTCGATACAACGAAACAGTTGGAGAACTTCCTGATGAACTCGTCCAAATAGTTGATATGTTGCAGTCCGTATTGAAAAAACTCCTGGTGATGTGGGCCCCTGAAAGGCCAAAGGTGGTGCATTTCTAACCAAACATTTGTGCTTCTTAACACCAATGGGACGGCCAGATTTGGGGCTTGGCGATGCACAGGGTAAGTTTAAAACGATTATATTTACTATTAATCATGTTTATGAGGAGGGGGGGGGGGCATGGGAGTGGGAATTGTCTGGGATGTTGGCGTCGTTACATGTAAAGATATTGAGTTTATCTAGAATTTGAATTCCAGATAAGGTGTGGTCATCGCGCACCGTCCGTCAGTTCTTCTCCTTTTTCAACTTCTCCAGCCAAACTGCTGCGCCATTCTGGCTGAAATTTGGCAGCAACGCTTCTCTCTTGACTGGTAACGGAAATTGTGAAGCTTGTTCCACTCACATGACTTTAAGTCGGTCAAAATGGCCAACTTCGTATTTTTCCTCAAAAATCTTCTTCTCCAGATCCACTAGTCAGAATGCCACCAAATTTGAATTCCAACATGAGGCCAGGGTAGGGATATTAAATTGTGGATGTCACGCCGATCACGTGACCGGAAGTGTGTCAAAATGGCCGACTTAGTCAATTTTTTGAGAAAATCACATCTATTCCTTTAAAAAATCTTCTTCTCTAAACCCACCAGTCAGAATGCCACAAAATTTGGGTTACAACATTTGAACAGGGTCCTGATGTTAAAATGCAGAGGCCATGCTGATCACATGACCGAAAGTGCGTCAAAATGGCGGTCGCGCAAATTCCTTCCAAAATCTTCTTCTCTGGGCTCACCAGTCAGAATGCGACCAAATTTGGGTTACAACATTAGGACGGGGTCGTGATGTCAAATTGTGGTGGTCTTGCTGATCACATGACCAGAAGTGTATCAAAATGGCAGACTTAGAAAGTGTTTTGGAAAATCGCATAAATTCCTTCAAAAACATTCCTCTCCAGACCCACCAGTCAGAATGCTACCAATTTGGGTAACAACATTAGGCCAGCGCCCAGATAAGCTCCCCTCCCACCAAAAAAAAAGCGAACACACAAATGTAGAAGCATGCCACATTTTCTTACCCGCGAATACGTGGGGTCCACGATTAGTGGGACCGCAAATGTTGGGGTCTGACAGTATAGTACAATGTGTTGTTTGCACTCTGCAAACACATGGGTTATCCCTCGAGGCGATGTGATTTAATTGTAAATGAGCCGTAAATGAGCCCTCTGACAGAGGACAGACAGAGGCTGTCTTTGTTGGACAGGGCAGTTGTAGGGTCTTATTCCAGTTCAGGAAACTGATCCAGGTGAGCCCTAGGGTCCTCGGTTGAACCATGCTGTCTGTGATCCTGAGGATTGATCACTCCCCTAAACGCTCGGTTAATTAGCAAACATGGAGAATTACCGTACATCAGAAAGAATGGGGGCGCATTCTGTTGCCTACTGTATGCACTGTAGGCATGCACTATCTTGTGGAGGTGATGACTCCAGTCCAAGTGTCCTCAGCATCCCCAAATAATTTCAGTTGAATCTTAGATTTTCCCGTTGCCCTGAGGATTGTATTGTATTGTGCAGAAGTGACAGACTTTGCTGTACCTTTCCGGTTCTTTAAATAATTCATTCTCAAATTCTCCATCTGATCATGGTGGGTCTGAGATGGGAATCCATACCTCAATATGAAATCGTTGAAGATCTTCTCAGCCACAGTATGATCCGATTTGTTGAGAGTTGCATATGCTTGGGTGAAACAGGTGAAGTGATCGACAATCACGAGGATGTACTCCTCTCTTCCAGAACACCTTTCCAAATTGATCAGTTCGACGGGAGCAGTTGTCATGATGCTACTCATGTAGTGCTCACTTTGGCGCATTGGGTTTCCTTCTCTTCATACAATCACATCTCTTGGTGATGTCCTCCTCACTGTCACGCATCATCTGTGGCCAGAAGAACCATGCCCTGATCAAATGTCAACTCTGTCAACTTATGAATGGGCTATGTTGTTATAGAGCTCCCAGATAAATCTGGAATGAAGGACTTGAGGCATGACTAGCTGGATCCTCCTCTCAGTACCTGTGCGAACATTCTGACAGAGGACAGAAACTGCATTGATGAAGAGTTTCTTCCATTCTTGACTCAAGGTAAGTATTCTGCCCTTAACATTTCCCATTGCCAATCTCTTCCCGTGATGCAAGACTTTTAATGAAAGGGAAGACCAAGATGGAACGCAAAGAAGTAAAGAGCAAAGATGGAGTCATCAGGAGGAAGTTGGATTGGATTTGGGTTTCAGCCGCTACTCCTCAACCCTCAAACCCATCCAGGCGCAGCCATGTGAGCCTTACAGAAAAAATTCTGCAAGAATTCACTTCTCCTGAGAGACATAGATAACAAAAGATAAGGATAGAGTAAAAGAGATGAAAAAGAAGAAAAAGCAAGAATTAGAATGAATGAAGATAATTGTGAAAAATTTTTTCGAAAGAAATGTGAAAGGAACAATGAACAAAGATGTGGCTCTTTAAGACCACTAAGACACTTTGGAATTTTAAGACTTTAACACAGAGGCAATGTATGGGTCCTCCTCTTGTAACCGTCCAAGGGAGACTGGAAACCATATTTGTTGCTCTGGTGCTTAACAAAGCTTGATCTTCCAACTGTTTGCAGTCTGGTGCTTGAACTAAAGCATACCATCTCATCTTGCCACACACTAACGGACATTATCACGACACTGATTACATCTGGGGAGACTTCTTGGGTGCATTCTTCAATAAATGTCTCAATAGGCAGCGGCATCCAGGAGAGCATCAGTGTCTCCATTCTTGTTCCCAGGTCTGCAGCAAATGACAAAGTTATAGTCAGCCAGTTCAGCCAGCTGGTGATGTCCAGCGGCATTGAGCCTTGCTGACATTATTACATAGGTTAAAGGATTGTTGTCTAACAAAAGGATTAGTACATAGGTTAAAGGATACACAATATGACGGTGTGCAAAACAGGTAATCACTGAACCATTCTGTTTTTGCCCATCTTGAGGACAGGAGTTCTAACTTCCCTGAGTGGAGATGACATCTCTTTTCTGCCGGAGTCAGAGTATGCGACCCGTCTCCAATCACTCTGAGGAAGCCATCAATCTATTTTTGGTAAAAACAACCACACCTAACCCTTCATTCGATGCATATATGTGCAGAACCTATGGACATTTGTGGTTCGGATAGGCCATTACCCAAGGGTAAGCCAGCAAGTCCAGAACTTCCCCATGACCCTCTTCATGTTCTAGTTGCCAGAGAAAAAGCTCATCTAATGGCCTCTGCCCAGTATCCACATTCTTCTTGGAGTGCTGATTAATTTTTGTTGCAGGATCACCCTTTGCTACCTTGAACAAGACAAAACAGAGGTGCTGGTTTTCAGGAGAAGTCTGGCATATACCAACGATTGTAGCTAAAGTGTTCCATCCATTGTCAAACATCACCGATGGTTTCCGTTGTTTTATCCTTCAATGACAAGACAAACTCTTTCTCCTTGGGGTCGATGTGGTTTCGTTGTTGGGAGACTGTGTTACCCAGGTAACGTACTGTGTGCCTGAACAGCTCGCACTCACTCGGCTTGTGCTTGATACTGCTTGAGTTTAACCATTTCAGCACAGCTCTTACGTCCTGCAGGTGCTGTTCAAACATTGGGCTAAACATGAGATTGCTATCTAGATAGGGCAAGCAAATGTCATTTCTCAAGTCAGAGAATCAGTCATTCTTAAACCTCTGGAATAGGGTTGGGGCATTTGTTAGTCCGAATGGGATGTAGTTCCATTTATACAATCCACAGGAGGTAACAAAGGCTGTTCGGGGTTTGCTTTTCTCGATCACAAACCCGATAGTATGCAATGGATATGCCTTGTCGATGATGCTGAACCAGCTATTATCACCACAATTACCCAACACATCTTAGATCTTTGGTAATGGCTGCCTGTCCCGAATTGTCTTCTGGTTCAGCTGGCAATAGTCGATACATAATTCAAGCCCATTGTCTTTCTTGACATACCATCAGTGAGGAGTAGCTTGATTTGGACTTCCGGATCCAACCCCAGTGGATGAGGTCACATAGGTATGATTTTAACCCTTTGTTTCAGGGATGGCTTATGGAAAGATTTCGTGCTTTCGCACCGGGATACAATCCAACAGTTTGATCTCCATCTGCAAATCAAGCATACAGCCAACATCCTCATCATTTTTAGCTCACCTGGACTTTAGTCTGGTGAGCTTATGTGATTGAGCAGTGTCCGGAGGTGAGTCAGTCAATCAGTGAGTCAGTCTATAAACACGTCAATCATGATCACTTGAACCAAACACACAATTTTTATGAAACTTGGCCACAAGCTTCATATCTGATGTCTAATGAAGGTCGATTGACCACATCAAAATCTGCACTCATTAATGGGGTCTACGGGGATGGGGCGGGCGGGGGTTGGTTTGACCCCCTAAAATAGGTATTTGCTCTCTTCTCCGAAACTATACACACAATTTTGATGAAACTTGACCACAACCTTCATCACCCGTGATGTACCAAAGTTAATCAACTGCATCAAAATCTGCACTCATTAAGGGGGTCTATAGGGGTGGGGGGTGGGGGGTTTGGTTTGACCCCTCAAAATAGGTATTTGCTCTCTTCTTCAAAACTACATGCATTATTTTGATTAAACCTGACCACAACCCTCATCACCCATGATGTACCAAAGTATATAGACCTCATCAAAATCTGCACTGATTGAATGGGTCTACAGGGGGGTTGACCACCAAAATAGGTATTTGCTTTCTTCTCTGAAACTACACACATGATTTCCATGAAACTTGACCACAACCTTCATCACCCGTGATATACCAAAGTTTGTTCACATCATAAAAAAAGAAAAAAATCTGGGTTTGAGGGTGTCTGCTGGGGTTTGATTGACTGTTGCTCCTTATCCTGGTGGGCTTCAGGACACACAGTCCTATCTTTAACCAAGGTATCAGCTTCCTCTCTCAACATTTTATGGACTGATTACTTTTGTTCTTCAGTCAGGTCAGCTTTGCTGAGATCTACTTTCAGCTCCCAGTCCCCGGATTGGAGGTGGAATCCAGCCAAGATTACCTGTTTGTCTGCTGACTGGTTTGTCTGCTGACTGTTCTCTTTACGCAATGGAAACTGCACCACAGACAAGCTCTACAGAACCTAGAAATGTCCTAATAGGTGTCTCGATGTGATGTTGAGTTGTGTTCATAAACAGTACTTGAATAATACTCGTAGATCTTGTCACTTCCATTGAAGCTTCCTCAACTCATCATCCCTCCGCAAGAGCAGTCGACAGACATGGTTCAAAGAAACCGCTCATTACCTTCATCTCTGAAGGTGGACAGACGTTATGTTTTCACCCGTTTGTTTGTCTCTGCCGCTCTGTCTGTGAGCAGGAAAGGTGGATGGAGGTTATATTTTCACCCCTGTTTGTTTGTCTGTGTGTAAGATTATGGACGGATTCAGACGAAACTTGGTGAAGAGGTTGGGTGTGTGATATGGACGAATTGGTTAGATTTTGGTTAAGGTCGGGATGCAGACCCTACCTATCAGTGGGCTACAAATCGTAAACTGTTCAGCCTTGTGGTTCACCAGAGCTCCAACTTGTTTCTTAGGAACACCTGGGAAGGCAGTGTGCATGCATTTTGTGACTGTGCTTGGGGTCTGGCCTCTCGAATAAGGTTACATATTATTTGATGAGGATGTACCCTACAATTGCATTCTGAAGGGTGTCATCCTCAACTATCAAAAATAGTTATCACTTACATGGGCATCTCAGCTGGTATGGTGAGGAAAAGGCAAAGTCGATCCATCATAAATGTGGTATAATTGTCGCATTTGCTGCTCTAAGGTTGATAATGCTGAGAGCTGATGCGGTGCATATGCTAGCTAAAGCGTATGACAATATATTTGATACGATCGCCAATTGTATGATAGCCGATAGCTGACGCATATGATGTCTCAGTTTAAACAACGGTGAAGCCTTGTAGCGGGTGGTGATATGAATAATAAAATAAGAGATAACATGGAGAAAATCAGTTTTCGTGATGTTTTTAGCTCGTCTATGATGAAGTTGAGAAGAGTTGTTGTAGCCATAACAATGTCCTTCAGTCAGTCCTTCCGCCAATGGGTCCATAAAAAAAAATTCCCTACTCCTTCGAGGCAGCTCAACCGATCGTTTTGAAACTTGGCATGGTGATTCATGACATTGATGTGCAAAAACTAATGGAGCTGTCTTTTTTAATTTCCATCCAGGTGGTGAGATAATTAGCTAATTAGCTCAAAATGTAATCGATGTTTCTATGTCCATCACATATCACGAGATTCCATTGTCTCATGAGTTGTTTTGTTGTGTAAACTAAGACCTCTAAGACCCTCTTTATCACCTCATGCAACTTGACTACGACTGCCCTCCATTTGGAGATGAGCATCTGTCCCACTTGGGACTATGTATTACAAATATTTTTAAATAGATTATGCCATCATTCTTCATTCATTGCTAATGAGAAACTGCCGTTCTGGTGCAGTGTCATTAGAGACCACAACATCGGGAGCATGTCGTCATCTGGAAGATGTTGCTACATTGCCAAGTCGCTCCATCCCCTCTACTTGTACTCTCTTCTGCACTATATTGATTACATCAAGAAACATTTTGCAAAAGTAAACATTCTTTCTTTATTCCTGGACAAATCAGGCAAGAATCCCACTCTCTCTGGCACAAATCCCACTATTTCTGGCACAAATCCCACTATTTCCTGCA
>CM068954.1:20647456-20674506 GCA_035128595.1 Eptatretus atami
CAATTCCACTTTTCTGGCACCAAATCCGCTCTTCAGCGCAAATCCACTTTTCCAGCACAAATCCCACTTTTTCTGGCACAAATCCACTTTCTGGACAAATCCGGCACTAATCCCACTTTTCCAGCACAAATCCACTTCCTGGAAAAATCTGGCAGAAATTCCACTTTTTTCTGGCAAAATCCACTTTGTACAGCACAAATCCCACTTCCTGGACAAATCCGGCACAAATCACACTTTTCCATCACAAATCCCATGGCACAAATTCACTTTTTCCAGCACAAATCCCATTTTTCCAGCACAAATCTCACTTCTCAGACAAATCTGGCACAAATCCCAGTTTTTTTCCAGCACAAATCCACTTTTCGGCACAAATCCCATCTGGCACAGATCTTACTTTTTCCAGCACAAATCCTACTTTCTCTGGTACAAATCACACTTCCTTGACAAATATGGCAAAAATCCATGTTTCCAACTTTATTCCTGCAGAAGTCCCACTTTTTCCAGCACAAATCCTACTTTTTCCACAGAAATCACACTTCCTTAACAATATGGCACAAATCCCACTTTTCCCACTTTAATCCGACATAATTCCAATTTATTCCAACACAGATTCCACTTTTATCCTGGACAAATCCCACTTTATTCCTGGACAATTTCCACTTTTTCCAGAACAAATTCACTATTCCTGGAGAAATATCACTTTTCTTGTACAAATTCCACTTTTTTCCAGCACAAATTCCACATTTTCGAGTAGAAATCAAACTTTTTCTGGTAAAAATTCCATGTTTCCGGCACAAATACCACTTTTTCTCGCACAAGTGCCACTTTTCCGGCACACATTCCAATTTTTCTCGCACAAATTCACTTTTCTGGCATAAATCCCACTATTCCTGCACAATCCCAATTTTTCTGCACAAATCCCACTTCTTCGGCACAAATCCACTTTTCCAGCACAAATCCCACTTTTTTCCAGCACAATCCCACTTTCTGGACAAATCCGCACTAATCCCGCTTTTTCCAGCACAAATCCCACTTCCTGGATAAATCTGGCACAAATACCACTTTTTCCGGCACAAATCCTACTTCCTGGAAAAATCTGGCAGAAATTCCACTTTTCTGGCACAAATCCACTTTGTACAGCACAAATCCCACTTCCTGGACAAATCCTGCACAAACACCACTTTTTATGGCACAAATCCACTTTTCCAGCACAAATCCAATTTTTCCAGCACAAATCCCACTTCCTGGACAAATCCGCACAAATCACACTTTTCCATCACAAATCCCATGGCACAACTTCCACTTTTTCCAGCACAAATTCCATTTTTTCCAGACAAATCTCACTTCCCAGACAAATCTGGCACAATCCACTTTTTCCAGGACAAATCCACTTCCTGGACAAATCTGGCACAAATCCCACTTCCTGGACAAATCTGGAACAAATCCCAGTTTTTTTCCACACAAATCCACTTTTTCGGCACAAATCCCATCTGGCACAGATCTTACTTTCTCCAGCACAAATCCTACTTTCTCTGGCACAAATCACATTCCTTGACAAATATGGCAAAAATTCCATGTCCAACTTTATTCCTGCATAAATCCCACTATTTCCTGCACAAATCCCACTTTTTCTGGCACAAATCCCACTTCTTCAGCACAAATCCACTTTTCCAGCACAAATCCCACTTTTTTCCGGCACAACCCACTTTCTGGACAAATCCGGCACTAATCCCACTTTTTCCAGCACAAATCCCACTTCCTGGATAAATCTGGCACAAATACCACTTTTCCAGCACAAATCCTACTTCCTGGAAAAATCTGGCAGAAATTCCACTTTTTCTGGCACAAATCCACTTTGTACAGCACAAATCCCACTTTCTGGACAAATCCGGCACTAATCCCACTTTTCAGCACAAATCACACTTCCTGGAAAAATCTGGCAGAAATTCCACTTTTTTCTGGCACAAATCACTTTGTACAGCACAAATCCCACTTCCTGGACAAATCCGGCACAAATCACACTTTTCCATCACAAATCCCATGGCACAAATTCCACTTTTTCCAGCACAAATCCCATTTTTCCAGCACAAATCTCACTTCTCAGACAAATCTGGCACAAATCCCAGTTTTTTCCAGCACAAATCCACTTTTCGGCACAAATCCCATCTGCACAGATCTTACTTTTTCCAGCACAAATCCCACTTTCTCTGGTACAAATCACACTTCCTTGACAAATATGGCAAAAATCCATGTTTCCAACTTTATTCCTGCAGAAGTCCCACTTTTTCCAGCACAAATCCTACTTTTTCCACAGAAATCACACTTCCTTAACAAATATGGCACAAATCCCACTTTTCCCACTTTAATCCGACATAAATTCCAATTTATTCCAACACAGATTCCACTTTTATCCTGGACAAATCCCACTTTATTCCTGGACAATTTCCACTTTTTCCAGAACAAATTCCACTATTCCTGGAGAAATATCACTTTTTCTGGTACAAATTCCACTTTTTCCAGCACAAATTCCACATTTTCGAGTAGAAATCAAACTTTTTCTGGTAAAAATTCCATGTTTCCGGCACAAATACCACTTTTTCTCGCACAAGTGCCACTTTCCGGCACACATTCCAATTTTCTCGCACAAATTCCACTTTCTGGCATAAATCCCACTATTTCCTGCACAAATCCCAATTTTCTGGCACCAATCCCACTTCTTCGGCACAAATCACTTTCCAGCACAAATCCATTTTTTTCCAGCACAAATCCACTTTCTGGACAAATCCGGCACTAATCCCGCTTTTTCCAGCACAAATCCCACTTCCTGGATAAATCTGGCACAAATACCACTTTTTCCGGCACAAATCCTACTTCCTGGAAAAATCTGGCAGAAATTCCACTTTTTCTGGCACAGATCCACTTTGTACAGCACAAATCCCACTTCCTGGACAAATCCTGCACAAAAACACACTTTTTATGGCACAAATCCACTTTTCCAGCACAAATCCAATTTATCCAGCACAAATCCCACTTCCTGGACAAATCCGGCACAAATCACACTTTTCCATCACAAATCCCATGGCACAACTTCCACTTTTTCCACACAAATTCCATTTTTTCCAGGACAAATCTCACTTCCCAGACAAATCTGGCACAAATCCCACTTTTTCCAGGACAAAAACCACTTCCTGGACAAATCTGGCACAAATCCCACTTCCTGGACAAATCTGGAACAAATCCCAGTTTTTTTTCCACACAAATCCACTTTTTCGGCACAAATCCCATCTGGCACAGATCTTACTTTCTCCAGCACAAATCCTACTTTCTCTGGCACAAATCACACTTCCTTGACAAATATGGAAAAATCCATGTTCCCAACTTTATTCCAGCATTAAATCCCACTATTTCCTGCACCAAATCCCACTTTTTCTGGCACAAATCCCACTTCTTCAGCACAAATCCACTTTCCCAGCACAATCCCACTTTCTGGACAAATCCGGCACTAATCCCACTTTTTCCAGCACAAATCCCACTTCCTGGATAAATCTGGCACAAATACCACTTTTTCCGGCACAAATCCTACTTCCTGAAAAATCTGGCAGAAATTCCACTTTTTCTGGCACAAATCCACTTTGTACAGCACAAATCCCACTTCCTGGACAAATCTGGCACAAACACCACTTTTTATGGCACAAATCCACTTTTCCAGCACCCAATCCATTTTTTCCAGCATAAATCCCACTTCCTGGACAAATCCGGCACAAAATCACACTTTTCCATCACAAATCCCATGCACAACTTCCACTTTTCCCAGCACAAATTCCATTTTTTCCAGCACAAATCTCACTTCCCAGACAAATCTGGCACAAATCCCACTTTTTCCAGGACAAGTCCCACTTCCTGGACAAAATCTGGCACAAATCCCACTTCCTGGACCAATCTGGAACAAATCCCAGTTTTTTTCACACAAATCCACTTTTTCGCACAAATCCATCTGGCACAGATCTTACTTTCTCAGCACAAATCCTACTTTCTCTGGCACAAATCACACTTCCTTGACAAATATGGCAAAAATTCCATGTTACCAACTTTATCCTGCAGAAGTCCCACTTTTCCCAGCACAAATCCTACTTTTCCACACAAATCACACTTCCTTAACAATTATGGCACAAATCCCACTTTTCCCACTTTATTCCGACATATATTCCATTTTATTCCAACACGGATTCCACTTTTTCCAGAACAAATTCCACTATTCCTGGAGAAATCTCACTTTTTCTGGTACAAATTCCACTTTTTCCTGCACAACTCCACTTTTCCAGCACAAATTCCACTTTTTCCAGTACAAATTCCACATTTTTGCGTAGAAATCCCACTTTTTCTGGTAAAAATTCCATTTTTCTGGCACAAATACCACTTTTTCTTGCACAAGTTCCACTTTTCTGGCATAAATCCACAATTTCCTGCACAAATCCCAGTTTTTCTGGCACAAATCCCACTTCTTCGGCGCAAATCTCACTTTTCCAGCAAAAAAGCCCACTTTTTTCCGGCACAAATCCCACTTTCTGGACAAATCGGCACAAATCCCGCTTTTTCCAGCAAAAAATCCCAGTTCCTGGATAAATCTGGCAACAATACCACTTTTCTGGCACAAATCCCTCTTCCTGGAAAAATATTGGCAGAAATACCACTTTTTCGAGCACAAATCCACTTTGTACAGCACAAATCCCACTTCCTGGACAAATCCGGCCCAAAACACCACTTTTTATGGCACAAATCCACTTTTCCAGCACAAATCCATTTTCCAGCACAAATCCCACTTCCTGGACAAATCCGGCACAAATCACACTTTTCCATCACAAATCCCATGGCACAAATTCCACTTTTCCAGCACAAATCTCATTCCCAGACAAATCTGGCACAAATCCACTTTTCCAGGACAAATTCCACTTCCTGGACAAATCTGGCACAAATCCCAGTTTTTTCAAGCACAAATCCACTTTTTCGGCACAAATCCCATCTGGCACAGATCTTACTTTTCCAGCACAAATCCTACTTTCTCTGGCACAAATCACACTTCCTTGACAATATGGCAAAAAATCCATGTTTCCAACTTTATTCCTGCAGAAGTCCCACTTTTTCCAGCACAAATCCTACTTTTTCCACAGAAATCACACTTCCTTAACAAATATGGCACAACCCACTTTTCCACTTTATTCCGACTAGATTCCATTTTATTCCAACACAGATTCCACTTTATCCTGGACAAATCCCACTTTATTCCTGGACAATTTCCACTTTTTCCAGAACAAATTCCACTATTCCTGGAGAAATCTCACTTTTTCTGGTACAAATTCCACTTTTTCTGCACAAATTCCACTTTTTCCAGCACAAATTCCACATTTTCGAGTAGAAATCCACTTTTTCTTGTAAAATTCCCATGTTTCCGGCACAAATCCCACTTCTTCGGCACAAATCCACTTTCCAGCCCCACAAATCCCACTTTTTCCGGCACAAATCCCACTTCTGGACAAATCCGGAACTAATCCCGCTTTTTCCAGCACAAATCCCACTTCCTGGATAAATCTGCACAAATACCACTTTTTCCGGCACAAATCCGACTTCCTGAAAAATCTGGCAGAAATTCCACTTTTTCTGGCACAAATCCACTTGTACAGCACAAATCCACTTCCTGACAAATCCGGCGCAAACACCACTTTTTATGGCACAAATCCACTTTTCCAGCACAAATCCAATTCCTGGACAAAATCCGGCACAAATCACACTTTTCCATCACAATCCCATGGCACAACTTCCACTTTTCCAGCAAAAATTCCATTTTTTCCAGCACAAATCTCACTTCCCAGAGCAAATCTGGCACAAATCCCACTTTTTCCAGGACAAATCCCACTTCCTGGACAAATCAGGCACAAATCCCACTTCCTGGACAAATCTGGAACAAATCCCAGTTTTTTTTCCACACAAATCCACTTTTTCGGAACAAATTCCATCTGGCACAGATCATACTTTCTCCAGCACAAATCCTACTTCTCTGGCACAAATCACACTTCCTTGACAAATATGGCAAAAATTCCATGTTACCAACTTTATTCCTGCAGAAGTCCCACTTTTTCCAGCACAAATCTACTTTTTCCACACAAATCACACTTCCTTAACAATTATGGCACAAATCCCACTTTTCCCACTTTATTCCGACATGATTCCATTTTATTCCAACACGGATTCCACTTTATCCTGGACAAATCCCACTTTATTCCTGGACAATTTCCACTTTTTCCAGAACAAATTCACTATTCCTGGAGAAAATCTACTTTTTCTGTAAAATTCCACTTTTTCCTGCACAAACTCCACTTTTTCCAGCACAAATTCAACTTTTTCCAGCACAAATTCCACATTTTTGAGTAGAAATCCCACTTTTTCTGGAAAAATTCCATTTTTCCGGCACAAATACCACTTTTTCTTGCAGAAGTTCCACTTTTCCGGCACAAATTCCACTTTTCTGGCATAAATCCCACTATTTCCTGCACAAATCCCACTTTTTCTGGCACAAATCCCACTTTCTTCGGCGCAAATCCACTTTTCCACACAAATCCCACTTTTTCCCGGCACAAATCCCACTTTCTGACAAATCCGGCACTTAATCCCGCTTTTTCCAGCACAAATCCCAGTTCCTGGATAAATCTGGCACAAATACCACTTTTTCTGGCACAAATCCCACTTCCTGGAAAGATCTGGCAGAAATTCCACTTTTTCTAGCACAAAATCCACTTTGTACAGCACAAATCCCACTTCCTGGACAAATCCGGCACAAACACCACTTTTATGCACACAAATCCACTTTCCAGCACAAATCCCATTTTCCAGCACAAATCCGCACAAATCACACTTTCCATTCACAAATCCCATTGGCACAATTCCACTTTTCCAGTACAAATCCGATTTTTTCCAGCACAAATCTCACTTCCCAGACAAATCTGGCACAAATCCCACTTTTTCCAGGACAAATTCCACTTCCTGGACAAATCTGGCACAAATCCAGTTTTTTTCCAGCACAAATCCACTTTTTCGGCCAACAAATCCCATTGGCACAGATCTTACTTTTTCCAGCACAAATCCTACTTTCTCTGGCACAAAATCACACTTCCTTGACAAATATGGCAAAAATTCATGTTTCCAACTTTATTCCTGCAGAAGTCCCACTTTTTCAGCACAAATCCTACTTTTTCCACAGAAATCACACTTCCTTAACAAATATGGCACAAAATCCTACTTTTCCCACTTTATTCCGACATAGATCCATTTTATTCCAACACAGATTCCACTTTTATCCTGGACAAATTCCACTTTATCCTGGACATTTCACTTTTTCCAGAACAAATTCCACTATTCCTGGAGAAAATCTCACTTTTTCTGGTACAAATTCCACTTTTTCCTGCACAAACTCCACTTTTTCCAGCACAAATTCCACATTTTCGAGTAGAAATCCCACTTTTCTGGTAAAAATTCAATTTTTCCGGCAGAAATACCACTTTTTATAGCACAAGTTCCACTTTTCCGGCACACATTCAATTTTTCTCGCACAAATTCCACTTTTCTGGCATAAATCCCACTATTTCCTGCACAAATCCCACTTTTTCTGGCACAAACCCACTTCTTCGGAGCAAATCCACTTTTCCAGCACAAAATGCAACTTTTTTCCGGCACAAATCCACTTTCTGGACAAATCCGGCACAAATACCACTTTTTCTGGCACAAATCCCACTTCCTGGATAAATCTGGCACAAATACCACTTTTTCTGGCACAAATCCACATCCTGGAAAAAATCTGGCAGAAATTCCACTTTTTCTGGCACAAATTCACTTTGTACTGACACAATCGCACTTCCTGGCCAAATCCGGCACAAACACCACCTTTATGGCACAAATCCACTTTTCCAGCACAAATTCCATTTTTCCAGCACAAATCCCACTCCTGGACAAATCCGGCACAAATCACACTTTTCCATCACAAATTCCATGGCACAAATTCCACTTTTCCAGCACAAATCCCATTTTTCCAGCACAAATCTCACTTCCCAGACAAATCTGCACAATCCCATTTTTTCTTGCACAAATCCCACTTTTTCCAGGACAAATCCCACTTCCTGGACAAATCTGGCACAAATTCCACTTCCTGGACAAATACTGGCACAAATCCACTTTTTCGGCCACAAATCTTTACTTTTTTCAGCACAAATCCTACTTTCTCTGGCACAAAACACACTTCCTTGACAAATATGGCAAAAATTCCATGCTTCCAACTTTATTCCTGCAGAAGTTCCACTTTTTCCAGCACAAATCCTACTTTTTCCACACAAATCACACTTCCTTAACAATTATGGCACAAATCCCACTTTTCCCACTTTATTCCGACATAGATTCCATTTTATTCCAACACGGATTCCACTTTTATCCTGGACAAATCCCATTTATTCCTGGACAATTTCCACTTTTTCCAGAACAAATTCCACTATTCCTGGAGAAATCTCACTTTTCTGTACAAATTCCACTCTTTTTCCTGCACAAACTCCACTTTTTTCCAGCACAAATTTCACTTTTCCAGCACAAATCCACATTTTTGCGTAGAAATCCCACTTTTTCTGGTAAAAAATTCCTTTTTTTCCCGGCACAAATACCACTTTTTTTGCAGAAGTTCCACTTTTCCGGCACACATTCCACTTTTCTGGCATAAATCCACTATTTCCTGCACAAATCCACTTTTTCTGGCACAAATCCCACTTCTTCGGCGCAAATCCACTTTTCCAGCACAAATCCCACTTTTTCCCGGCACAAATCCCACTTTCTGGACAAATCCGGCACTAATCCTGCTTTTTCCAGCACAAATCCAGTTCCTGGATAAATCTGCGCACAAATACACTTTTTCTGGCACAAATCCCACTCCTGAAAATCTGGCAGAAATTCACTTTTTCTAGCACAAATCCACTTGTACAGCACAAATCCACTTCCTGGACAAATCGCACAAACACCACTTTTTATGGCACAAAATCCACTTTCCAGCCACAAATCCATTTTCCAGCACAAATCCCACTTCCTGGACAAATCCGGCACAAATACACTTTCCATCACAAATCCCATGGCACAAATTCCAATTTTTCCAGTACAAATCCCATTTTTTCCAGCACAAATCTCACTTCCCAGACAAATCTGGCACAAATCCCACTTTTTCCAGGACAAATTCCACTTCCTGGACCAATCTGGCACAAATCCCAGTTTTTTCCAGCACAAATCCACTTTTTCGGCACAAATCCCATCTGGCACAGATCTTACTTTTTCCAGCACAAATTCTACTTTCTTCTGGCACAAATCACACTTCCTTGACAAATATGGCAAAAATTTCATGTTTCCAACTTTATTCCTTCAGAAGTCCCACTTTATCCAGCACAAATCCTACTTTTTCCACAGAAATCACACTTCCTTAACAAATATGGCACAAATCCCACTTTTCCCACTTTATTCCGACATAGATTCCATTTTATTCCAACACAGATTCCACTTTTATCCAGGACAAATTCCACTTTATTCCTGGACAATTTCCACTTTTTCCAGAACAAATTCCACTATTCCTGGAGAAATCTCACTTTTTCTGGTACAAATTCCACTTTCCTGCACAAACTCCACTTTTCCAGCACAAATTCCACATTTTCCAGCACAAATTCCACATTTTCGAGTAGAAATCCCACTTGTTCTGGTAAAAATTCAATTTTTCCGGCAAAATCCACTTTTTCTGCACAAACCCCACTTCTTCGGAGCAATCCACTTTTCCAGCACAAATGCAACTTTTTTCCGGCACAAATCCCACTTCTGGACAAATCGGCACTAATCCTACTTTTTCCAGCACAATCCCACTTCCGCGATAAATCTGGCACAAATACCACTTTTTCTGGCAAAATCCCACATCCTGGAAAAATCTGCAGAAATTTCACTTTTCTGGCACAAATTCACTTTGTACTGCACAAATCCACTTCCTGGACAAATCCAGCACAAACACCACCTTTTTGGCACAAATCCACTTTTCCAGCACAAATCCATTTTTCCAGCACAAATCCCACTTCCTGGACAAATCCGGCACAAATCACACTTTCCATCACAAATTCCATGGCACAAATTCCACTTTTTCCAGGCACAATTCCATTTTTTCCAGCACAAATCTCACTTCCCAGACAAACCTGGCACAAATCCATTTTTTCTGGCACAAATCCAACTTTTTCCAGCACAAATCCCACTTCCTGGATAAATCTGGCACAAATACCACTTTTCTGCACAAATCCACATCCTGGAAAAATCTGGCAGAAATTCCACTTTTCTGGCACAAATTCACTTGTACTGCACAAATCCCACTTCCGGACAAATCCAGCACAAACACCACCTTTTATGGCACAAATCCACTTTTCCAGCACAAATCCCATTTTTCCCAGCACAAATCCCACTTCCTGGACAAATCTGGCACAAATCACACTTTTCCATCACAAATTCCATGGCACAAATTCCACTTTTTCCAGCACAATTCCCATTTTTTCCAGCACAAATCTCACTTCCCAGACAAACCTGGCACAAATCCCATTTTTCTGGCACAAATCCACTTTTTCCAGGACAAATCCCACTTCCCTGGACAAATCTGGCACATATCCACTTTTTCGGCACAAATCCCATCTGGCACAGATCTTACTTTTTTCAGCACAAATCCTACTTTCTCTGGCACAAATCACACTTCCTTGACAAATATGGCAAAAATTCTATGTTTCCAACTTTATTCCTGCAGAAGTCCCACTTTTTCCAGCACAAAATCCTACTTTTTCACACAAATCAACTTCCTTAACAAATATGGCACAAATCCCACTTTATTCCGACATAGATTCCATATTATTCCAACACAGCATTCCACTTTTATCCTGGACAAAATCCCACTCTATTCCTGGACAATTTCCACCTTTTCCAGAACAAATTCCACTATTCCTGGAGAAATCTCACTTTTTCTGGTACAAACTCCACTTTTTCCTGCACAAACTCCACTTTTTCCAGCACAAATTCCACTTTTTCCAGCACAAATTCCACATTTTCGAGTAGAAATCCCACTTTTTCTGTGTAAAATTCCATTTCTCCGGCACAAATACCACTTTTTTCTCACACAAGTTCCACTTTTCCGGCACACATTCCAATTTTTCTAGCACAAATTCCACTTTTCTGGCATAAATTCCACTTTTCCAGCACATATTCCACTTTTCTAGTAGAAATCCCACTTTTTCTGGTACAAATTCCACTTTTTCCAGCACGAATTCCACTTTTTTCCAGCACGAATACCACTTTTTCCAGCACAAATTCCAATTTTCTGGCACAAATCCACTTTTCCCAGCACAAATCCCATTTTTTGCCTGTCGCATAAAATGTATTATTTACTAATTATAACTTACACAATGAACGATAATGTAGACAATGAACTCGTCAATAATACTCACAAATCATGGGTATGCTAATGCACCCCAACGTAAAATAGTACAAACTATGTCTCGAAGATATGATTCTTTCTTTAGAGTAAATGTCATCATTACGCAATCCTGTGTGAAGGGAATGATATGCGATGCATATACATAAACGGGATGACGTTAATTTGTATGCACACACCATAAAGTCCTGAGTTTCAAATCCCGCTCAGCTTTGAATTTTGATGCCACCACATGTTAGGTTGAATTCTTGCAGCTTCGAGAAATTTAGAAGATGAGCATCATGCTGTTCCTCTCTTTTTACCACAGACAGTAATGTTGTCAGTAGTGTGTTCAGTTACAAGCAGCTTGCTATCGCTTTCCAAGCAAACTCGTTCCATTTAAACCACTTTGCAAGTTGCTCGCTAGCTCACGGCAAGTGGAGCAAGCAATGAGAGGTGTTTCGTTATGTCGGATCTTCAACAACTCGAATCTATTTGTCCTTGTCGTACACCCAACCTGCACACCAAGTTTCAACCGAATCCGTCCAACACTTTTGAGATATCGTGCTATATATCGTTTTTGCCCCATCTCTCAATGGTAAAAATCACTTAAAAAATTCTAGTAGCCGGATCCAGATTCCGATCTTCACCAAAATCTAATCCGTTTTCCTTGTCCCACAACCAACCTGCCACCAAGTTTCATCCCAAATCCGTTCACAACTTTTTGAGATATCCTGCACACAAACAAACGAACAAGAAAAAGACGTCGTGCAGAGCACTACACTTGCAAAATCCACCCCCCTCTCCAAAGGTTGCCATGGATATATCAAAATGTCTATTTCATTAGGATTAAAATTGAAAATCTTTTTTTTGATTCTTGGACAAAAAAGTTTGGAGCCTATGGCCTACAGGTTCACCGGTTTCTTCGGCGACTCACCAAAGGGTGTCGTCGATAGATCTCATTCTTCTGTCATACATCACCATACATGTTTTGTAAGAGTCTCTATGGCAGTGTTGTGGACTTCACACTGAGCGATATACCCTAACACACTTGGAGCAACATAATTTTTTATGAGCAAAGTTAACTTCTCTGGTCCATGATGCTCAATTGCTCTCAATAGGTTGTCGAATGTCTTGTCCAGTAGTTCCATTCCTTTGCAGCATTGCGTGAGTTGTGGTCACAGTGCCAGGTAACTAAAGGAGGACTAACAGGGTTTTCAGTTGTATTCGTAGTGGGATTAATTATAAATTCCAAAAGGAGGTAGTTTTAACACTGCAAATGAATTTAGTGAGGCCTCATGTAGATATTGTGTGCAGTTTTCGTCACCACATCTGAAAGAAGGATATAGCTGCCACAGGGAAGTTTCAGCACTGGCTATTAGATCGATTCCAGGGATGGCGAGACCAAGCTATAGCTGAGAGAGACTCAAATGAGTTTTGTTACCTGCATAGTCCGTGAGTGTCAGCTGTGGCTGTATTGGACATTTGGCTCGTTTTCCTTGATGCTCATCTGCTCACCAGATTCTCTCAGTAAGGGAGCCTAGTGAGTGGAGGAGGCCAATGACTGACCACATGCCTCGTGGTTGCAGCAGGTTCATCAGAATCTCAAGGAGATGGGGATGTGCCAGCATCTGCCTGGGGGATGGCCAGACGGTGGCTCTGAAGTATCGAGGAAAGTGGACACAGGGACACGCTGCTCTGGGGCATGCTCCCATGTCTGATCTGTCAGGGCATGCATAGGCCAAATGACCTCCTCTTGTGCCAAAGTTCCTTTTTCTTGTTATTCCTTTGTTATTGTATTGTATTCCGAGGAACCGAAGTAATGAAGGGATTTATCTTCTCAGTTGAAATAAATAGTTGCATTTCTCTGAATGTCGAAAAATACGTTAATTATTCCATAACTTTGATATGATACAAGTCTGAAGTCGACGATGGTTCATGAGCGCGTATTTGACGATTGTAGATTGTTTCAGAAGTCAAGGATGAGACAATGTGATAATGTTTTGACCAGTTATAAAAATGATCAACATAATGTCGTAACGAGTGACAGCGTTATTACTGCCAAAATGTTCGAAAACCCGTTTCGTTCAACAACTTTCAAAATTTGACTTTGCATAACCTTTAAAGGTTCACAAAACAATGTTGTGGACATTAACAAATAAGGAAACAGGATTACGTGCCTATAAGGTTATTGGAGTAAATTCGTAGAAGAAGTCGAAACCGGTTTCGGTCCCACAACTTGAAAATTTGCACCTTTGTGGAACTTAAATTGTCAAAGGTTCCAAGATTATGACCTTGGTGCAAAACTTCCCTGGAACATTTCCAGGAAGACGTATAACGTCATATAGGCTTATATGGCATTTCGCACTCCTCGGATATCCATACTTGATGAAATCAGCGGTGAAACACAAATTGAAGGGGGCGACCCGGGCAAGGTAGTTCGAGATAGACGCAAAATGGTTTCAAGAACTTTAGGTGGATGAACCTCCAAAGATATGCATAAAATATATTGTCATCTGCTCTCAAAGTTTGCGCGCGGTCTATGATTTTTATGCAAAATTTCGCAATTTTCTAAGTTCGTGACCTTGTGGCCTTGAACCTGCGCGACGAAAATGAAAAAATGAGCTCGTGGGCGTATCCGGTTGCCATTGGGCCCTAACCAAATACCGAAACCCCTGCCAGATTCACAAACCCCTTCGGAGAAGATATTTTTATGTCCATAGACAAGACAAATAATATTTAAAAAATAAAAAATATAGTAGAAACAATAATAAGAGTAGACAACACACAATAGAAACACATAAAAAAAAAAAAAAAAAAAAAAAAAAATAAAAAAAAAAAACACACAAAAAAAAACAACCACACACCACAAAAAAATGAGAAAGAAAAAACAAAAGAGAAAAAATAAAAAATCACAAAACATAAACAACAAGAATAAGAAGCAATATATAAAAAAGAATAAAAGACAATATAAAGACTAACCAAAAATACCAGAGAAACAACTAGATCAGATAAATGAACAAACCACCAATGAAAAAAAATATCATCACAATAAAAAAAAAAAAACAAATCACACTTTTCCATCACAAATCCCATGGCACAAATTCCACTTTTTCCAGCACAAATCCCATTTTTCCAGCACAAATCTCACTTCTCAGACAAATCTGGCACAAATCCCAGTTTTTTCAAGCACAAATCCACTTTTTCGGCACAAATCCCATCTGGCACAGACTACTTTTCCAGCACAAATTCCTACTTTCTCTGGTACAAATCACACTTCCTTGACAAATATGGCAAAAAATCCATGTTTCCAACTTTATTCCTGCAGAAGTCCCACTTTTTCCAGCACAAATCCTACTTTTTTCCACAGAAATCACACTTCCTTAACAATATGGCACAATCCCACTTTTCCCACTTTAATCCGACATAATTCCAATTTATTCCAACACAGATTCCACTTTATCTGGACAAATCCCACTTTATTCCTGGACAATTTCCACTTTTTCCAGAACAAATTCACTATTCCTGGAGAAATATCACTTTTCTTGTACAAATTCCACTTTTTCCAGCACAAATTCCACATTTTCGAGTAGAAATCAAAACTTTTCTGGTAAAAATTCCATGTTTCCGGCACAAATACCACTTTTTCTCGCACAAGTGCACTTTTCCGGCACACATTCCAATTTTTCTCGACAATTCACTTTCTGCATAAATCCCACTATTCCTGCACAATCCCAATTTTCTGGCACAAATCCCACTTCTTCGGCACAAATCCACTTTTCCAGCACAAATCCCACTTTTTTCCAGCACAATCCCACTTTCTGGACAAATCCGGCACTAATCCCGCTTTTTCCAGCACAAATCCCACTTCCTGGATAAATCTGGCACAAATACCACTTTTTCCGGCACAAATCCTACTTCCTGGAAAAATCTGGCAGAAATTCACTTTTTCTGGCACAAATCCACTTTGTACAGCACAAATCCCACTTCCTGGACAAATCCTGCACAAACACCACTTTTTATGGCACAAATCCACTTTTCCAGCACAAATCCAATTTTTCCAGCACAAATCCCACTTCCTGGACAAATCCGGCACAAATCACACTTTTCCATCACAAATCCCATGCACAACTTCACTTTTTCCAGCACAAATTCCATTTTTCCAGACAAATCTCACTTCCCAGACAAATCTGGCACAATCCCACTTTTTCCAGGACAAATCCCACTTCCTGGACAAATCTGGCACAAATCCCACTTCCTGGACAAATCTGAACAAATCCCAGTTTTTTTCCACACAAATCCACTTTTTCGGCACAAATCCCATCTGGCACAGATCTTACTTTCTCCAGCACAAATCCCTACTTTCTCTGGCACAAATCACATTCCTTGACAAATATGGCAAAAATTCCATGTTCCCAACTTTATTCCTGCATAAATCCCACTATTTCCTGCACAAATCCCACTTTTTCTGGCACAAATCCCACTTCTTCAGCACAAATCCACTTTTCCAGCACAAATCCCACTTTTTTCCGGCACCAATCCCACTTTCTGGACAAATCCGGCACTATCCCACTTTTTCCAGCACAAATCCACTTCCTGGATAAATCTGGCACAAATACCACTTTTCCAGCACAAATCCTACTTCCTGGAAAAATCTGGCAGAAATTCCACTTTTTCTGGCACAAATCCACTTTGTACGCACAAATCCCAACTTCTGGACAAATCCGGCACTAATCCCACTTTTTCCAGCACAAATCACACTTCCTGGAAAAATCTGGCAGAAATTCCACTTTTTTCTGGCACAAATCCACTTTGTACAGCACAAATCCCACTTCCTGGACAAATCCGGCACAAATCACACTTTTCCATCACAAATCCCATGGCACAAATTCCACTTTTTCCAGCACAAATCCCATTTTTCCAGCACAAATCTCACTTCTCAGACAAATCTGGCACAAATCCCAGTTTTTTTCCAGCACAAATCCACTTTTCGGCACAAATCCCATCTGGCACAAGATCTTACTTTTTCCAGCACAAATCCTACTTTCTCTGGACAAATCACACTTCCTTGACAAATATGGCAAAAAATCCATGTTCCAACTTTATTCCTGCAGAAGTCCCACTTTTTCCAGCACAAATCCTACTTTTTCCACAGAAATCACACTTCCTTAACAAATATGGCACAAATCCCACTTTTCCCACTTTATCCGACATAAATTCCAATTTATTCCAACACAGATTCCACTTTTATCCTGGACAAATCCCACTTTATTCCTGGACAATTTCCACTTTTTCCAGAACAAATTCCACTATTCCTGGAGAAATATCACTTTTTCTGGTACAAATTCCACTTTTTCCAGCACAAATTCCACATTTTCGAGTAGAAATCACTTTTTCTGGTAAAAATTCCATGTTTCCGGCACAAAATACCACTTTTTCTCGCACAAGTGCCACTTTTCCGGCACACATTCCAATTTTTCTCGCACAAATTCCCTTTCTGGCATAAATCCCACTATTTCCTGCACAAATCCCAATTTTCTGGCACCAATCCCACTTCTTCGGCACAAATCCACTTTTCCAGCACAAATCCCATTTTTTCCAGCACAAATCCCACTTTCTGGACAAATCCGGCACTAATCCCGCTTTTTCCAGCACAAATCCCACTTCCTGGATAAATCTGGCACAAATACCACTTTTTTCCGGCACAAATCCTACTTCCTGGAAAAATCTGGCAGAAATTCCACTTTTTCTGGCACAATCCACTTTGTACAGCACAAATCCCACTTCCTGGACAAATCCTGCACAAAACCACTTTTTATGGCACAAATCCACTTTTCCAGCACAATCCAATTTATCAGCACAAATCCCACTTCCTGGACAAATCCGGCACAAATCACACTTTTCCATCACAAATCCCATGGCACAACTTCCACTTTTTCCACACAAATTCCATTTTTCCAGGACAAATCTCACTTCCCAGACAAATCTGCACAAATCCCATTTTCCAGGACAAAACCACTTCCTGGACAAATCTGCACAAATCCCACTTCCTGGACAAATCTGGAACAAATCCCAGTTTTTTCCACACAAATCCACTTTTTTCGGCACAAATCCCATCTGGCACAGATCTTACTTTCTCCAGCACAAATCCTACTTCTCTGGCACAAATCACACTTCCTTGACAAATATGGAAAAATCCATGTTCCCAACTTTATTCGCATTAAATCCCACTATTTCCTGACCAAATCCCACTTTTTTCTGGCACAAATCCCACTTCTTCAGCACAAATCCACTTTCCCACACAATCCCACTTTCTGGACAAATCCGGCACTAATCCCACTTTTTCCAGCACAAATCCACTTCCTGGAATAAATCTGGCACCAAATACCACTTTTTCCGGCACAAATCCCTACTTCTGAAAAATCTGGCAGAAATTCCACTTTTTCTGGCACAAATCCACTTTGTACAGCACAAATCCCACTTCCTGGACAAATCTGGCACAAACACCACTTTTTATGGCACAAATCCACTTTTCAGCACAATCCATTTTTTCCAGCATAAATCCCACTTCCTGGACAAATCCGGCACAAATCACACTTTTCCATCACAAATCCCATGGCACAACTTCCACTTTTCCCAGCACAAATTCCATTTTTTCCAGCACAAATCTCACTTCCCAGACAAATCTGGCACAAATCCCACTTTTTCCAGGACAATCCCACTTCCTGGACAAATCTGGCACAAATCCCACTTCCTGGACCAATCTGGAACAAATCCCAGTTTTTTTCACACCAAATCCACTTTTTCGGCACAAATCCATCTGGCACAGATCTTACTTTCTCAGCACAAATCCTACTTTCTCTGGCACAAATCACACTTCCTTGACAAATATGGCAAAAATTCCATGTTACCAACTTTATTCCTGCAGAAGTCCCACTTTTCCCAGCACAAATCCTACTTTTTCCACACAAATCACACTTCCTTAACAATTATGGCACAAATCCCACTTTTCCCACTTTATTCCGAACATAGATTCCATTTTATCACAATATCCGGATTCCACTTTTTCCAGAACAAATTCCACTATTCCTGGAGAAATCTCACTTTTTTGGTACAAATTCCACTTTTTCTGCACAAACTCCACTTTTCCAGCACAAATTCCACTTTTTCCAGACAAATTCCACATTTTTGCGTAGAAATCCCACTTTTTCTGGTAAAAAATTCCATTTTCGGCACAAATACCACTTTTTCTTGCACAAGTTCCACTTTTCTGGCATAAATCCACAATTTCCTGCACAAATCCCATTTTTCTGGCACAAATCCCACTTCTTCGGCCGCAAATCCACTTTTCCAGCACAAAACCCACTTTTTCCGGCACAAATCCCACTTTCTGGACAAATCCGGCACAAATCCCGCTTTTTCCAGCAAAAATCCCAGTTCCTGGATAAATCTGCAACAATACCACTTTTTCTGGCACAAATCCCCTTCCTGGAAAAAATTGGCAGAAAACCACTTTTCGAGCACAATCCACTTTGTACAGCACAAATCCCACTTCCTGGACAAATCCGGCAAAACACCACTTTTTATGGCACAAATTCCACTTTTCCAGCACAAATCCATTTTCCAGCACAAATCCCACTTCCTGGACAAATCCGGCACAAATCACACTTTTCCATCACAAATCCCATGGCACAAATTCCATCTTTTTCCAGCACAAATCTCACTTCCCAGACAAATCTGGCACAAAATCCCACTTTTTCCAGGACAAATTCCACTTCCTGGACAAATCTGGCACAAATCCCAGTTTTTTCAGCACAAATCCACTTTTTCGGCACAAATCCCATCTGGCACAGATCTTACTTTTCCAGCACAAATCCTACTTTCTCTGGCACAAATCACACTTCCTTGACAAATATGGCAAAAATTCCATGTTTCCAACTTTATTCCTGCAGAAGTCCCACTTTTTCCAGCACAAATCCTACTTTTTCCACAGAAATCACACTTCCTTAACAAATATGGCACAATCCCACTTTTCCCACTTTATTCCGACATAGATTCCATTTTATTCCAACACAGATTCCACTTTTATCCTGGACAAATCCACTTTATTCCTGGACAATTTCCACTTTTTCCAGAACAAATTCCACTTATTCCTGGAGAAATCTCACCTTTTTCTGGTACAAATTTCCAACTTTTTCCTGCACAAATTCCACTTTTCCAGCACAATTCCACATTTTCGAGTAGAAATCCACTTTTTCTTGATAAAATTCCCATTTTCCGCACAAATCCCACTTCTTCTGGCACAAATCCACTTCCAACCCCCCCCCCCCCCACAAATCCCACTTTTTCCGGCACAAATCCCACTTCTGGACAAAATCCGGAACTAATCCCGCTTTTTCCAGCACAAATCCCACTTCCTGGATAAATCTGCACAAATACCACTTTTTCCGCACAAATCCACTTCCTGGAAAAATCTGGCAGAAATTCCACTTTTTCTGGCACAAATTCACTTTGTACGCACAAATCCCACTTCCTGGACAAATCCGCACAAACACCACTTTTTATGGCACAAATCCACTTTTCCAGCACAAATCCATTTGCCTGGACAAATCCGGCACAAATCACACTTTTCCATCACAATCCATGGCACCAATTCCACTTTTTCCAGCAAAAATTCCATTTTTTCCAGCACAAATCTCACTTCCCAGGCAATCTGGCACAAATCCACTTTTTCCAGACAAATCCCACTTCCTGACATCAGCAAAATCCCACTTCCGGACAAATCTGGAACAAATCCCAGTTTTTTCCACACAAATCACTTTTCGGACAAATTCCATCTGGCACAGATCTTACTTTTTCCAGCACAAATCCTACTTTCTCTGGCACAAATCACACTTCCTTGACAAATATGGCAAAAATTCCATGTTCCAACTTTATTCCTGCAGAAGTCCCACTTTTTCCAGCACAAATCCTACTTTTTCCACACAAATCACACTTCCTTAACAAATATGGCACAAATCCAACTTTCCCACTTTATTCCGACATAGATTCCATTTTATTCCAACACGATTCCACTTTTATCCTGGACAAATCCACTTTATTCCTGGACAATTTCCACTTTTTCCAGAACAAATTCCACTATTCCTGGAGAAAATCTCACTTTTCTGGTACAAAATTCCACTTTTTCCTGCACAAACTCCACTTTTTCCAGCACAAATTCCACTTTTTCCAGCACAAATTCACCATTTTTGAGTAGAAATCCCACTTTTTCTTTATGGGTTAAAAATTTCCATTTTCCGGCACAAATACCACTTTTTCTCGCACAAGTGCCACTTTTCCGGCACACATTCCAATTTTTCTCACACAAATTCCTTTTTCTGGCATAAATCCCACTATTTCCTGCACAAATCCCACTTTTTCTAGCACAAATCCCACTTCTTCGGCACAAATCCACTTTTCCAGCACAAATCCCACTTTTTCCGGCACAAATCCCACTTTCTGGACAAATCCGGCACTAATCCCGCTTTTTCCAGCACAAATCCCAAAAATAACCAGTTCCTGGATAAATCTGGCACAAATACCACTTTTTCTGGCACCAAATCCCACTTCCTGGAAAGATCTTGCAGAAATTCCACTTTTTCTAGCACAAATCCACTTTGTACAGCACAAATCCCACTTCCTGGACAAATCCGGCACAAACACCACTTTTTATGGCAAAATCCACTTTCCAGCACAAATCCCATTTTCCAGCACAAATCCGGCACAAATCACACTTTCCATCACAAATCCATGGCACAAAATCACTTTTTCCAAGTACAAATCCATTTTTTCCAGCACAACATCTCACTTCCCAGACAAATCTGGCACAAATCCCACTTTTTCCAGGACAAATTTCCACTTCTGGACAAATCTGGCACACAAATCCCAGTTTTTTCCAGCACAAATCCACTTTTTCGCACAAATCCATCTGGCACAGATCTTACTTTTTCCAGCACAAATCCTACTTTCTCTGGCACAAAATCACACTTCCTTGACAAATATGGCAAAAAAATTCCATGTTCCAACTTTATTCCTGCAGAAGTCCCACTTTTTCCAGCACAAATCCTACTTTTCCACAGAAATCACACTCCTTAACATGCACAATCCTACTTTCCCACTTATTCCGACATAGATCCCATTTATTCCAACACAGATTCCACTTTTATCCTGGACAAATTCCACTTATTCCTGGACAATTTCCACTTTTCCAGAACAAATTCCATATTCTGGAGAAATCTCACTTTTTCTGGTACAAATTCCACTTTTTCTGCACAAACTCCACTTTCCAGCACAAATTCCACATTTTCGAGTAGAAATCCCACTTTTTCTGGTAAAAAATTCCATTTTTCCGCAGAAATACCACTTTTTATAGCACAAGTTCCACTTTTCCGGCACACATTCAATTTTTCTCGCACAAATTCCACTTTTCTGCATAAATCCCACTATTTCCTGCACAAATTCCCATTTTCTGGCACAAACCCCACTTCTTCGGACAATTCCACCTTTTCCAGCACAATCAACTTTTTTCGGCACAAATCCCACTTTCTGGACAAATCCGGCACAAATACCCACTTTTTCTGGCACAAATCCCACTTCCTGGATTAAATCTGGCCACAAATACCACTTTTCTGGCACAAATCCCACATCCTGGAAATCTGCAGAAATTCCACTTTTTCTGGCACAAATCCTTTGTACTGCACAAATCGCACTTCCTGGCAAATCCGGCACAAACACACCTTTTATGGCACAAATCCACTTTTGCCAGCACAAATTCCATTTTTCCAGCACAAATCCCACTTCCTGGGACAAATCCGGCACAAATCACACTTTTCCATCACAAATTCCATGGCACAAATTCCACTTTTTCCAGCACAAATCCATTTTTCCAGCACAAATCTCACTTCCCAGACAAATCTGGCACAATCCATTTTTCTGGCACAAATCCCACTTTTTCCAGGACAAATCCCACTTCCTGGACAAATCTGGCACAAATCCACTTCCTGGACAAATCTTGCACCAAATCCACTTTTTCGGCACAAAATCTTACATTTTTCAGCACAAATCCTACTTTCTCTGGCACAAATCACACTTCCTTGACAAATATGGCAAAAATTCCATGCTTTCCAACTTTATTCCTGCAGAAGTCCACTTTTTCCAGCACAAATCCTACTTTTTCCACACAAATCACACTTCCTAACAATTATGCACAAATCCCACTTTTCCCACTTTTTCCGACATAGATTCCATTTTATTCCAACACGGATTCCCACTTTTATCCTGGACAAATCCCTTTTATTCCTGGACAATTTCCACTTTTTCCAGAACAAATTCCACTATTCCTGGAGAAATCTCACTTTTTCTGGTACAAATTCCACTTTTTCCTGCACAAACTCCACTTTTCCCGCCACAAATTCACTTTTTCCAGCACAAATCCACATTTTTGCTTAGAAATCCCACTTTTTCTGGTAAAAATTCCATTTTCCGGCACAAATACCACTTTTTCTTCAGAAGTTCCCACTTTTCCGGCACAATTCCACTTTTCTGGCATAAATCCCACTATTTCCTGCACAAATCCCACTTTTTCTGGCACAAATCCCACTTCTTCGGCGCAAATCCACTTTTCCAGCACAAATCCCACTTTTTCCGGCACAAATCCCACTTTCTGCAAATCCGGCACTAATCCTGCTTTTTCCAGCACAAATCCCAGTTCCTGGATAAATCTGGCAACAAATACCACTTTTTCTGGCACAAATCCCACTTCCTGGAAAAATCTGGCAGAAATTCCACTTTTTCTGCACAAATCCACTTTGTACAGCACAAATCCCACTTCTGGAAATCCGGCACAAACACACTTTTATGGCACAAATCCACTTTTCCAGCACAAATCCATTTCCAGCACAAATCCCACTTCCTGGACAAATCCGGCACAAATTCACCACTTTTCCATCACAAATCCCATGGCACAAATTCCACTTTTCCAGTACAAATCCATTTTTTCCAGCACAAATCTCACTTCCCAGACCAAATCTGCACAAATCCCACTTTTTTCCAGGACAAATTCCACTTCCTGGCAAAATCTGGCACAATCCCAGTTTTTTCCAGCACAAATCCACTTTCGGCACAAATCCATCTGGCACAGATCTTACTTTTTTCCAGCACAAATCCTACTTTTCTCTGCACAAATCACACTTCCTTTACAAATATGGCAAAAATTTCATGTTTCCAACTTTATTCCTTCAGAAGTCCCACTATTCCAGCACAAATCCTACTTTTTCCACAGAAATCACACTTCCTTAACAAATATGCACAAATCCACTTTTCCCACTTTATTCCGACATAGATTCCATTTTATTCCAACACAGATTCCACTTTTATCCAGGACAATTCCACTTTATTCCTGGGACAATTTCCACTTTTTCCAGAACAAATTCCACTATTCCTGGAGAAATCTCACTTTTTCTGGTACAATTCCACTTTTTCCTGCACAAACTCCACTTTTTCCAGCACAAATTCCACATTTTCCAGCACAAATCCACATTTTCGAGTAGAAATCCCAACTTGTTCTGGTAAAAATTCAATTTTTCCGGCACAATCCCACTTTTTCGGCACAAACCCCACTTCTTCGGAGCAATTCCACTTTTTCCAGCACAAATGCAACTTTTTTTCCGGCACAAATCCCACTTTCTGGACAAATCGGCACTAATCCTACTTTTTCCAGCACAAATCCCACTTCCTGGATAAATCTGGCACAAATACCACTTTTTTCTGGCACAAATCCCACATCCTGGAAAAATCTGGCAGAAATTCCACTTTTTTTCTGGCACAAATTCACTTTGTACTGCACAAATCCCACTTCCTGGACAAATCCAGCACAAACACCACCTTTATGCACAAATCCACTTTTCCAGCACAATCCCATTTTTCCAGCACAAATCCCACTTCCTGGACAAATCCGCACAAATCACACTTTTCCATCACAATTCCATGGCACAAATTCCACTTTTTCCAGCACAATTCCCATTTTTCCAGCACAAATCTCACTTCCCAGACAAACCTGCACAAATCCCATTTTTCTGGCAACAAATCCCACTTTTTCCAGCACAAATCCCACTTCCTGGATAAATCTGGCACAAATACCCATTTTTCTGGCACACAATCCACATCCTGGAAAAAATCTGCAGAAATTCCACTTTTTCTGCACAAATTCACTTTGTACTGCACAAATCCCACTTCCTGGACAAATCCAGCACAAACACACCTTTTATGGCACAAATCACTTTTCCAGCCAAATCCATTTTTCCAGCACAAATCCACTTCCTGACAAATTCTGGCACAAATCACACTTTTCCATCACAAATTCCATGGCACAAATTCCACTTTTTCCAGCACAATTCCATTTTTTCCAGCAAAATCTCACTTCCCAGACAAACCTGCACAAATCCCATTTTTTCTGGCACAAATCCCACTTTTTCCAGGACAAATCCCCTTCCTGACAAATCTGGCACATATCACTTTTTCGCACAAATCCCATCTGGCACGATCTTACTTTTTCTCAGCACAAATCCTACTTTCTCTGGCACAAATCACAACTCCTTGACAGAATATGGCAAAAATTCTATGTTTCCAACTTTATCTCCTGCAGAAGTCCCACTTTTTCCAGCACAAATCCTACTTTTTCCACACAAATTATACTTCCTTAACAAATATGGCACAAATCCACTTTATTGCGACATAGATTCCATATTATTCCAACACAATTCCACTTTTATCCTGGACAAATCCCACTCTATTCCTGGACAATTCCAACCTTTTCCAGAACAATTCACTATTACTGGAGAAATCTCACTTTTCTGGTACAACTCCACTTTTTCTGCACAAACTCCACTTTTTCCAGCACAAATTCCACTTTTTCCAGCACAATTCACCATTTTCGAGTAGAAATCCCACTTTTTCTGGTAAAAATTCCATTTCTCCGGCACAAATAACCACTTTTTCTCACAACAAGTTCCACTTTTCCGGCACACATTCAATTTTTCTAGCACAAATTCCACTTTTCTGGCATAAATTCCACTTTTTCCAGCACATATTCCACTTTTTCTAGTAGAAATCCACTTTTTCTGGTTACAAATTCCACTTTTTCCAGCACGAATTCCTTTTTCCAGCACGAATACCACTTTTTCCAGCACAAATTCCATTTTTCTGGCACAATAATCCACTTTTCCCAGCACAATCCCATTTTTTGCCTGTCGCATAAAATGTATTATTTTCTAATATAACTTACACAATGAACGATAATGTAGACAATGAACTCGTCAATAATATCACAAATCATGTATGCTAATGCACCACAACGGAAAATAGTACAACTATGTCTCGAAGGATATGATTCTTTCTTTAGAGTAAATGTCATCATTACGCAATCCTGTGTGAAGGGAATGATATTGCGATGCATATACATAAACGGGATGCGTTAATTTGTATGCAACACCATAGAAGTTCCTGAGTCAAATCCGCCTCAGCTTTGAATTTGATGCACCACATGTTAGGTTTAATGTTTTGGCAGCTTCGAGAATTTAAGAAGATGAAGCATCATGGCTGTTCCTCTTCTTTTACCACAGACAGTAATGTTGTCCAGTGTGTGTTCAGTTCCAAGCAGCTTGCTATCGCTTTCCAGCAACTCGTTCCATTTAAACCACTTTGCAAGTTGCTCGCCTAGCCTCACGGCAAGTGGAGCAAGCAATGAGAGGTGTTTCGTTATGTCGGATCTTCAACAAACTCGAATCTATTTGTCTTGTCGTACACCCAACCTGCACACCAAGTTTCAAACCGAATCGTCCAACACTTTTTGAATATCGTGCTATATACGTTTTTGCCCATCTCTCAATGGTAAAAATCACTTAAAAAATTCTAGTAGCGGATCAGATCCAGATCTTCACCAAAATCTTAATCCGTTTTTCCTTAGTCCACAACCAACCTGCCCCACCAAGTTTCATCCAAATCCGTTCACAACTTTTTGAGATATCCTGCACACAAACAAAGAAAAGAAAAACGTCGTTGCAGAGCACTACACTTGCAAAATCCACCCCCCTCTTCAAAGTTCTGCCATGGATATATCAAAATGTTCTATTCATTAGGATTAAAATTGAAAATCTTTTTTTGATTCTTGGACAAAAAAGTTGGGAGCCTATGGCCTACAGTTCACCCGGTTTCTTCTCGGCGACTCACCAATAGTGTCGTCGATTAGATCCTCATTCTTCTGTCATACATCACCAGTACTGTTTTGTAAGGTCTCTATGGCAGTGTTTGTGACTTTCACACTGAGGCGATATACCCTAACACACTTGGAGCAACCATAATTTATGAGCAAGTTCAACTTTCTTCTGGTCGCATGATATGCTCCATTGCTCTCAAAGGTTGTCGAATGTCTTGTATCCAGTAGTTCCATTCCTTTGCACGCATTGCGTGATTTGGTCACAGTGCAGGTTAATAAAGGAGGGGAGCTAAAGGGTTT
>CM068954.1:20697050-20707909 GCA_035128595.1 Eptatretus atami
ATCGAGTCCGTGGGCTATGCCGTGCCATTGGGCCTAACCAAATACCGAAAACCCCTGCCAGATTCACAAACCCCCGGAGAAGATAATTTTTTATGTCAAAATGCGCAATTTCTAAGTTTGATGACCCTTTGACCTTGACCTTTGGACGGAAAAATGAAAAATCCAGTCGTGCTATTGCAGTGCCATTGGGCTAAACCGAAAATTACCGAACCCCTGTCAGATTGGACCAAAAACCCCTAGAGAAGATGCAAATTGAAATCGGACTACCCCCCTAAAAACACAATTCGCAAATTTTCTAAGTTGTGACCGTGTGACCTTGACCTTGGACGAAAATGAAAATCCAGCTCCGTGGCTATGCAGGTGCCATTGGGGCTAACAAATACCGAAACCCTGTCAGATCGACAAACCTCCTAGGAAAGATGCAATTGAATTCGGCTACTTCCTAAAAACACATGTTTTTTGGCGTCGCGCCGCCCATAATGGCGCACCATGCCCATTCTTCAGAAACACAACTAATCCTGATATAAACCTGCCCACCAAAAATTTCGTATTCAGGATCGGATCAAAACCACGGACTTGCTCGGGACAGACAGACAGACAGACAACAGACACACAACATAACGATATAGTGGTCACTTATTTTTTGGCGTGAAAATATTTTTTCATGAACCAAAAAGCATTAATTGGAGAAGGGGTATTAAAACAGTGAGGCAAATAACAAGAGTTAACCAAAGGGCACTTATGAACGCATACCTCCGCCTGAGCTTTCACCGAAATCGAATAATTCGTTCCTTTCCCATACACAACATGTCCACCAAGTTTGTGCCGAATCCGTTCCAGTAACTTTTTGAGGATTTCCTTCACACAAACTTGCTTCCCTGCACTCTACCGAGCGCCGTTCTTGTTCTAAAACTTTTTTATTGATTGGACCAAGAATCGTCAAATTGTTTTTCCCTGATCCCATTTGCTCTTCTCGTCTCTCTGTGTGGGGATGTTGAATATCCTCCATGCTGGGCATGATGACCAATCATCTTGCTCCAAATTATTTGCAAGAGACCCATGTTTCACTTGTCAATGTCTGTAAACTGCCATTGCCATTGGTAAACTTTTTTTTTCGAACATAAAGGAGTGGACTGTTATTTTCTAAATTCTGTCCATCCTGCTTTGATATGTCCATCACTATCCAAAACTTCCCTGGACTGAGAACAAAGCTGGACCCCTTGTTACCTATTTCCACAGTTAAAAAGCAGAAAGTAGTTGATCATTGTTGTTTTGTAACTTCACTATGCACCCACTTTTACCATATGATCGCTATCTGACCACATAGTCACGTAGAACGACACTTGTTAGAGCGAACCTCCGCCAGCGAACAGTTACATTTTGTATCTAATGATAGGCCGGATCTGATCCCAGACCTGAAAACACAATCTAATCTTATGATAAAATAAATAGGGCTGTTCTTGTCACCTAACCATTCTCATTACAGCAAATTTTCATAATCCATCCTCAACCTTCCAGTGATGAAGGTAATAATTGGAACTGCTGGTACAGCAAAGAAGAATGGCACACCGATTGTTACAGTATTTGCAAACTGACAACTTTGAGAGGAAGCAAAAATTGAAACAGAGACCGAATATTAACATACATGAAACTGAGACCTTTCTGAAGTACAGACGGCCAGGATTGATGAATAGAAAAGAAGGACTATTTCAGGGAGATTCATCATGCATGGTTATAAATGGCAAGTTGAGTCCTAGGATGCATATGAAGCTTTTGAGCCCCCCAGCTTCCCCCACCTCGACCTACCCCACATTCATCAGTGCTTCACTTTCGCTACCTTCACTCATATTCCCAAACTTTTTCTCTTCTCTTCTCACACTCTCTTATGTTCTTCTCCTCTCCAGCTCTATCCCTTCCTTTTCCCAATTTACCCGCATCCCCCCTTTTGGGCTAGATGTAAAGATACATAGTTCCCCGATATATAAATGTCTTCACGAGTATTAATTGAAGTCTGCCCTCCAATTTTAATTGAAACTCACAAAGAAGCTGCTTATTCCCTCAGCAACACATGACCAATAATGCTGAACTTGTACCAAGCGTGCATATCGGGATTCTATATTGCTTCCTTTGATCAGTCATCCACTCTCCATGGACCCTTGACTATGGTAATGCTAACACATTTTATAAACGACCACTTCTATCTGATATAATTTATCCTCAGTAGGTTGCACCTGTCATCTGTTTCAGGAGTTTTCATTCATCATGGGCTCCCATTCCAAGTCTTGCAAGTTCGTTCCAATCCACGATGATTCTGACTCATTCTGATACTAATTGATTTACAACTTTACATTTATATTTCCTTTTATTAATCGCATCACCATCTAGTACATTTATATCATGTCGTTTACATCATGATGATATCTAAATATCTGTTACAGACAATCTACACCTTGTATATTGGATTTGAATTTAACGAGAGTAATCGACAGCATTTATAGAATATCTGAATTTTTTTCATCCATAAATTATATGTTAATTGGCTTACCTCGTGTTTACATTGAAATAAGATATTGTCGTGTCACATGGCCAGCTAAACACAATGAGCTCTGAGCCCAGGGGTTTCTACAACCCCGACGAGTGACTGAAATGATGTTAGAATATTACTGAGCTTCATTTTAATGACAAGTCTGGAGACGGGGCAATGGTTCACGGCAGTATTTGACCGATGTTAGATTTTCAGAAGTGAAGATGAGACAATGCGATAATGTTTGACCAAGTTTAAAAATGATCAACATATGTGGACGAGTGACGGGTTATTAGCTGCAAAATGCGATAAACCCGGTTTCGTCAACAACTTTCAAAATTTGACCTTTGCATAACCTTTAAAGTCACCAAATCAATTTTTGTGACATTAAAAAAGGAAACAGGATACGTTGCTATCGCTTATTGAGTTAGTTCGTCGAAGAAGGGGAAAAAACCCGGTTCGATTCCCACAACTTTGAAAATTTGACTTTTGTGAACTTTTAAGTCAAAGGTCAAAGGATTATACCTTTGTGCAAAACTTCCTCTGGAACATTCCAGGAACAATATAACGTCATTAGGCGATATGCATTCCACACTCCTCGGATTATCCATACTATTGATGAAATCAGCGTATAAAAACAAACTGAAGGGGGCCGCCCGGGGCAAGGTGTCGAGAATAGAGCAAATGGGTTCAAGACTTTAGGTGGGAATGAGCATCAAGATTATGCATAAAAAATATTGTCATCCTAGCTCTCAAAGTTTGGCGTCGTATGATTTTATGTCAAAAATTCGCAATTTTCTAAGTTCGGACCTTTGATGAAAAATGAAAAATTGAGCTCTGTGGGCTATGCAGGTGCCATTGCGGATAACCAAAAATACCCGAACGCCGCCAGATTCGACAAAACCCCCTCGAGCACATGTAAATTAAATCGGCTACCCCCTAAAAACACATGTTTTTGGGCGTGGCTCCATCCATAATGGGCGCACCACGTCCATTCTCAGGAAAACACAACTAAGGATCATGATATTAAACCTCCACCAAAATTTATCAGATCGGATCAAAACCCCATGAGCTATGCCGGGACAGACAGACAGACAGGACAGACACACACCAATAACGGAATAGAGTGGTCATTACTGGCTCGTGAACCAACACTTTCCAAGCTCAAATGAAGCATAGTTTGGGATTGTTGTGTTGGAAAGGTTAAAAAGCGGTGACGACGTTTCTTACCATAATAATGATTTATATATAAAAAACAATATGGCGTACGGGTAAGAAGAGGATGGGACAAAACCAAAATACGGAACATATTCTTCGCACTAAAAAAGACACGATAAAAGGGGAAGAAGAACACACCAAACTTTATGTACAACATAGAACTAGTTGTCGATGGCACACCATCGATAAATTTTTTCCCCTGCGAGCATCTTTTCCATTAAGGCTAGCGTGAAATCTATCTGCAAAATGGATTGACTATTCTTTTTCTATTTATGTGCTTATGACAAAGACTTACTAGTTTTACTAAATCAGAAATCATTGCAAGCAGTCAACATTTCATGGAACATATAATTTAACAACCCCCCCCCCCCCCCCCCCGTCCAGCAATTATTGAACGTGCAGTGGCATCAATTTAATCATAAATGAACTGTGGTAATATTATTATAGATAGATCATTAATCAATTAGATAAATACAGTAAAACTTGACTGTTTCACTCATGGGGCCACATAAATAAAGTTCTACATAAAAGAATTACCATGTACAATGTAAATACACGTTTTAAAAAAAAAAAATAATACCATTCAGAGATGGGAATCCCCCGCCATTAAACATTTTTTCAAGATGACCGCCCCAGTCGGCCCATCTTGATCCGCCACGCCCAAAATCAATAGGGTTTCCTTTTCAGTGGTACATGTGTGACCCAAATTCAAATCGATTTGATGCGAAAAAACAGGTTTATGAGTTTATCGCACTTCACAGCTATCAATGTGACGCCCGGCCCTACGACGGACGACGACCCGGTGACAACAATATCCCCCTTCCGCCACGCGCGTGGGGATAATAAAAACCCAGCCAGTTGCACAGACATGGAACGGACTCAAAACCAGACAATGGGGTGGTAGGCGAGACTTTAGGCTGCACGAGCAGGTCCATACTATTCTTAACACAATCATAGATATTTGTTACCCCACCCCTCCCCCCACCCTTTTCCCTCAGTAACAATACTCAATCCGATATATCTAGCCAGGCACATTTAGGATTTCTTTATATGATTGATCTGATTACCTGGGAGTAGCAAGGATGGACAAACCGATAGACACAAGAATACAAGCTGATAACTTATAGAAGCCCAGGAAGGAGGAGAGGCAGAGGTAATCAAATTTTGAAATGTGAGATGAATATAAAAGGATATCTTGGGTATAATGCCTCAATTCATGAATGGAACAGAATGATCATGTTGAGGAGGCCTTCGTCCGCCAGGTGGACCGAATAGGTTGGTGGCAATTCGAGGATTAGTCAGTAGATTGGTCTACTTTGTGTGATGTACTTTTGTACAACTTGAAGAACCACTTACGAGGAAAAGAACAACACTAAAGAGAGTGTACATCTGAAATGTCAACTGATGCGAGTCAACAAACGTGCTCAGCTCAAAATAAATAAAATCAATGTTAGTGTATTTGGTAAATACTGTGCCTTTATAAATTATGCGTCTTTTTGTTGGCTGTAACTTGGTTGTAATTGCCCTTGAGACCTCATCGCAAGAAATAAGCTGAGCATCCTTTAACATCTCTCTATTTACCTATCCTACCTGAACACCAATTGATACGTTCTTGACTCTCCAATCGCGGTCCATGATCAAATTGCTCCGGTATCTTGTCTACAAGGTACGAAGTGTCGCGGTTCAGAAATGGAACCTCGTTAATGAGAAGCACTCCTATATTATAAGATAAATTTGGGCACTTCTTCATCATTAAGAAAACTGAAAGTTTCTGAAATGTAAGTCGGCCATCAACTCTGATGATGATCTCTCGATTTATCTGTTACCCATTCAAATGGAGTTGCTGTTTAAATTTGTTCCAAAATGCAATGTATGAAATCCCATCTTTGAGAGTTTTCTTCAATATGGCAAGAATGTTTTTTATGATTATTATGTTATTTATAATGATTATTCATGATGAGGAATCTTTGCATGAATCCGGGGAAAAATGAGTTGAACCCCCTCCACCCACCACACTCCTCCATGAGGACATTCCCCTCTTTGTTTGATGTGACAGCTACTCCAGCTGATGTTAGAGAAAGATCTTTATTTCGATGCAGGGTATTGATTCCCGAGGTATCAGTTTGCTTTCATCATCTCACCTGCACGTAGGCCCAAGTACTTTTCTTAAATAAAGGTGCCTATGGATCGTAACAACAATTAGGACCAAATTAGTTGTGGCTTAGCCACCTTCCGAGTTGGTTACCCCATTATATAAACATCTGCCCCAGAACTACATGATTCTGTGAATTGATGTGCATTATAACACAGGATTATACACACAAACACACACACACACACAACACACGTGTAGTTGGGCTGCAAACTGTCATGTGTCTCGAGATAATGATAGTGTAGGAATGTGTTGACTGCTTGTACCTTCCTGTTAATGTGCTCTCCATCTTACCAACACGTGAGGCCTTTAATGATTGACAGGACCAAGTCTGTTCATCTCCAAAGCGCGCACCTGCAGTCTCGCACACGCCCACCCGCGCAATGTGTTTAATTTGGGATCAAACTGATCTATCAGTCAGTTTCCCACGGCAGAATTATTCTCGTTGGCAATTAATTGGGAGAAAAATGAAAGAAAGCAGCTCCATCATTATGTCTAAAATCAAAACGTGACAAATACTCTTGATCATTATTTCCATCAATTTTGGGGCGGGAGGGAGAACAACTCCCAAAATGTTGGTAAATCACAGCTCGAGCTTTTGTAGCTTATTTAAACAGAGCATGGATGACTCCAATTATTTCATATTATTTGTATGCGCATTGCAAGGAAGGCTCTAAAGGGATTCACAAGAAGGCCTTGCAGATTGCGAGACTGACGAATATTCCGGTAAAGGATACACTTTGATACAAATCGCAGAGGCCATGAAATTAATGTGAACGACACTACAGCAGGGGAGATGGAGAGCTTGCTGCTCCAGCGCTGAGATCACGTCCAGCCCAAATGTGCAGAGAGTCGATGAATATAGAATGTGAGAGAACTTCTACTGCTGCCAAACACCAAGGGTAATGTTGCTGCCTTTTGTTGTGGGCTTATTAAAAGAAATAGGCCTGTAACCCGATGATCAAGATGCAAACTTAGCTCTTTGTTTTTTTCGACACAATACAGGGCTTTTCTGCGTATTACCTAGCTTCAGCCATCACTTCAGCGTCTGATCAGAATCCTGGTTCACTAAAGTGACGTCCATGAAGATTATTTGCAATCACGTCAGACATCAGTCAACCATCAGCAGCTGGTCAGAGGCTCAGAGCTTATATCTTCTGCTGAAGTAGAGCACTCTTTCTTGAGAGTTACAGCCAAATACGTAAGATCCGTTACACAGCCAAAATAGTACAGCAAAGACAGTGTTGCAGCTTTACTATGAACCCTCTGATTGTAGGTTTCTCTCCCACTGGATTTGCAACTGAATAACAACTGTCCTGTCGGGTGAAGCAGAAGAATGACCATGAATCCCATATGACGTTACATTTTTTTGTTTTTTTTTTTTTCAATTTAAAAAAACCCCATAGGCATCACCCGGGAAAAAGCCAAAAAAAAGAGCAAGGTTAACAATGGTTTACTATGTCTGTCTGTCTGCATATACATGTTCTATGATCGAGGCTTACTAATACCTCCATCCGCCACATAAGTGAGCAGATTATGTTTCAACCCCTGTTGGGCGCTGAAATAGTGACTATTTCAGTATTCTGCTGTCTTGGAATGTTTTGATGTTGTTTCTTGTCATAAGAAATTGTAGTAAACGTGGGCAATATTCGACCAAACCGTATTAGGACATCTTATGATCCTGTTGCTTTTGGAAAGTGTTGGTTGCTAGGACCCTTTGGTTCCCCATAAGCAACAACCGAACTCAAATCAGTACCTTTCACGCGATCAATCCGAGAAGCCATTATCCACGTAGGGTTATAAATTGGCACGAATGCAGGTGATGCTCTACCAAATATATTCGTTTTTGTGATATGAATAGTTTACCCCAGTGCCTCCCTACAATTTAGCGTCGACTGCGCAAAAATTGGCGCGAAATTGAAAGGCCCCCTAGCACCAGTGGTGCATCTTACGAATGAAACTTGCAGGTTCTGGTACTCAACAGTACTACGAAACTTTGCCTTAGGTATATATTGACCATTTGCTTAGTTCAGGGTAAAGGTCAATTATGATAAACGAAATATGCGATGAGCTGGAGGTGCCTTCGCGCCAAATTGCTACTCCTCCTCGGTTTGTCGGCATGGTCATGAAAATTCACACTAATCGTCTGGAATACAATTGTGCACAAGACGATCGAGCCGGAAATTTTCGATTTAGATCTTGTCACCCACAGCACCCCTCAACTTTGGGATTCCGATTTCAAACCCGCGATTTTGGTACTTTTATCAAATGATACCGAGTGTTATCAGTCAGATGAACTGGATGAGATTTGATTATGCATAATCTTAAGGATTCCCTATCTGCATATGACATCCATTTTGCTCTATATCTTTAGTTTCCCATCTCGGCGACCCATCGCACGCCTTACCGCTTGTTCGTCTGTCTGTTGTTTGTCTGTCAGCAGGATATTCCGAAACGTTTGTATCAGATTGATCGCCAAAATTTGGCGACAAGTTTGAGTGTGTGATAAGGATGAATTGAGTAGATTTTGGTGAAAAAACAGTCCAGATGAGATCGAGAATTTTTAAGTGATTCGTTTCACCGTGAAGATGGCCCAAGAATGAGATATTGTATTCTATCTCAAAAAATTATGGACGATATCGCGACGAAACTTTGCACAGGTTGGTGTGTGACAAGACGAAATGATTCGATGTTGTGAAAGATACTATCCGGGTTCTTGACTACAAGAAAATTTTTAGAGTGATCTTCACATTGAGAGATCGGAGCCAAAACGATATGTTCACGATATCTCAAACAGGTTGTGGACGTATTATGACAAAACATTTGGAAGAGTTTTATCTGACAAGAACAATGATTCTTTTTGTTCATGTGCCGGAAGTCCATATCGCGTCTATCGTGTAGTCTCGATAGATATAGTCGTAAACTTCAGCCTGGTGAGGTATCACTCTTCCCGGATACATTCCAGCTTCAATTGAATTTGATATTTGGAACATGGTCGAGAACGAGCAGAACCTGAGTTTAGCATACTTGCTCTGAAATTGGGCAAATTGTACGAAATTCTCGTACTATACCTATGCAACACAGGAAATAATATTTGTTGAGTCTGTTTTGTTGTTATGCAGAGAGAAGTAGGATTGAAAAGAATTCCAAACAGAACACTGTTAGGAATCATAAAATAAACAACAAGGCACAAATAAACTAAATGTAACGGGTTATGTGAGGTCCATCATCAGCAAAGACATAACATACATACATACATACATATTATATATATATATTGATTGCGGCGCGGACGGTGAGAAGACACTAGGTGGGAAAGCTACGTCTACTTCCACCAACTCCCCGTTGCTAGACCGTCGCCAAGAAATTCCTGACCACGGGTCGCTAACCGACCGTGGACGCCAATAACTCAACGCGTTGACCTAGGAACCTCCCGCAGGTTGAATCGGTACCTAATTAAACACGCGGTTTACCAGCAGGGGAACCATCCACGGTGCGCCATTGTCCAACCGATTCACTCTACCGGATCGGTATCTCCTTTCCGATCGGATGCAGGCGCGAGCAGCACTGCCAGGAGTACCGCTAGAAGAATGACCGTTAGGGAATAAAAGACCCACTAAAACCGATCCGAACCATGCTGACCAAATGATGGAAAAGCAAAGGCGAGCTGAACATTCCTAATGAGAATTAGGCGTAGTCAATTCTAGGTTCTACCTTATTATCAGTATTTCCGTAGATATGTTTGTCTGTCTGTCTTTGGCTCGTCTTAGAGCACGCCTTATTCTGGACATTTTCCATCTGTGTTGCCGCGAAACTTGTCCAGCCTACGGCCTAAACCACTCAACCGATTCCAATGAAATGTGTGAGTGAGAGCGCGGAAGTAGGTCTGAAGTCGGTGCTGCTTCAATATGACCCGGCCCTATCAACGGCATACAAACGGCCCTGTTAAAATGCCAAAAAAATCAAAATAAATAAAAAAAAATTCGAAAAATCGAAGTTACAGTTCGTGCGCAATCTATCTAGCTCCCTTTCATGCAATTGCAGCCCTAACAAAAATATTTGTAGAGGAATAGGTTTTGGGCGGAGTACATGTCGACATTTCGAAACGAATTGCGAATAGTGCTCTAAGAGAAGGGAGGTCGGGAGTTTGATGAAACTTGGGTGAAATGTGTACACTTTGGCTAGCAGTACACAAAAAGAATGGTTGCTATCACACCTCCGTGCATTGCAACAGCTCAAAATACTTATCCGACATCATACACTTATGGGACTGTACAAAAAAAAATCAATACCTCTGAACGACCTCTGAGACCTATTTTTTTGTGGCCCAAGGAAATGTCTTACACATATTATAAAAAAAATAAATCTTAGCGAATAAGATAAAGATGAATACCTAGGCTCCATTTGTAGAGATCTTGTGAACATGCCGAAGTCACAAGGCGTGTTTCTGGGCGCAAACTAAAGAGGGCTGATAAATCATATTTATTGTGCTAAATTGAATGATAGCATGTACTTAATATGGCTAGGCGCGCTCGACAACTTTCCATCTAGAGCGAGCACATGTTGGCCTACCGCTTCTTGTCTGTTGTATGTTCTGTTCTCCAGTGCGCCTTAATACAACCGGCGATTCGAGAATACTGGTTGTAGTTCATACATACCTAGTTGCGGAAAATTGAGAAACCGTTGCTATACCATCAGAATTGATTTTTCGAAATCAAAAACGCCACGGCGAATGGGCAGTACATCAGCCATATTGTCAAAAATTTCCAGCGGGTCCGTATGAAAAACTGTCGGAAAATAGACTTTGAATGAAACCCTGGTCGAAAACAATAAAAAAACGAAGTTCGTTATATCTCACAGACTATGAGTCAGATATACATGAAACTGGTATGCTTGGTTCATGGTATGTCCTAGTTATGTGTGAGAAAGAACCGTTGCTATGGACGCTTTTCTTGGCTAGTAACG
>CM068954.1:20742451-20752746 GCA_035128595.1 Eptatretus atami
AACATAAAATTGACACAAATACAACAAAACAGGAGCTACACAATGAAGCATCATGCAAATACATAGGAGTAGAAGAGGGCCACCAAATATGTCAAAAACAAATGCGAAAAAGAATAACCAAAGAATACCTGCCTGAAAACATACCTCTCTCCAAGGAACAAATAATTCAGCACAGCTGCAGAATAATAAACTGGCCACAATCAGAAACCAATAAACTGGATATCAAACTAAGGAAACTCTTCACCGTCCACAAAATGTTTTACAAAAATCGATGCATCCTGAAAATGTACCAACCGAGACGAGGAGGTAGCGGCCTGAAGGAGCTCAACCAAGTGCACAGAATGACAAATGTAGGATTGTCTGAATATGTGAAAAGTACAACAGACTACCGAATCCATTTTGTAAGCAAACATGAAGACAGCAAACCAGAGAAGATATCCCTAACCCACCTCGCAAAAAACTTCCAAAGACAGGTGTGAATGGAAGATGTCACACAAGAAACCGAAACGAAAACAAATACAGCCCCAACAATTGCAAAAAAAGACAAAAGAAAAATACAAAACGAAATATCAATAGATATGCTGACAACTGGGAAAATGACAAAAGAGCAAGAAGGTATATATATATATATATAAAAAAAGAGTTGGACAGATTGGGAATAGACGGAGAAGGCTCTTTGGAATGCCTAAGAAAATGTCAGCTCAAATGGGATGGAGAAGAAATAAATATATTGCCCAAGACCAAGCACATCACACCAATGGTTTCAAGAAAATAGCAGGACTGAGTGTGGGTTTCAAGAAAATAGCAGGACTGAATCAGACAAGTGTGGGTTCTGCAAGGCAGAAACAGAAAGTACGAGCCACCTCCTATCGGGATGTAAAACACTTATGTCAGAGCAGCTGTATACACAAAGTCACAACAAGGTAAGTCGAGTAATTCACTGGCTCATCGGCAAAAGTGTCAATGTCCCAGTTCCAGAAAACTGATGGAAACATGAACCAAAAGCAATCACTGAAAACAAGGAAGTCATGCGCACGTATGACCTGATGATCGCATCGAGCGTGAACATAGACAACAAAGCATTGTGACCGCATATAGCACTGAGGTATAAAAAAGAAAAGAAGGCATTTCTAATTGACATGTCAGTACCCAGCGATTTTAGCCTAAACAATGCAGAAATCAAGAAAATGACCAAATACCAGGACCTCAAAAAAGAAGTGAAAAGGTCCTGAAAGCTGAAGAATGCCAAAATTGTACCAGTGATTATAATTGGAGCAACGGAAATGACTAAAAAAAACACCTTACAGAGGTCTTAAAAACCAATAACCAATATTACTACAAACAAACTGCAGTTGGAAGCTGTCTGGGACTCGGTGACATGGAAGGACTCCCTCCGTTCCACCTTCTGAAGGCCGCAAATGGACTTCACAACCAACGACACACACACACACACACACACACACACACACACACACACACACACACACACACTAACAATCATGTGATCATCTGTTAAATCACTCCCGACTTCTCTGTATGTCTCAATAGCTACTTTCTCTAATATCTAAACTTGTTACAGTAGTTGCTGCCTCCAAATCATGGGTCTTTAGCCCATCCCCTTCTGTCCTCAGCTTTCTCCTCTTCGAACCACGCTAACTTTCATTACAGTTGAACTCCATCAATTTTCCATTCAGTAGCTTGCTGGGACATCATTTCTTCAATGGGCCAAAGAGCATCATTTGCCATGTTCTAAATGCTGTTGTGCTTGGCAGATACTTCGCATTGGATTGATTCCCATCTGCTTCGAAGTTTGCCAGCATGACCCCTAGCCTCTCAACTTCAGTCCTGTTGACTTGCAATCCTCACCAAGGTGAAAGGTGATGGAATCTATCCTCCCCACTGACATCATTGTTCCTCTACTATATTGGTTTAATCATCAGCAGTTTGATTTTTGTACTGGTTATTTGCCTAAAATATATTGCTTCTCAATTTGCATCAACAAATGGAGGCCTTGAGCCTGAAACAGGAGGGCAGGCAAGGCTTGACGTTAACTTTCTAACATCACACATTTGGGCAAGTGCTAGAAAATTCCACTTCCTCAAAACGTTTTTTTCTCCCTCGAGATAGAAAAAGATGTTTTATAGTTTCAATCTATAGCAGTTCATACGATCATTATAACAGGAATAAAAATAATTTTTCCAACAAACCAATTTTTCAAACTATTGAGATTGACACGTAATAAACAGGTTGAGTTATATTTTGTGCTAAACTTTTCCCAATCACTAAATTAATTAATATTCAGAATAAGTGATTAGCAAATATATCTACATAATAAATCCAAAATCCTTCAAGACTAAATCCATTGTAGAAATTGAACGATGCTGACTACATATCTTCATAATTTGAACGAGATACAAATGATGGAATCCAAATGGAAGCCCTTTTGGTGGCGTGGTCATGTGTTCATGCAATTTAACCTCAGATATGTACCGAAGTACATTTTCCGAGTCTCTTACTTTATTAAAGGAATTATTTTTTTATTGCGTTTGAGCCTTATCTTCTGTTTTATATCCCCCGCCGTGTGGCGAAGGAGATATTGTTGTCACCAGGTCGCCCGGGCTGTCCGTCCGTCCGTCCGGGCGTCAACATTTATAGCTGTAAGTGTGATAACTCATAAACTGTTTGCCATATCGATTTGAAATTTGAGTCACACATGTACCACCTGAAAAGAAGAACCTGTTGATTTTGGGCGTGGCCGGATCCAAGATGGCCGACTGGGGCGGCCATTTTGAAAAAATTTTTTTGTAATAAATGGAAAACGCTTATCCTGATTTCAATTATTTTGGTTACTACGTTCCTCACCCCTGGGGAACTTTTTCGGATGGATGACCAAATGGTGTCTTGTTTCCAATTCACCTCTCTCATTATCTGGAATATGTATGACCTTTTTCATCAATGGCGGGGATTCCCATCTCTGATGGTATTTTTTATTTGTTGTTGCCCAATCCCAATATATATTTATATTTGGAGAGGAGAGAGAGGAGAGAGAGAGAGAGAGAGAGAGAGAGAGAGACGAGAGAGAGAGAGAGAGAGAGAGAGACTTTGTATGCTTTTTATTATAAAGTATCAAAACACACCCAGAAAAAGCACACTCCATAAAAACAAATCCAAACGATTTTACAGCAAAAATAAATTCAACAAAAGCAATACAAACAAGGGTGTCTGTTCATGTCAAAACCACACAGAAATAACAATATATGCAAAAGTAAGTGTAAGTACTTTACACTTTTACAAACAGATTCCATCAGAAAATAAACTCAAAACCTCATCAGTGTACCACTGATCACCCACAATCTCCAGGCTCAAAGATAATCTGCTCCATTTTTACTCGTGCCAAAACATACCTTTAAAGCAAAAAAAGCACATTTGCATTTTCCCCTTTAATTTGCTTTCCTGGTTTTATAAATTGCCAGTTTAGCAATGCCACAGAAAAGACAAAAACGAGAGGACTGGTTTACTTTTATAATTCCCCCGATTCCATAAATAAAGACTGGAAAGGAAAACAAAATTAAGTTTATAGAAAAGCTGTTGAAGGAAGAGAAGAGAGGGTACCAATCTCTTAAGGCTCTGTCACACCTTGAGTTTTAGCCAGCGTATGGCAAGGTATCAAAATGTATGTAAAACGCTGGCGTACGCTGAACTATTGATGTTTTTTTTTCCAGTTTTGGACGTATTCATAACAGTTGGACGTATGCATAACGTATTAGTAACGTACACAGAACGTTTCGATAACATATAGATAAATTATATCAACGAATGCTGAGCGTGTTGTCAGCGTTCACACCTATGCCCAACGATAGTCTAACTTATGCATAGCGGGCAGCGTATCGCCGATATCACGTGGTGTAGCCTATAAAAGGTGCGGCTCGACGATTCAAATCATAACGCACTAGACATCGAAGTGTCAAGCCGCTGTCACACCTTGACGTTTTAGCCAGCGTATGCAGACGTATGAAAATTTGCCGAATACGCTGGCAACAATCGAATACGTTATGGGTAAGTTTTGTATACGTTAAGAGCACGCTGAAGCACGCTGGCATACTCGTAGTACGAGCGAGCTACGTCGACAAATTTTCAGCATTGAAATTTTTTCAACGTATGCCAGCGTATGACGCACACGTTCGCATACGCTGGCCATAAGTTTAGGCACGTTACGCGATCGTTGACCACGTCGACACACGTTTTGTAAGTTAATTTACATGTTGTTGTCGTAGTGAAACACGGAAAGACGTATAACGGCATCTACGAAGACTGTTTATAGTGTGTTAGTCCGTACTCAGATGCGTAACTTGATGTTTAAAGCATCTAACTGATGTATAACAGCGTGCTTATTGAACTATAGTGGTAATCTGTATCATCCAAAACGATATCATGACGTACAGTTACTTATGTCAGATAATGTTATTGACGTGTTCCGACTGACTCACAGGATTATAGAAACGATGTATAACTAACTTAACGGTACTGTTTTGGTCGTAATTGGCATGTCTTAGGAGGAATTCTGGTATTAAAATGGGGTTCACAATGGCAGGAGTGGTATTCGCTTTATGATCGTCAGTACGTGGTTCCAAGATGTCGATGGTGTTTTTGGTTCTTCTGTTGCTGGCCATGACGAGTGTTGTTTCGACTGTCGTTTGCTTGATGGAGGTTAATGATTTATGAAGTCGCTTGAGGCGGCGCTAGACTGACTGGAAAAGTGTGTCGTATATTTAAGTGGCCTTTATAAAGCTATTGAAAATTTCAAAATGCACTGAAAGAATATTTCTGGACTGTCGATACGCTCTCCCAGCAGGTTACATGCGAAAGCAAAACACAAAAAAAAAAAACATGGGTCTGGAAACACGAGTAAACATTACCTCGACGATGTTCTTTATGAGTAACTTACAAGTAACGTGTGTGGAGCTCGTGTGTCACCCGTGGATCGGCGTATGCTATCGTTGCCTACCGTTATGAAGCCCGTCGACTACGCGGAGGTAAATCTTTGAGTTTGAGGGTTTCAGCCATGAGCCGTTGTTGCGATACACATTTTTTATCTCTGGCCTACGCTGGCTAAGTCCGGTGTGACAGCGTCGAAAGACATTTGCAAGCAAGCTTTCGAAAATAGTTTTTGGGTCGAATTCGAAATGCGTCCGAGCCGCAGCCTGGTAACAGGTACCCATAGTACGATCATACTGCAGGCGTGACTCATTACGAGTGACTTGACACAATTACCGTCGTATTCGACGTGGTGCAGCGTTTAGACAAAGGTCTATTTGTCTAACAGTTTTGACCGTTACGTCGTATGGGGGCGCGCCTGCTAAGGATTCTGGTGCAAGAGTGTCGACAGCCTGCATAACTTCTAAACATAATCAGATGCAATCGTGCGGCAACAATATAAGATCAAATACGCAAAATGGACAAGAATTAGAACAGATTGAATTACTAGTGGAGTACTGTCTGTTCGTAGACAGGCTTGATGTGTTAGTCTCAATTAGGTCTTACAAGTTTCGCTCCAAGAGTTTGGAGAAATACATTTGTCTACACTGATGTTAAAAAAAGCTCAGCAGGTAAGGTCTCATTCCACGCCAGATATTTTCAACAGGTGTTAAACAGGTTAGGCATGCGTCAAGATAATATGGTTTGTAGATAGCGTTTTCTTTTTCCATGACGTGAAACACACCAATGTCCTTCTGATGTTTTAGATGGAGCAACACACACTACGCTGTTGTTATTATTCTTGGTAGGCTATTTTGGAAAGTTCTCACGCAAAGGAACTGGTAGAACAGACCGTGAAAAATTTCATATACTTCCAGACTTATCGGCTCAACGCCCACGAGTCACGCTGTATTGTTATATACGTCTATGTATAAGCGTTTGAATCAGGTGCTATATAGACATATGCTCGCACATAAATAAACGTCTGCAAGAAGCAAGGAGGAGGAAGTCTCTTCAGGTTTTTTTTTAATTTTGTAATTATGTTGGGAGGGGGATTAACCAGCTAGCGAACAGAGCATTACGGAGGACTGCGCTGCACAGGTCCTCCCGACTCTCGTTCTTATTTTCAAAACATGAGTGAAGGGCACAAATGAGGCAGAACGACCTCTGGTAGGTTTGATAATTTAGAGAATAAGATTCCAGAACTAACGCCGCTCATGTACCTTTGGCATCGTATGATGCCTCTTACAATCGTTCCGCCTTAATTATTTCCCTCCCCCTCCGTTGTGAATTCGACAACAAGCGCTATTCTAAAGGATAACATTTCGATGTTTAGCTTGGTGTGTTAGTTTCGCTGTATCTGTCAGTCTGTTATTTATGGGCAATGGTCGCGGGGGATGTTAGATGAAAAAAGATGTTAACAGGGTCATCTTTATGTTTCATGTCTTTACTTTGTCTGGCATGGAAAAAACGGCGTAATTTGTTGAAAGCAGGGATAGCAAGGAAAGGGCAAGCAAATACACACTGACCAGTAGGCTGTCTGGTGGACTTTGTTTGTTGCTTTAAATGGTGAGTGAGATGTTCTCGGCAAAGTCGACAATTAGGATGGTACGTGCACAGTATTTTTCGATTCGAACCTGGAGATTGTGGTTGACTCAGTGGGTGTTACCTTGCGAAGGAGCGTATCTGTGCTAGGTTTGCATGTCCTTATCGGGGCATAGCGGATCCATGGATAATATAGTGCGTATGTTCTCAAGAGCTGTGGATGAACTGTGACATACGTTTACTGGATGTGTTCTAATTGCAGTGGTAGTATGATCTATTTGAGATAATGAGTAACTAGTATGGGGTGTTTATGTTTGATGGCACCACTGCTATGATCTTGAACCGAGAGAGTCTGGTTGTTATCAGGTATTGCATTTTTTCTCTTGCGATTCTCTCTTGAACAGTTTCTATATTTATTTTTGCATGGATAAGATTACTCATCGAATTTTTGTTGTAATTATCGTCGTTCAATTTCTTAGATATGATAAGACGCTAGATAGTATTTAAAACTCGCTTTATCTACTGGGTCATGTGTTAATTGTTCTCTGTTTAACATGGCGGACGAGAGTGTGTCGATCCTGGGGCCCAAAAAGCTACCTATTTCCAATTTACCTTCGCAGTGGAAGCAAGCTCAAACTGGGTAAGGCAACGAGAGACCTCAGAAACATCTTTTTGATTTGCAATAGCAACCAACTATCAGTCAGCATAAGCAAACAAGAATTTGGAGTTTTGTGAAAAGAGACTAACCTCTCCTCGAGTTCCCGAAGTAAACATAATAAAGGTTCAACGATAGATTGTAGAGCATGCCTGATAGCGACGCCTGACGGATGCCTCGCTGTAAAGGAAAGGTATCAAGCCATCGACTATTATCTAACCTCAGCAGACAAGATGCATTTTTGTACAATAACTTAACATAAGCAATAATTTTCCAAACCCTGTTCTTCCTTAATACATCAAACAATAAAAGAATGGTTACACTGTCAAAAGCTTTTCTTGATCTAAAAGTAATAAACAAAACCAGGAGATGTAGTTCGACGAGACTGATCAAGTCTCTCACAAAAAATATTATCGTATAGGACGTTCTGGAAAACAGTATGATTGATCAGTGCCAATCAAGAAAGAGATGACTTCCTTTAGACGGGTTGCAAGTGCTTTTGACAATATTTTATAGTCCGTGTTGAGGAGTGACACAGGCCGCAATTTGCAGACTCATGCAGGTTTCCTTTCTTCGGAAGGAGACACAAAACTGCCTCCGGCAGCTCAATGGCATTCACCTTGTTCAACATCTCCTGAAAGACCTCAAGAGAGTAGGGCCTAGATATCCAGAAAGCCTATAAATTCAGCCGGAAGGCGTCTAGTCCAGGGGCTTTCCATCCTTGTATCTTGAGCGCAGCAGTAAGTTCTCAAGAGAATGCCAGGCTCAAGCAATTGTTGTTGGTCTTCAGACAGAGAAGGGAGTTGTTAAGCATCGCATTCCTGTTTCCTCATTCACAACTTTTTTTGGCGAAGAGTTTAGAAAAAAGTCTTGTAGTCATGCTTGATATCACTCTGGGAGGTCAAAAAATCACCACAGAAGAGCGCAAAGCATGGATTTGTTGAGAGGTCTTTGACGCATTTTTTTCCAAATTGAAGAACCTTTGTTTGGTGTGTCAAGTTGGATTTTTTCGTTCCGCAGTCCGGACGAATGCGCCGCGCGCCGCTCTTTCACCATTTCAGCCAGAAGGGTTCTTTTCTCCGACAACTTGGGGCATTCACGCTAGACAATCAGCTTTCTGCTCACAGATAAGTATGTCGTTTTTTAAAGCAGATATCACACCAAAAGCGTTGTATGTGCTGTAAGAGCAGTATTGTTGGCAAAAACATTTGATTTGGGACTTTGTGCAGTACACCATTGTCTTAAGTTCAAATATGAACCCTTTGTTGACTCGCATTTTCCATACCATATTTTAAAAGCTTCTATAAATGTGCATTTGTAAAAGTTTCAATTAAAAGTCCAATATGCACTTCACAGACATGAGGAGGAAAGCCACACACATAACATCTGTATGATCGGAAAAACAGACGGCTTATATAGAGTTCTTAACAATGTTTACCATTTCATGATTAACATAAATCTGTCGAGGCGAGCCATCGTCAAAACATTCTTGATGCACAAACACATGTATACTGCGGATATTACGGTTTTGTACCCGCCACACATCATCACGTTTCATACACATATAGATACTTATACCAACGAATGCTGAGCGTGTTGTCGGCGTTCACAACCTATGCCCAACGATAGTCTAACTTATGCAAGCGTGCGGCAGCGTATCGCGACGATCACGTGGCGTAGGCTATTCATAGGCTACGGCTCAACGATTCAAATCATAACGCACTAGACATTGAAGTGTGAAACGCTGTCACACCTTGACGTTTTTAGCCAGCGTATGCCGACGTATGAAAATTTGCCGAACCAGCTGGCACACGTCGAATACGTTATGGGTAAGTTTGGTATATGTTAAGAGCACGCTGGCATACGCGTAGTATAGCTGGCATACGTCGTAGTGCGCTGGCATATGTCGTCATACCGCCGAGTAGTCGATAAATTTTCAGCATGTTGAAATTCTCGAGTACTCGGCGTATGACACAAGTTCCGAATACGCTGGCATAAGTTGTAGGACGTTACGCGATCGTTACACACGTCGACACCGTTACTTGTACGTTACTCATAAAGGCCGCAGTCACACCTTGAGGTTTTAGCCACAATGGCAACGTATCAAATGTATGTAAAACGCTGGTTACGCTGAACTTTTTGAATGTTTTTTTAAAAGATTCGACGTATTCATAACGAGTTGGTCGTATGATAACATATTAGTAACGGACACAGAACGTTTCGTTGTCTTATAGATATTCAGAAGCTTAGCCTTTGTCGGCATTCAAAACCTATGCCAACGAATAGTCCTAAATTAATGCATAGGTGCTGCACGTATCGCCGACGATCAGTGGCGTAGCTATTAAAAGGCTGCAACAATGATTAAATCATAAACGCCGGAGAAATGGAAGTGTCACATGCAGTCACACCTTGGCGATCTTGCCAGCGTATGCCGACTCTGAAAATGCGCTAACGCTGCGGCACGTCAAATAACGGTATGGGTAAGTTTGGTATACGTGATAGAAGCTAAAGTACGCTATCATATGTCGTAGTAATGGAGTACGTATTGAAATTTTAAACGTGATAAAAATTTTACCAGCAATGCCTCAATGTTGCCTGATAATGCTCACGTCACATGCGATTGGGAATAATGTACGCACGTTACGCATCGTTAGACACACGTCCACACACGTTACTTGTAAGTTACTCATAAGTCGACAAACACGTCAATGTAATGGTTAGCGTCAGTGTTCCAGACTCCTGGTTTTTTTTTTTTGTTTGTTTGTTTTCTTCGGTATGACGGTGATGTTGACACTTCGTTTCTAGTGCGGTTAATAACTATAATATAATTATAGGCTGCGCTCAACGATTTAAATCATAACGCGACTAGAAATCGAGTGTCACTGAACCGTCATACGAGAAAAAAAAACAAAAACCAGGGAGTCTGGAACACTGACGCTAACCATTACCTTGACGTGTTTCGACTTATGAAACTTTCGACTTGTAAGTTCGACTTGTATGAAACTTCGACTTGTAAGTAACGTGTGTGGACGTGTGTCAACGATCGCGTAACGTGCCTCCAACACGTTACTCATATGTTAGAAATAAGTTTCAGGTACGCTAATCATTACCTCGACGTGTT
>CM068954.1:20752936-20763405 GCA_035128595.1 Eptatretus atami
AGTCCTGATTGACTTGCCAATCATCCACAAGGTGAAAGGTGATGGAATCTATCCTTCCCACTGACATCATTGTTCTCTACTATATTGGTTTGATCATCAGCAAGTTTGATTTTTGTACTGGTTATATTGCCTAAAATATATTGCTTCTCAATTTGCATCAACAAATGAGGCCTTGAGCCTGAAACAGGAGGCAGGCAAGACTTGACATTAATTTTCTAACCATCAACACATTTGGGCAAGTGCTAGAAAATTCACTTCCTCGAAACGTTTTTTTTCTCCGCGAGATAGAAAAAGATGTTTATAGTTTTCAATCGATAGCAGTTCATACGATCATTATAACAATAATAAAAGTAATATTTCCAACAAACCAATTTTCAAACTATCTCAGATTGACACGTAATAAACAGGTTGAGTTATATTTGTGCTAAACTTTTCCCAATCAACTAAATTAATTAATATTCACAGAAAAGTGATAGCAAATATTTCCTTCATATAAATCCAAAATCCTTCAAGACTCAAATCCTTGTAGAAATTGAACGATGCTGACTACTTGTCTCATTAATTTGAACGAGATACAAATGATGGAATCCAAATGGAAGCCCTTTTGGTGCGTGGTCATTGTTCATGCAATTTAACCTCAGATATGTACCGAACAGTACCATATATCTCTTCCCCGAGCCTCTTACTTTACTTAAAGGATTATTTCTTATTTTATGCGTTATGAGCCTTATCTTCCTTTCTTTTTATCCCCGCCGTGTGGCGAAGGAGTATTGTTGTCACCAGTCGCCGGCTGTCCGTCCGTCCGTTCCGGCGTCACATTTATAGCTGTAAGTGTGATAAACTCATAAAACTGTTGCCATATCGATTGAAATTTGAGTCACACATGTACACCTGAAAAGGAAGAACCCTGTGATTTGGGCGTGCCGGATCCAGATGGCCGACTGGGGCGGCATTTGAAAAAAATTTTTTGTAATAAATGGAAACCGCTTATCTGATTTCAATTATTTTTGGTACTACGATTCCTCACCCTGGGGAACTTTCTTCGAGATGATGACCAAATGGTGTCTTGTTCCAATTCACTCTCTTCATTATCTGGAATTGTATGACCTTTTTCATTCAATGGCGGGGATTCCCATCTCTGATCTGTATATTTTTATTGTTGTTTGCCCAATCCAAATATATATTTATATTTTGGAGAGAGAGAGAGGATAGAAGAGAGAGAGAGAGGAAGAGAGGAGAGAGAGAGAGAGAGAGAGAGAGAGAGAGAGACTTTTGTATGCTTTTTATTATAAAAGTATCAAAACACACCAGAAAAAGCACACTCCATAAAAACAAATCCAAACGATTTACAGCAAAAATAAATTCAACAAAGCAATACAAACAAGGGTCTGTCATGTCAAAAACACACAGAATAACACATATATGCAAAAAGTAAGTGTAAGTACTTTACACTTTACAAACAGATTCCATCACGAAAATAAACTCAAAACCTCATCAGTGTACCACTGATCACCACAATCTCCAGGCTCAAAAGATAATCTGCTCCATTTTACTCGTGCCAAAACCATACCTTTAAAGCAAAAAAGCACATTTGCATTTTCCCCTTAATTTTGCTTTCCTGTTTTATAAATTCACGTTTAGCAATGCCCAACAGAAAGACAAAAACGAGAGGACTGGTTTACTTTTATAATTCCCCCGATCCATAAATAAAGACTGGAAAGGAAAAAACAAAATTAAGTTTATAGAAAAGCTGTTGAAGGAAGAGAAAGAGGGGTACCAATCTCTAAGGTCTGTCACACCTTGACGTTTTAGCCAGCGTATGGCAAGGTATCAAAATGTATGTAAGACGCTGGCGTACGCTGAACTATTGATGTTTTTTTTTCCAGTTTGGACGTATTCATACCAGTTGGACGTATGCATAACGATTAGTAACGTACACAGAACGTTCGATAACATATAGATAAATTATATCAACGAATGCTGAGCGTGTTGTCGCGTTCACAACCTATGCCAACAATAGTCAACTTATGCATAGCGCGGCAGCGTATCGCCGAATTATCACGTGGTGTAGCCTATTAAAAGGCTGCGGCTCGACGATTCAAAAATCATAACGCCACTAGACATCGAAGTGTCAAGCCGCTGTCACACCTTGACGTTTTACCAGCGTATGCAGACGTATGAAAAATTTGCCGAATACGCTGGCACACATCGAATACGTTATGGTAAGTTTTGTATACGTTAAGAGCACGCTGAAGCACGCTGCATACGTCGTAGTACGCCGAGCACGTCGACAAATTTTCAGCATGTTGAAATTTTTTCAACGTATGCCAGCGTATGACGCGACACGTTCCGCATACGCTGGCATAAGTTGTAGGCACAGTTACGCGATCGTTGCACACGTCGACAACACTGTTACTTGTAAGTTACTCATAAGTGAAACAACGTCGAGGTAATGTTTAGCGTACCCGAAACTTATTTTAACCTATGAGTACTGCTTTAACCTATGTGTAACGTATCCCAACGCATATTGAGTAAGTATGTAGATGTATTGACGTCTTCCGACGACCACAGAGACTTACTGAACGTGTTACTAACTTACATATACCGTATAATGGCGTATTGGCAGTGTTTGGGGAATGGTATATAAAAATGGGGTTCACACAGGAGGAACCCGTCAGTGTTCCAGACTCCATGGTTTTTTTTTCTTTCTTCGGCATGACGGTGATGTTGACACTTCGATTTCTAGTGCGTTATGATTTAAATCGTTGAGCGGCACCTATTATTTATTATATATATAAACCGCACTAGAAATCGAACTGTCAACATCACAGTCATGCCGAAGAAACAAACAAAAAAAAAAAAACATGGAGTCTGGAACACTGACGCTAAACATTACCTCGACGTGTTTCGACTTATGAGTAACTTACAAGTAACGTGTGTCGACGTGTGTTCAACGATCGCATAACAGCTGCCCTACAACTTAATGGCCAGCGTAGCGGAACTTGTGAGTCATACGCTGGCATACGTCGAAAAATTTCAAGCATGTTAAAATTTGTCGACGAGCTCGGCATGTACTACGACGTATGCCAGCGTGCTCTTAACGTATACAAAACTTCCGTAACGTATTCGACGTGTGCTGCGTTTTAAATTTTTTGTCTATAATTTCTTTACATTCAAATGAACGGAGTGCAACATTATCAATCAAATCACAAAAAGGACAAAGAAATTAGAACAGAAGAATTAAACTTATGGAAATGTCTGTGTGACCAGGGCTTGATGTTTAGTCTCCAATTCAGGTCTCCAGTTCGCCCAAGAGTTGGAGAACTATACATTTTGTTCCACACTGGAGTTAAAAAAGCTCCAGCAGGTAAGGTCTCATTCCACCGATTTTTCAACAGTTTGTAAAACCAGGTATACATGCTTCCAGACATAATATGTTGTAGATAGCCGTTTTTCCATGACGTGAAACACACCAATTTCTTCTAAGTTTGAGGAGAACACACCCTCTGTTTTTTTGAGGCAATTTGAAGTTCAGGAAATAGAGACGTGAGTCTACCACTTCATCCACCCAGTCCACCCGATGTTAGTCTATGAAAGGTTTGAATTACTGCTTTCAAGACATTTTCCACAATACGAGCAGAACGAACACCAGTTTTATGAAAGTGACTTACAGGTAGCCAGGCATTCAAGGATGGCTGCAACAGGTCTCGCACTCTGTTATTCCAACACTGGTGAAACAATGCAGAAACGACCTGGAGGTTGAAATTCTAGAGAATAAAGGATTCCGAACTAATGGCTCATGTACAAACTTTTGGGCATCGTATGATGCCTCTAAACGTTGCACTCCGAGGACTTGCCAAGCATTCAAAGGCTCTGATGAAAACTGGGGAGCTGAGACATGTCAACGTGTTGCAGGTCGATGAGGAAAAGTTCACGGTCATATTTCAGACCTTCCACTTTCTGCAAACAGGCGTTTGTGAGAGGTCGCCAAGGAACACACTCACTGTACAGAGGCGCTTAGATCGTGGAAATCCGAATGCCATTATCCGACTTGGGATATGCATCAGATTTTGACCACCCGCATTTCGGGGTCTGCAGACCACGTCTGGGCCCAGCCAATGGTGGCCACCCAGAAAAAATCAGTCAGAAACCTCTGAATGCCTGTGACCAAGTATCTCGGAGGTTCAAGTGGGATAACCTATGCAAATAAATGGAACCACCAGGTTGTTTATGATTGACACCCTTGTCTTAAGCGAGAGAAGTTGGTACAATCTTCTCCACCTTGCAGTTTCAATTTAATTTTTTCCAGGAAGTTCTCCCAATTTTTGTTCATACGCTTCAATTCCTAGAAAATAAGCCTAAATATTTAAACCCCTCACTACTCCACTGTATTCCTCCTGTAAAACAGGCAGGGACGAGGAGGGCGATCTGGGCCCACCCAAAAAGCTACACTTTTTTTCCAATTTACCCTTGCAGTGGAAGCAAGCTCAAACTGGGTAAGGCAACGAGAGACCTCAGAAACATCTTTTTGATTTGCAATAGCAACACAAATATCATCAGCATAAGCTGAAACAATGACTTTGGAGTTTTGTGAAAGAGAGACCTAACACGGAGTTCCGAAGTAAAACTAATAAAGGTTCAACGGATAGATTGTAGAGCATGCCTGATAGCGCACAGCCCTGACGGTGCCTCGCTGAAAGGGGAAAGGGTAACAAAGACCATTATTAACTTCAGCAGACAAGATGCATTTTTGTACAATAACTAACATAAGCAATAAATTTTTCCCCAACCCTGTTCTCCTTAATACATCAAACAATAAAAGAATGGTAACACTGTCAAAAGCTTTTTCTTGATCTAAAAGTAATAACCAAAACCAGGAGATGTAGTTCGACCGAGACTGATCAAGTCTCTCACCAAAAAAATATTATCGTATATGGAACGTTCTGGAATACAGTATGATTGATCAGTGCCAATCAAGAAAGAGAATGACTTCCTTTGACGGGTTGCAAGTGCTTTTGACAATATTTTATTAGTCCGTGTTGAGGAGTGACACAGGCCGCCAATTTGCAGACTCATGCAGGTTTCCTTTCTTCGGAAGGAGACACAAAACTGCCCTCCGGCAGCTCAATGGCAATTCACCTTGTTCAACATCTCCTGAAAGACCTCAAGAAGAGTAGGCCTAGAATATCCCAGAAAGCCTTATAAAATTCAGCCGGAAGGCCGTCTAGTCCAGGGGCTTTCCCATCCTTGCTATCCTTGAGCGCAGCAGTAAGTTTCCAAGAGAATGCCAGGCTCAAGCAATTGTGTTGGTCTTCAGACAGAAAGGGAGCTGTTCAAGCATCGCATTCCTGTTCTCCTCATTCACAACTCTTTTTGCGAAGAGTTAGAAAATAGTCTTGTAGATCATGCTTGATATCACTCTGGAGGTCAAAAAATCACCACCAGAAGAGCGCAAAGCATGGATTTGTTGAGAGGTCTTGACCATTTTTTCCAAATTGAGAACCCTTTGTTTGGTGTGTCAAGTTGGATTTTTCGTTCCGCAGTCGGACGAATGCGCCGGCCGCCCTCTTTCACCATTCAGCCAGAAGGGTTCTTTTCTCCGACAACTACTGGCATTCACGCTAGACAATCCAGCTTTCTGCTCACAGATAAGTATGTCGTTTTTTAAAGCAGATATCACACCAAAAGCGTTGTATGTGCTGTAAGAGCAGTATTGTTGGCAAAAACATTTGATTTGGGACTTTGTGCAGTCCACCATTGTCTTAAGTTCAAATATGAACCCTTTTGTGACTCGCATTTTTCCCATACCATTATTTTAAAAGCTTCTATAAAATGTGCACTTTGTAAAAGTTTCAAATTAAAAGTCCAATATGCACTCCACAGACATGAGGAGGAAAGCCACACACCATAACAATCATGTGATGATCGGAAAACACAGACGGCCTTATATAAGAGTTCTTAACAATGTTACCATTTCATGATTAACATAAAATCTGTCGAGGCGAGCCATCGTCAAAACATTTCTTGATGCACAAACCCATGTATACTGACGGATATTACGGTTTTGTACCCGCCACACATCCATCACGTTTCAATCACATATAGTAACTTATACCAACGAATGCTGAGCGTGTTGTCGGCGTTCACAACCTATGCCAACGATAGTCTAACTTATGCAGCGTGCGGCAGCGTATCGCCGACGATCACGTGGCGTAGGCTATTCATAGGCTACGGCTCAACGATTCAAATCATAACCGCACTAGACATTGAAGTGTGAAACGCTGTCACACCTTGACGTTTTAGCCAGCGTTGCCGACGTATGAAAAATTTGCCGAACCATGCTGGCACACGTCGAATACGTTATGGGTAAGTTTGGTATTGTTAAGAGCACGCTGGCATACGTCGTAGTACGCTGGCATACGTCGTAGTGCGCTGGCATATGTCGTCATACGCCGAGTACGTCGATAAATTTTCAGCATGTTGAAAATTTCTCGACGTACTCGGCGTATGACACAAGTTCCGCATACGCTGGCCATAAGTTGTAGGCACGTACGCATCGTTGACACACGTCGACACACGTTACTTGTACGTTACTCATAAAGGCCCAGTCACACCTTGACGTTTTAGCCAGCAATGGCAACGTATCAAATGTATGTAAAACGCTGGCTTACGCTGAACTTTTTGATGTTTTTTTAAAGATTCAGACGTATTCAAACGAGTTGGTCGTATGCATAACATATTAGTAACGGACACAGAACGTTTCGTTGTCTTATAGTAACTTATACCAACGAATGCTTAGCCTGTTGTCGGCATTCACAACCTATGCCCAACGATAGTCTAAATTATGCATAGCGTGCTGCACGTATCGCCGACGATCACGTGGCGTAGCCTATTAAAAGGCTGCCACACAATGATCAAATCAAAACGCCGGAGAAATGAAGTGTCAACATCGCAGTCACACCTTGGCGATCTTGCCAGCGTATGCCGACCTCTGAAAAATGCGTCTAAAACGCTGGCGCGACGTCAAATACGGTATGGGTAAGTTTGGTATACGTGAATAGAACGCTAAAGTACGCTATCATATGTCGTAGTAAGTGGAGTACGTATTGAAATTATAAACGTGATAAAAATTTTACCTCACAATGCTCACAATGTTCCACAATGATAAATGCCTCACACGTTCCCATGCGATGGGAATAAGTTACGCACGTTACGCGATCGTTGACACACGTCCACACACGTTACTTGTAAGTTACTCATAAGTCGAAACACGTCAATGTAATGGTTAGCGTCAGTGTTCCAGACTCCCTGGTTTTTTTTTTGTTTGTTTTTTTTTCGGTATGACGGTGATGTTGACACTTCGATTTCTAGTGCGGTTATATATAATATAATTAATAGGCTGCTGCTCAACGATTTAAATCATAACCGCACTAGAAATCGAAGTGTCAACTGAACCGTCATACCGAAGAAAAAAAAACAAAAACCAGGGAGTCTGGAACACTGACGCTAACCATTACCTGACGTGTTTCGACTTATGAACTTTCGACTTGTAAGTTCGACTTGTATGAAACTTCGACTTGTAAGTAACGTGTGTGGACGTGTGTCAACGATCGCGTAACGTGCCTCAACACGTTACTCATATGTTAGAAATAAGTTCAGGTACGCTAATCATTACCTCGACGTGTTTCGACTTATGAGTAACTTACAAGTAACGTGTGTCGACGTGTGTCAACGATCGCATAACGTGCCTACAACTTATGGCCAGCGTAGCGGAACTTGTGAGTCATACGCTGGCATAAGTCGTAAAATTTCAAGCATGCTAAAATTTGAGGACAACCGCAAAGTACAACGATGAAAGCCAGCGTACTACGACGTATGGCAGTGTTTTTCAGCGTGCTCTCAAAGTTTCCAAAACTTACACATAACGTATTAGACGTGTGCAGCGTTTAGACAAATTTTTCAAAAATGGGCATAAGCTGGCTAAATCGTCAAGGTGTGACAGGGCTTTACATCATCATCTGTGAGGGAGGGTTGACATTAACTCAAAGGGATTTTCCCCTTTATCTATTTCTCCATCACTGTCAGACATAGCTATTAACTCGTCTGAACAAGTTTGGCTAACATGACAAACACTTAAAACATCCTGAGATACTTCACTGTTCTCTGTGTCCCCTCAGAGTCGTCAGTGGAACAAGCGAAGTTTCCACATCCGCACACGACTCCGGTACCACCAAGGGGTTCCCAATGCGAGACGTACCTTGGAGATCCACCGAGCCTGACACGATCTGGACCTTATTCTGCCCTTAGCATCAAAATTTGACCGTTTTTGGCCTTTTTCCTGTATCCGTAACAGATACCTCCATATCGTCCACACTGTCCTGTACAGTGGATGGTAAGGAGAGGAAGCAACCACTTTCACTTCCTCGTTTGGTGGGGGTGATTAATTACTCACGATTACACCCCTCTCTCCAACGCCGGTCGGGGTGGACGAGTCCAATTCGTCGACACCTCCCGCGTGGGGGGGGGCTTGGCTCCCGATCCACTTCTCCCCATTAGTTTGTGGGAGGAAGAATCTTCCTCACCCACCTTCACTTTCCTTGTGGTGTACCGCATGGACAAACACTCTTCACGTGCCCGTAACTCCAACCCAAACACGTCATAACCTCTGAGGAGGCAACATTTTATATTCAAACCCGTCGATTTTTACACTGAGTACACACATTCAGTTGTTTTCCATTTTCAGCGTAGTCATCGTAAACCACTCTGTTAAAGGACATGACGTGTTTAATATTATCGCTAACATGACCATCGGCACCATTGAGATCCTCGACACAACCTTACCGAACTGTTTAACTGGTTACACAAGTCCTGGTTCCTTATAAATGGTGGAATATTATTAATGTTAATTTAACTGTTGGGGCCTGTAAAGCGAACACAGAGAGGTAAGTATTCGGTTCGATGAACAGGCCAATGCTCAACCACCGTGGCGACCATGTGCTCCTCCGACACAAACACACAAACTTCTTATTCATGCGACAAGCAGCACGAATATTATGTAAACCAACGATGTTACCAATGGCGGAAAGCACATCGTGAAGTTCCACCTCACTGGGAGGAAGCAAAAACACCGTGTTTACGAGTTAGTGACTCGAACATCTCGACACGGAAACGTTCACCCGCCATCTAACTCAAAGAAACAAGTGAGTAAACTTATCGAGAGAAATAAGGTGTTTCACAAACACCAATAAATCAACGATTAAAGTTGAGAATTAACAAAGAACACGGTCGCAGTGACGAGAAAAACCTCCCCGTGGCGCATGAACAGGCCTTCGGCCTACGATTTTCTCGACACGAGACCGTGGCTCTCATCTCTATCTCTATCTCTATCTCTTCTTCTCTATCTCTATCTCTATCTCTATCCTCTTCTCTCTCATCTCTCTCCTCTCTCTCTATCTCTCTATCTCTCTCTCTATCTCTCTCTCTTCCAGACAGGAAGGGGGAAAAAAACACGGGATAAAGTCCACAAGTAGAAAACGAACACATGGGAAACGAAAAAATGGGAGGGTGGAAACAGCACAGCAGAGGGAGGGGTACTCGACACGAAGCAAGCAGCGGCCATGACAGTACACACAACGTGCAGCAGGGGGCGAGAGAGTACAGAGAGAGAGGCAGAGAGGTAGAGAGAGAGAGAGGAGAGAGAGGAGAGAGAGAGAGAGAGAGAGAGAGGTAGAAGAGAGAGAGCAGAGAGGCAGAGAGTAGAGAAGAGAGAGAGAGAGAGAGAGAGAGAGAGAGAGAGAGAGAGAGAGAGAAGAGAGCAGAGAGAGAGAGAGAGAGAGAGGCAGAGAGGCAGAAGTAGAGAGGAGAGAGGCAGAGAGGTAGAGAGAGAGAGGCAGAGAGAAGAGAGAAGACAGAGAGAGAGAGAGAGAGAGGCAGAGAGAGAGAGGAGGGAGCAGAGAGGCAGAGGGCAGAGAGGAGAGAGAGGGAGAGAGAGAGGCAGAGGAGAGGCAGAGAGAGAGGCAGAGAGAGAGCAGAGAGAGAGCAGAGAGATAGGCAGAGAGACGAGGCAGAGAGAGCAGGCAGAGAGAGGCAGAGAGAGAGGCAGAGAGAGAGGCAGAGAGAGAGGCGAGAGAGAGAGGCAGAAGAGAGGCAAGAAAGAGCAGAGAGAGAGAGGAGAGAGAGAGGCAGAAGAGAGACGAGAGGCAGACAGAGAGAGAGAGAGAGAGAGAGAGAGAGAGAGAGAGAGAGAGACCTACCCAAGAGCGACCTTTACTTGCCCCGAGTCAATAGCAAATAATGTCGAGCCTTGGCAGATCAATGTCCTGAGAAATATCCTCGGTATTTTATAATGCTTGACATCTTGCTCTGTTCAACAAGCTTTTAGACTGTGCCATTCAAATCTTTCTTCATTCTTGACATGCTGTCATTTCCTCGATATTTGCAAATCAGGTATCGCTCTTGATGGTATCTTT
>CM068954.1:20768835-20779106 GCA_035128595.1 Eptatretus atami
TCGCCGAAGTGTTTTTGAAGTTGATCTTTCATGTAAGTAAATCCATATGATTCACTGTCAGTGCCATCCATAAATTCATCCATTTTATGTATTAGATCTTGTATAGTTGTTTGTTCATCGTCATTGGCCTCCAGATACTCTGCTACCTTAATGAAAGCATCTGCTCGTACCGAATCGGAGGGTCTGCCCTGCTTAGGCCGTTTGAGAGGGATCATTTCTTCTGCAACGAACTCATTTGGTATTTCCCTTCCTGTTCTAAAGTTTGTGCTGCAGAGACAGTTCCACAGAGTAGGAAAACGAACACATGGGAAACGAAAAAATGGGGAGGGGGAAACAGCACAGCAGAGGAGGGGTACTCACGACACGAAGCAAGCAGCGGCCATGACAGTACACACAACGTGCCAGCAGGGGGCGAGAGAGTCAGAGAGAGAGGCAGAGGAGGTTAGAGAGAGAGAGAGAGGCAGAGAGGTAGAGAGAGAGAGAGAGAGAGAGAGAGAAGAGAGAGAGAGAGAGAGAGGAGAGAGGTAGAGAGAGAGAGAGGGGCAGAGAGGAAGAGAGAGAGAGAGAGGCAGAGAGGTAGAGAGAGCAAGAGAGAGAGAAGAGAGAGAGGCAGAGATGCAGAGAGTGAGAGAGAGCGAGAGAGGGCAGAGAGGTAGAGAGAGAGAGAGAGAGAGAGAGAGAGAGAGAGAGAAGAGGAGGGCAGAGAGGTGAGAGAGAGAGAGAAGGCAGAGAGAGAGGGCAGAGAGAAGAGCGCAGAGAGAGGGCAGAGAGAGAGGCAGAGAGAGAGGCGAGAGAGAGGCAGGAGAGAGAGGGCAAGAGAGAGAGAGAGAGAGAGAGAGAGAGAGAGAGAGAGAGACAGAGAAGACAGAGAGACAGAGAGACAGAGAACAGAGAGAGAGAGAGAGAGAGAGAGAGAGAGAGAGAGAGAGAAGAGAGAGAGAGAGAGAGAGAGAGAGAGAGAGAGACCTACCCAAGAGCGACCTTTACTTGCCCCGAGTCAAATAGGCAAATTAATGTCGAGCCTTGGCAGATCAATGTCCTGAGAATAATCCTCGGTATTTATAATGCTTGCATCTTGCTCTGTTCAACAAGCTTTTAGACTGTGCCATTCAAATCTTTCTTCATTCTTGACATGCTGTCATTTCCTCGATATTTGCAAATCAGGTATCGCTCTTGATGGTATCTTTTTCATTTTGCTCTTTAAATGGAGCCTGATGTTGCCCAAAGCCGTGTTGTAATATATATATATATATATATATATATATATATATATATAATATATATATATATATATATAACATACATATTTTGTATACATATGTCGACGCTTATGGAATAGCCAGTACGAGTACACTGAATTGGATCAGATGCAACAGGGCAAAAGGAACAGCAGAGAGAGAGGGGGGAAACAGCAACAGCAGATTTGAAATCAAGATAGAGGAGAACTTGGACAAGTAATGGGTTTGGATAGGAATGAAGGGGCAGGAGATGATGCATGGGGTGGACAAGAGGATTCAGAAGGAAACTCTCAGGAGGGGAAACTGGAAGTTTTAAGAGGAGGGATTGGGTTGGGGTTTGGGGAGGGGTTTACGAGGGTAAAAAAGATCATGGTTTTGGATTGGGGACGATTTGAGATGGTGGTGAACAGCTGTCTGAAGACCTGAAGGAAGAATGAGATTGAAGAGAATGTGGAAAGTTGTTCTTCAGGCAAGAAGAAAGAACGAAATGAGTGAATTGAATGATTTGGTCCAATTTTGTTCTGCACTCATATTTAGCTTGTTTACGTAAAGTCGTGATGAGCTATTAAAGCCACAATGATATCCTTCAGGCAGTCACACAGTCAGACAGTCAGTGGATCCATTAACATGTCGGTTTTTCCCCTTTGTCTTCTGAGACAGATTATATTTGCAACCTCTTGTCATTAATGCCCTCATTCTTTAACGAACGGGAAAGAAAGGGAGAGGGGAGGGCACAAAGTTTGGGTTGGGGGCGGGGGGTGCAGAGAGGGGATAGTATTTGTCCTTTTTTGCCCTTTCGACACTTTAGAACCCTTAAGACCCTTCACACCCATTAGACCCTCACACCCATAGACCCCAACTACTATTGGAACCCCATAGACCATTTAGACTATTAGACCCCTTAATACCATTAAGACTCCTTCAGACCCATGAGACTGCTTAGACCCTTGAGCCTTTGAACTTGCAAACAACTTAGACCATTTACAATATAAACCCTTTATACATTTACATCCCTAGAGACCCCTTTAGACCCTTGAAGACCCGTCAGACCCTAACTACTTTTGGACATACCCGTTAGACCCCATAGACCTTTAAACTCCTGTAGACCCTTTAAAACCCTAGGCCTTTTAAGTCCCTTTAAGACCCTTTAGATGCCTCTTTCGACATTACATCCTTTCGACCCCTTTCAAACATTTTGGAACCAAAGCCATAACTACATATTGGAATGTATCCTTTAGATCCCAGAGACCCTTTAGACGGCCGTATGACCCTTTAAACCTCGATAGACTCTATAGACCTTTGTACGCATTTAGACCCCCTTCGACCTTTTGAGCTTTAGTCATTTTAAGACTTTTTAGTCCTTTTAGTCCATTTTAAGACCTTTTCAACACTTTATACCCCTTAGAACCCTTTCAACACTTTACACCCTTTAGACCCTTACACTGGTTAGACCTCTTCGACCCTTTAGACCAGTGATCTTCATGATTGGTTAAAGGGGGGGGGACTTTTGCCGATAAAACATCAGTGTGAGAGCTGCCACACCACCTGCATGACTCCATAATGGCTGCTACTTGCCCTGTCTACACATAATGTTCTTTGTTGCAGTTAACTGGGCTGTAAAGCATTATTGTTTGTACGCTGCAACCATATCTCGATGTAGTTAAGTTCCTTTTATGCTTCACATTGGAACACATTTGAAACCATTAAGTCAATTTGATAGCATTTATGGTGGATTATGGTGGGGTGTATTCCCATTTGTATATTCTCAGCCCACATGTCAAGGGCCGCACTTTAGGCCACCAGGGGCCGCCAGTGGCTCGCGGGCCATGCAATGAAGAACAGGGCTTTAGAACACTTTCTACCCTCCACACCCTTAATAGAGTCTCGAAGGGTTTAAGGGTCCTTTCACTGGACAAAAACTAATGGAACATTTTCATCAATTCAGGACTCACTCATCCGATATAATTTTCACTGTGTGGATACAAATTTGTTATCAGGTCTTTCAGCCCCACCCACACCCACCTCAGTCCCCCGGACACATCGTTTCCATTGAATCAAACTGAAAATAAAATTTATCAACAAATGAACCCATATGTGACCATCCTCCATCGGGAGACGAGCGTCTATCCCATTTGGGACATTTAGTTCTGCTACTTGTGAAGTTTTGAACAAATTTCATTAAAGTTTGCAAACAGTGCAACTGTGGTACAATGAAGAAAGTCACATTAGAGTCACATTAGAGTCACATTGGAGCAATGGAGTCCTTTGCATTCCATACTTGTCAGAGCCGAGCAGACGCACCTTGCCACGGAAAGACCGAGCAGACACGTCTTGCCACGGCCAAGCAGACATGCCTGCACGGCCGAGCAGACCACCTTGCAGGGCGAGCGGACCCGCTTTGCACAGTTGAGCAGACCCCCCTTGCCAGGCCAAGTGGACATGGCTTGCACGGCCGAGCGATATGGCTTGCAATGGCTGAGTGGACGCACTTGCCATGGCTGAGTGGGTGTGCCTTGCCAAGGGTGTGCAGATGCACCTTGCATTGGCTATATCAATACACCTTAAAAGTTGGACCTATATTAACATTTGAGCTTAATAATCACAATCAGTTGATTTGGACCACCATCACTATCAGTCGATTTTGTATTCATTTTAGGAAGCTTGTGGCAAATCTGGTCAGGTGGCTAAATTGGTAAGACTTATAGTGTAATATACAGTATCTCCAAACTGAATTGATGTTGTGGATATCCACAAATTTTGGACACACAAAATTTTGGACACACATTTCTATTGTCATGACATTTTTTTATTTTTTTTGTATACCTTGTCAAGGCTCGTGTGAGAGCTAACACACAACGCACATCATGGGGACATGAGACAAGAGGGAGGGAGTGGAAGGCCAAAACAGTGGGGAACAGAGACACTAGGAAGATCTGTGGAAGGGAGAGGATGGGACGGGGACATGGGGAATAGAAGATGGACATTACAGGGACTTTCAGGAAGGAAAGCAGGGAATTTGAAGGAGGTGGGCTTGGGTGGATTATCGGAGTAGAAAAAGATCGAGGATTTGATGGGGATGATAAGAGGTGGTGGTGAACAGCTGTTTTGAAGGCCTGGAGGGAAGAATGGGAATGAATAGAGTGAGGGAGTTTATTCCAAAGGCGGAAAAAAGAGGAATGAAAGAGTGAAGGTGAGCAGTGATTCGTGATTTTGGTAGTTTTACAAGAAGGGGTTTTTTGGCGGACCTTGAGCGCCCTGCGGAAATGTGGTGGGACAAATCGCAGAGAGAGCAGGGGGGCGAGGCTGGAGAGGAGACGGTAGAAGACAGAAAGACACCGACAACCTGCGGTGAATGAGTGAGAGGCCCAGAGACTCAGCCTCATTGCGGGAGATGCCAATGATCCGAAATGCCTTGGTTTCTACAGCGTGAAGCCGAGAAAGGTGGGAGGCAGGAGCACAGCCCAGGGGGAGAGCAGTACTCCATCAGCTGCGGACAAAAGCTTTGTAAGTGGTCAGGAGCTCAGGTGGGCCGAGGAAGGACTTTGCACGACGGAGGATTCCCAGTCGGCGACTGGCTTTGGAGGCGAGGTTCGAAATGTGGCTTTCCCAGGAAAGGTCATGGCAGATAGTGAGACCAGAAGCTTGAAAGAAAGGACTTCTTCCAGAGGATTGTTGAGAAAGTGGATGGGGGGGGGGGGACTCATTAGCCTTGGCAATGCCTTCACATCCTTTGATGCGTAATGTGGAAGTTGCTCTCCATTGGATAGAGGTTCCTTACAGAAAACACACTTGTCCATGATCAGCTAATACACTGTAATACGAAAAGAAAGAAATACTTTAGCGCTATGACAACATTGGTTCCAAATGTAAATCAATAACGCTGCAACAACGAACAACCTGTTTGGTCGTTTTCTCAAACGTATTGCCCAACCACAGAAGGGTATAGGCCAGGGAATCTAGTGATATACCCACCACAAATTGCAATAGAAACCATTCAAGTATTTTTCACTCTAAATATACTATAGTCACCGAATATAAATATACATACTAAAGTCACCGAAAATCCAACTTGGGGAACATGTTTATTTTTCGAGATGGCCGCCAAAACTGATAATTTTAGAATCAGCCCTATATCAGCAAGTAATAGTGCTAAAATTATATGTGAAACACTTAGGTACATGTTATTGGACATAATAAACCCATTTCTGACATTTTTGAACAGTTCACGTACTTCAAATTCACAATGGCCACCAAAACTGACGGTTTTCGAATCAGCCCTATATCAGCAAATAATTGTCATAAAAATATTATGTGAAACAATTAGGTATATGTTGCTGGACACAATACACGTATTTCTGACATTTTTAAACTGGTCACACACTTCAAATTCAAAATGGCCCCAAAAATGACTTCCAAAATGGCTGCCAAAATCTCAAATTTAAAAATAGTAAAAGAAATATAAGCAAATATTTGCATATATAATAACACACTTATTGTGGCATCAATAAACTATTTTCAGGCATTTTTATGCCCTCATGCATCAAATTAAAAATGGTCACCAAAATGGCTGTCCAGTAGCCTTATATCGTTCATGTTTTTATGATTTGTGACCGAGATTCATGTTGACATCTTGAAATCAGTATAGGCCCTAGTTGAAAATGGTACACTTTTTAAATAATACTAGTGTACAGAATACTAACCTTTTGTTGGATACGCGCATTACATATCATCAGTGTCACTTTCTGGATCAGGCAGAGTCACATTGGAAGCAATGGAGTCCTTTGCATTCCATACATGCTGGAGAACATTGTAGCCCATACTTTACACAGCCGCATCTTCCTGTACAGTCTGTCTTACAGGAACAGTTGATTGCTTCCAGAAGATACTCAGGTGATGGTTTCAAGTTTGTGTGAACAGGAAACATCTTCCATCACTGATCTTCATCCCCAATCCTCAGCACACATATTGACCCACTCCATTGCTGGGCCTGATGAAAACGTGCTGGCTATGGTGCTGAGCTGCTGATGATGTGGGAGGCAAGTTGCGAGGTTTTACACAAGTTGTGCTGGATGAAACCTTCTGGTGGAAGTGTTGCAGTCGAAGGGCGTCCAGTCTATCGCTGGGTTTACCATTATACAAACAAACTAGGGCATTTTCTCCAGCTCTCACAATGTCGTCATGTGTGGCACTGGGTGTTTGAAGACTGAAGCCTGCTGCCGGAAATGTTCATTCGATTTGAGTTTCTTCAGAGCCACGGTTCCCAATGCCAAACAATCTGGATGTGGTATCGCATCCCAGTATGGCATGAGCAAAGAGAAGGTTATCACATATATCCCTTACCAAGTGCGGTTGAACCAGCTTGATGTTCCAGCATCTTGGTGTCTTCTTTGAATTCAACTTTGGTTCGTAACCACATTTAGTTTTCCATTGATCTCGGTGATCGTTATGTTGTCGCCGAAGTGTTTTTGAAGTTGATCTTTCATGTAAGTAAATCCATATGATTCACTGTCAGTGCATCCATAATTCATCATTTTATGTATTAGATCTTGTATAGTTGTTTGTTCATCGTCATTGGCCTCCAGATACTCTGCTACCTTAATGAAAGCATCTGCTCGTACCGAATCGGAGGGTCTGCCCTGCTTAGGCCGTTTGAGAGGGATCATTTCTTCTGCAACGAACTCATTTGGTATTTCCCTTCCTGTTCTAAAAGTTTGTGCTGCAAGGGTTGTGGTATACCGCATCTGCAGCATGTAGATTCTGCGCATACTCAATTCTACCTCTGACAGTGTCTGACCACAAATCATTGCGTTCTTTGCATACCTGCATTATGGTCTTCTGGAAATCCATTGTTCTGACTGAGATAAGTTTATGTGTTGGTTTGTGGGTTTTTTTTGCATCGCAAACACCACAAAATATGCAGTTTTCTTTGTTATTGAATGCCATACTTGTGGATCGACGTGCACATGGTGAACTACTGGGAGCTGCGGAGTCATGTCCTACTTTTTGTTGTCACTGACTATGCACTGTGGGGAACAGAAGTCCTTCTACACTTGACATGCACAACTCGGCCGGGCACAGTACTAATATTTCTGTTCCGCAACTCATTAGCCTTGGCAATGCCTTCACATCCTTTGATGCATAATGTGGAAGTTGGCTCTCCATTGGATAGAGGTTCCTCACAGAAACACACCTTGTCCATGATCAGCTAATTACACTGTAATACGAAAAGAAAGAAATACTTTAGCGCTATGACAACATAAACAATGTATCCAACATATCTTAGAATTTCATTCATTTCCGAAATGTCTGAACCAAGGAAATTTCAAGATGTATTATTTATATATGAATCCCAAGTAATTGCTTATATTTGGCTATTTCTAAATATGCTAGTTTTGGCGCCATTTTGGCGGCCATTTTGAATGTGAAGTCTGTGACAAGTTAAAAGTGTCCAATAACATGTACCTAAGTGTTTCACATATATTTTTTAGCACTATTACTTGCTGATATAGGGCTGATTCTAAAATTATCAGTTTTGGTGGCCATCTTGAAAAATAAACATGTCCCCTACTTGGATTTTCAGTGACTTTTAGTATGTCATTCTATCGCATACTTGGAGTGAAAAAAACTTGAATGGTTTCTATTGCAATTTTGTGGTGGGTTTGGCGATATATTTTTATAGATTCCCTGGCCTATAGTGCTGATTCAACTTGACCCTGCTTCCTGAACCTGTTATACAGGAAGAACACTCCTCACAAGACTTAAATATATGAGTAAAGTAAATTGTATTTTCAGACAGGCAGCACCTGGAGAATTTGTCGTTGAAGGAAGTGCAGGTTTAAACAAAATCGACAAGATTCAGCAAACTGTTTGTCTGGTTTTGTTTTCAAAATAATTTCATTTTCTTTGCACAAAGGTTGTTCTGAAAGGTGCCGATATGGACCGTGTCTGCCAAACCTACTGCATTCACATACATATTGATGGCAAATGTCCTGCTTCCATCTCAGAGACATTGACTATGCAACTGTAGTTAGATAACGGTGTTTCTTCATGCTCTTGTTTGAACTGGGATGGTTTGGAAGACTGCATATCTTGCTTAATACGTGAAAGTTTGATGACGTTTCGTGTTGTGGACCATGATGTTGGTGAAAGAGACGGACGTTTTGGTGAACTCTAGGAGCGATTTAAGGAGGTGGCAATGAATCTTCACCGTTTGACACAATATCTGAATGATTCATTGGCAAAACTCTCTTCACTGACCTCTATCAGCTATCAAGACCCAGCCATCTGTCTGTGGAAATAGGTCACACAGGCCCATTATAGCCATTACCTTCTGTTAGAATGATAACATCCCCGAATGAAAAATATTTCTTGGCATGCCAAACTTATTGTCTTTATTCGTGCTGATGACTGCACACCAACGACTTACACATTGTAATAATCATTTACACTTCATTCGACATTAGCAACCAGAATTATTCTACATTCAAGTTGTTATTTTAAAGGCTTTTTGTACCTGGTTTTAAAATGAAAAAGTATTCATTAAATCTACGTGTGGCATTATTTTACAAAAAAGAAAAAAAAAAAGCATATTCAAATCTGCAAAAACGTAATTAAAGTATTGCATTAATTCATTAATTTTAAAGGGTTTACTGGTAGGTTGCGTGGAAGACGGGTCAAAATAAGTTTTATAGCATTTGCCATGACAGTACAACCATCCCATCTTCATTATCATCATCATAGTAATAATCATCATAAATTTACCACACTAAATTGCCAGACGTGTCGGTGCTGCCAAAAATAGTTTCTGGATAAGGGTTATTTGGATGGTTCGACGTTGCCTTCCAAGTAGTCAGTTAGTGCAGGAATTTCGAATTTGTTAATGGTATCAACGAGAACTTACCTACTCTTCATTGATAGACATTGTATGTTCTTTAACATCCATTGACTAATTCTAGCAGATGGGACAACCAGTTCATATCTTTCTTAACTTGCATTTGTCCGTAGGAATTGAGAATGGGAGGAGGGGAAGGGGTTGACTTGATTGGGTAGGGGAACTTGAAGGGAAGCGTTGGGGAAATGGTCCCGTCTGCTAGCATTGGTGCAGGATTGAACGAAATGGGGTATGTTAAAACAGCCCGTTTAAATGGGTTATACTAAACAACGCGTAGAGACGTTCATGGGGTGGGGTGTGGGGGTGGAGGGGCTTTGGAAGGAGGTAAGCGTGAGGGGAGGGAAAGGAATGAACGGCGTTTTCTGTCATCGACGAAAAAGCCACACCAGTATTCGGCCTTTATTTAATTTTCTCACATGCGACAAGCTCTATAACTCTTTATCCTCAGCCAAATTTCAAAATTGAAACAGTGGAATTGATCTGAGCAACAGTTACAACTGCTACAAAGTGGTAATTTGTCGAATTTGCACATTCTTTGACACCCCTTCCTCTCCGACCTCCGGAGAGTTGTATGGTAGTGAAGGGGGTTTCGGAGAAGGTTAGCTTGAGGGAGGGGAAGGCAACCTGAGGGTAAGGAAGGGAAGGAGTGTGAGGGAAGAAGGCAGCGTGAGGGGAGGGGAGGGAAAGCAGGGGAGGGGAAGGGAAGGCAGAGTGAAGGGAGGGTAATGAAAAGGCGGCATGGGTGGTGGGGAAGGGAAGGCAGCATGAGGGGGAGAGAATGGAAAGGCAGCATGAGAGGAAGGGAAGACAGCAGGAAGGGAGGGGAGGCAGTGTGATGCCAGGGGGAAGGGAAGGCAGCATGGGGGAAGGGAATAGAAGGCAGCATGAGGGGAAGGGAATGGAAGGCAGCATAGTGGGAAGGGAATAGACGGCTGCATGAGGGGGGAAATGGAAGGCAGCATGGGGGAAGGGAATAAAGACAGCATGAGGGAGGGGATGGAAGGCATCGTGACTTGCTTTTGATGCTATATTGCAAATTTGATGCCTCAGGGGCATCTTTCTTTTAAATGAAACATTACCAGGCACGTGTCACCGGAACATGCCAAACAGGGAGAAAACCCCCCCCGCCCCCAAAAAGAGCG
>CM068954.1:20779131-20789683 GCA_035128595.1 Eptatretus atami
GGGAGATCATTTGATCTGCAACAACGCATTTGGTATTTCCTTCCTGTTCTAAAGTTTGTGCTGCAGAGGTTGTGGTGACCGCATCTGCAGCATGTAGATTCTGGCACTACAATTCTACTCTTGACAGTGTCTGAAACAAATCATTGGTTCTTGCTTTGCATTCATGGTCTTCTGGAAATCCATTGTTTCTGACTGAGATAAGTTTGTTGGTTTGTGGTTTTTTTTTGCATCGCAAACACACAAAATATTGCAGTTTTCTTTGTTATTGAATGCATACTTGGATCGACGTGAACATGGTGAACTAACTGGGAGCTGCGGAGTCATGTCCTCACTTTTTGTTTTGACTACTAGCACTGGGGGAACAGAAGTCTCTTCTACATTGACATGCACAACTCGGCCGGGCACAGTACATAAATTTCTGTTCCCAACTCATTAGCCTTGGCAATGCCTTCACATCCTTTGATGGCATAATGTGGAAGTTGGCTCTCCATTGGATAGAGGTTCCTCACAGAAACAAACCTTGTCCATGATCAGCTAATTACACTGTAATAGAAAGAAAGAAATACTTTAGCGCTATGACAACATAATACAATGTATCCAACATATCTTAGAATTTCATTCATTTCCGAAATGTCTGACGAAGGAAATTTCAAGATGTATTATTTATTATATAGATCCCAAGTAATTGCTTATATTTGGCTATTTCTAAATATGCTAGTTTTGGCGCCATTTGGGGCCATTTTGAATGTGAAGATCTGTGAACATAGAATTAAAAAGTAGTTCATACATGTACCTAAGTTTCACATATATTTTTTAGCACTATTACTTGCTGATTATAAGGCTGATATCTAAAATTATACAGTTTTGGTGGACATCTTGAAAAATAAACATGTTCCCCTTATGGATTTTCAGTGACTTTTAGTAATTGTATTCTATCGATACTTGGGTGAAAAAACCTTGAATGGTTTCTATTGCAAGATTTTGTCGGTGGGAATTTTGGCGATATATTATTCAATATTTCCTTGTATTTGTCTCGACTGATTTGTTCCCTGCATCTAGATGCGAGTCCTCCAATGTAATTGTCTCCTTCTACGACCCAATTCTCCCCCAGAATTGTTCATGTTTCCACGAAGTTTTTGAGAAATTCATCACGGTAATTTGTTTTGATGTATAGAGTCAACGGTGAAAAGATTTTAAATTCAAAGTATTTGATGCCGGATTCGGGGATGGCTTCAGCAAAATCTAATCCTTGTTTCTCCGAAATTCAGTCACACTCTCTGAGAATATGTGGTGTTCGCAGCAACAACTATGCAATAACAGACCAGAAAGGGGTGAAACATAAAACATCACCTAACCTTTGTTGGCAAGAGAAAAATTAGTAATTTGGAAGCTGTTCACCATGTTTTATCAGGCGAATAAATGGATTGTGTAGCGAGGAAAACGTGGAATAAGTGTGGGCAGTAACATTGCAGCACTTGCTTCACTGATACTCGCATGAATGAACACTTTGGGTCAAATTGGATAATCGTTGAAATGTTGTTGAATTGTGAAGTTTTGTCAAACTAGATTGATGGGTATGGTCTGAATGAGGTATGGTGCAAAATGTAATCAAGTTATAAATTTTTCCATTTTCCATTTTGAGTTGAAAAGTAGAGCTTGCCTCACATAGTAGAATGTTATATCTAGCAGGAAAAGTATTCTTCGAGGAAAGATTGTTTTTTAAAGTACGTTTGCAGAGACAATGGAAGAAAGTCCTTGTTGGGAGTTCTCCAGGATAACCATGTCCTACAAAGGGTCAGATGAAGAAAGTTTGAGTTCGTTTTTATTTTCCGATGAAGTCTATTTTTCATAATTATTCTTGCATTGTTGATGGAATTTCAATATTCTGCATGTTTGTTTTTCAATAAATTTTTTATTGATGTTCGCCAACTTGTAAAAATAAAATAATAAATTTTAGTAAGTGAATGTCTTGGTGTCGTGTCGTTCCTCTCAATTAAATCATGAAACCTCGCACCCAACTGTTGCATTGCCATTAGAGTGAAAGAATCCAGGTGGGGCAAGCAAGATACTTGGGATGTTTGGATTATTTTAACAACCGTTGTGAAAGAATAATGTTTAGGGGGTGTGATGGAAAAACAAACAATAGAGTCTTCCAAGATTGGGCATAGCACCTTGTTGCTTGCACGCTGAGATGTGAGGCATATTTTGTTTGGCTAAAATTCTTGACCTTAAAACCCAGGGTTTCTCAAGATAAGTTTATTTTATTTATTTCCAATTTCTACACTCTTTTCTTGATTGCTGTATGAAATACGAATATGGAAAATTGCGAATGTTGTGGTGACGGTCATGTTATTTAATTTCCGCAATGTCATAAACTCGTGAGAATTCTTCTATACTGCGAATTTTCAAAATTAAACTTTTATTGTAATTAGAGTATTTAGACTGCTAAAAGTGTTCTCCAATGCTATTTGGAATCCGGCTTGAACATCCGCTCAATACAGGTTTTGAAAGTGTTTATATGCCGAATTAGCAATACGTTGCTACCGTCATTGCCATTATTAACACATCATGAGTCCTATGGCTTGAGTGTTAAGCCAATTTGTGAGCTGCTCGACAATGATAGAGCTTATTTCTCTGAAATAAGAATTACTTGGAATCGATGTCGATTCAAGTTCACCACACAATTCCTTTCGATTCCATGGTTGGAATTGAGAATCGAGTACTTTGGAATCTATTCAGGCCACCACTTTGAAGCACTCAAGCAAGTACTGCAATGGTTGAAAAGGAACGGCTGGCTTGGCAAGCGATTAGTTATCAGTTATACTTAACATCACCTTGAGATTCCCAGTGTCAAAGAATGTGTGAATTGGACAAATACAGTCAGTACTGTTGCTAAGGTCAATTCCACAGTTTAAATTTTGAAATTCGGCTCAGGTTAAGAGGTTCTAGAGGTTATGGCTTGTGCGGAAATTAAATAAAGGCACAAACACTAGCATCTCCGGGCATTTATGAGCATTGCAATGTGTCCAACAACTCAGAGGTATGTACATGCAGCTATGATTCATCAGTATGAAGTTCTATTGCACAGAAACTGACCTGTTTCAAAGCAAGGCATTTTTGAGCTGAGCAGAAAAAATGGCCAATTGAGACCCCAAGCTGAGTGAGTTGAATGCAGGCTGAAAAAAGGCTGCATATTTCTGGTTTTACCATTCTCTTCAAAATGGGTTTTAAATTTACCCAAACACCCAGTTTTCATTCATGCACTCACTTGGAGTTCCCTAAGTATGTGGAAAAGTTTCAGGGCACTAGGTTTCATGGCCTTAGAGTTACCGAAGAGACACACACACACTTATTAGTGTAGATGGAAACTTTTAATATCACAGAGAAAAACAATGTTTTGTTCTAATCCTGAGACAAAAAGATACAAAATGATAACAATTGGAGCACAGGAAATTTCAGATATCGACCAAAATGCCTGCCAAATGAAAGAACAAGATGATGACCCTGCTAATATTATTATAGACTAGACCGTAGCGGGCCCGTAGGTGCGTAAACGACGACTGGATTGGGGCATTATTTCAATTAGATTGGACCAACCGTGTCATAAATGAACATAACTTGGGAAACACCTGGGAAACATACTCAGGTCCCCAGCATCAATTGTGACGTCATATCAAACGAAGAAGAATTGTGACGCCCCCTCTCTCTCGCCCTCCTCTCTTCCCCTCCCTCTCTCGCCCCCACCTCACCCCCTCTCCGCCCCTCCTCTCCCCCTCTCTTGAATTGTGACGCCCCTCTCTCTACTCCCCCTCTCCCTCCCCTCTCTTGCCCCCTCTCTTGCCCCCCTCTCTCCCCCCCCTCTTGCCCCCTCTCTCTCCCTAGTCTCACCCCCCTCTTTCTCCCCCTTCTCTCTCACCCCTAGTCTCGCCCTCCTCTCTCACCCTCCTCTCTCGCCCCTCCTCACCCCCTCTACACCCCCCTCTCCGCCCCCTCTCTCGTCACACTCCCACCCCCTCTCTCCCTCTCTTGCCCCCTCCCCCTAGTCTCGCCCTTCCTCTCTCCCCCACTCTCATCCTCCCCTCTCCCGTTCTCCTCTCTCGCAGATATTGGTCGACAGATAAATGACCGTAACTTGGAACCGCTCGTCCGATTAATATCAAACCTGAAAAGGCACATCCGCGGGTCCCCCAGCAATATTCCTGGCAAGTTTCAATCAGATCGGACCGTTAATCGTGCAAAAAAAAATAAAAAAAAAAAAAAACATTAATTGTGACGTCATTCGTGATGTCATAGCACCGTCTTGTCATTGGTCGACAGAAAATGGCCGTAACTTGGGAACTGCTTATCCGATTAATATCAAACCTTGAAAAGGCACATCCACAGGTCCCCAGCAATATTCCTGGCAAGTTTCAATCAGATCGGACCGTCAATCGTGCAAAAAAAATTAAAAAAAAAATAAACATTAATTGTGACGTCATTCATGATGTCATGCACTGTGTCCTGTCTGGTTGACAGACACTATATAGGTCGTTATTGGTTGACAGACTTGTCATTGTATCACGTTATTCTTTTTATTCAATTATTGTGCTATTATTGTGTACTGCCAATTATTGTGCTATTATTATTATTAATATGCTGTTATCATTATCTGAGAAAAAATTGGCATGATAAGGTGAGAAGGTGGAACGACACCTTCAGCTGCCATAATACACCTTTTCAACACTGAAAAAGCAGTGAAAATTGCTAACTTGGGAACCGCTCGTCCGATCGATATCAAACCTCGAAAAGGCACATCCGCGGGTCCCCGGCAATATTCCTGGCAAGTTTGAATGGAATCGGACTGCGGTCGTCGAGAAACGGCGGTCGCAGACAGACAGACAGACAGACACACAGAGATTGCTGGAATTATAGATAGACTAGTACGGGCCCGTAGGGGCGGCCCGTAGGTGCGTGCCCGTAGGTGAGTGCCAGTATGTGCAGCCCTCTCTCGCCCTCCTCTCTCGCCCCTCTCTCGCCCCCCACTCTCATCCTCCCTCTCGCCCCCCATCTCATCCCCCCTCTCTCGCCCCCCCACTCTCATCCCCCCTCTCTCGCCCCCCACTCTCCATCCCCCTCTCTCGCCCCCTCTCTCCCACCCCCCTCTCTCCCCCTAGTCTCGCCATCCTCTCTCCCCCCTCCTCTCTCGCCCCCACTCTCATCACCCCTCTCCCGTCCCCCTCTCTCGCAGATATTTGTCGACAGATAAATGGCCGTAACTTGGGAACTGCTCGTCCGATTAATATCAAACCTCGAAAAGGCACATCCGCGGGTCCCCAGCAATATCCCTGGCAAGTTTCAATCAGATCGGACCGTCAATCATGCAAAAAAATAAATAAAATAATAAAAAACATTAATTGTGACGTCATTCGTGATGTCATAGCACCGTGTCTTGTCATTGGTCGACAGAAAATGGCCGTAACTTGGGAACCGCTTGTCGTCGATTAATATCAAACCTGAAAAGGCACATCAGCGGTCCCCAGCAATATTCCTGGCAAGTTTCAATCAGATCGGACCGTCAATCGTGCAAAAAAAAAAATAAAAAAAAATAAAAATAATTGTGACGTCATTCGTGATGTCATAGCACCGTGTCTTGTCATTGGTCGACAGATAAATGCCGTAACTTGGAACCGCTCGTCCGATTGATATCAAACCTCGAAAAGCACATCCGCGGGTCCCCGCAATATTCCTGCATTTCCCATGCAGTAGCTTTGAGGCCCGATGACTGTGAGGCTCCTTAAAGGTCGTCTCTGGACACAAAGCTGAGTGCCGGCATAAAGGGAGGGATTTCTTTTATTTTTTATCTTTCCCCTTGACTGTTTTTGTGACTGAGTGGAGACGTCTCAAATTAAGATTTAGTTTTACCTCACTTTTCAATACCTCGCTCTTTGATTTATTTCCATTTTAACTCTTTGATATTTTTTTAATAAACCATTATTTATTTGTGTTTGTTTATTTGTTGTGGGTTCAAGAATAAACACGTGTGCTACCGTTCTGGTGAACATCTCTGGTAAACGCCCCACGGTGGGCGCCTCCCGTAAACGCCCCACGGTGGGCGCCTCCCGTAAACGCCCCACGGTGGGCTCCTCCGGTAAACGCCCTACGGTGGGCGCCTCCGGTAAACGCCCCACGGTGGGCGCCTCCGGTAAACGCCCCATGGTGGGCGCCTCCAGTAAACGCCCAACGGTGGGCGCCTCTGCTGTTTCCCATCCCACGTGCGCCATAATCTCCAAGGATCTCACCTGTTCACCTCAAATTGAAAAAAGTTCCACTATCTGTCCAGGTCGGTGTTAACCGGCCTGAATACGACAATATGTATGTATCTTATGGAATCAAAAACGGCTTCGCTAATCTCGATCAAATTTTGCAAATGTGCTCTAAGGCCTAAGTCACATTTGCCACGGCGGCCGTGGGGTCTCCAAAATCTACGGCCACTAGCAATTATACGGCGGCCGCAGTATTTCCACGGTCACACAATGTAGCAGTCACATATGTTTTTATTTTTCGGGGAGCCGCACGGCGTATTTAGAAATTGTGGAGACCGAAAACGTGGGGTTGCCATACAGTCTTTGATTTGATGTCGCACGGTGACCTTAAGGGGGCCCTGCGGCAGCCATAGAATTTTCAAGGCAGACGCAAGGTAGCCTCAAGGTGCCCGCAAGGCGACCGCAGGGGGACCCTAAGGCGAACGTGCGGCCAGACGGACGGTAACGAATGGGTAAATTTATTTTTTTTAACCAGTTTTTTTTTTTCGGCTTGTCGAATTGCTACGGCGAACGTAGAAATGAAAAAAAGTTATAACTCCGCGTTATAATTCCACGGCGACCCCTACGGCCTGTAAAAGATAGCCAAACGGCGTAGGGCCACCCTGAGGCCACCGCAGAAACTCTGCGGCTGCCGCACGTTTCTGTCAATTCAGAGGGCGTACGGCCGCCGTATCCTCGCCGTAGAGCAAATGTGACTTAGGCCTAAGTAACCAGGGTTGGGTCACGGGTGCATGATTGTGGAGAGACTACTTCCAATTTTCGCCTGTACATGTGGAATAGTGCAAGTGGTTCAACCACTGATCCCTGCCGGAGGGAGGGGGGTATCGATCCCATATTTCGCTCTCAGAGGGAGTTGGTATTACTATTCAAATAAATTAAGGAAGTCAAAACTTATAAAAATTATCTCAAGAAAAGAAGAAAATAATCCAAATATTGGGGTCAGGGTGTGGAAGTGAAAAATAAATCCCATCTTGTAAATGTGCATAATAATCTGCATTAACAATTTATGGCCAAGTAAGGTGATCATAAAGCTCTGTGATTCACAGGACTGTCACGAGGCCTTGGTATTTTTGTATTAATTATGTTTTGAAATGCTTTTAACTACTACTAAAAGCTGTTTTGTTAAAGCAAAGAGCCTTCATGGCCTTGTGGTTTGGTTTCTGTACTACCTCTTCGAACTGAAAATGTGCTGTTATTCCTGCATCTTGTGATTGACACCCCAGACTTATGCATGAGGTGGGTGATTTATCATGAATTATCATGCAGATTGTGTGAAGAATGCATTGTGCTTAGGAGGTGAACGTATTCGACCTTAGATCTGCTGACAGAGACTGAGTGCTCCTTCCCCTTTTCTCTCCTCTTCGCAAGTCTCTGAATTGTTTCTTTCTTTGCAAACTATCACATGTTGATTAGTCAGTGTCAGATGTCTTTCGTATGACCCATCTCAAATTTCCAATTTGAATACAAGTCAGTCCTCTGGTACTGTAAAGCCAGAGGAGTTTCAAAGCTGATTGATGCTTTGCTTTTCTCCGTGCACGTGACCAATAAACTGATTCAACAAAGGGCGGTCTTCGGAGTTTTTCCACGACAATTGTTTCAAAAGTTTCAAGCTGGCAGAACTACTTTGAGTTCTGGGTTCTTCATTTTTTTTTTACTAAATAAATACAAGTCTGAAAGCTATTGATAGCATTTACAACTTAGACTATACCATTGCCATCTGAAACTCAACTACAAAGGAGGATTATTAAAGGTAAATCCAATAACTGGAACACAAACATTCCAAAAATCTTTGAAATAAATAATCAACAAACTAACTTAAATAGTGTTGATAGTTTCCTACTGTGTACGTTTTAGTAAGGCTGCTAATAACACAAATGCCCCACATAAATTTTATTTTTTCTGGAAAATGTTTCATAGTACCCACTTATACATTGAAACTCAATTTGAATCAGTTGAGTATGTGTGTGCAACATCTAAAATGATGAAGTTTACATGATGTGTGCTTCATGATGCAATCGGTAAGGCAGCTGTTGAAGGTTTTATTTCTGATATGCAAAGGGAATAAACAAAGACCCACGCTATGGTCATAGGAAAGGAATGTACCATATAATGAGGATACAAAAATGACTAATAGTATGAATATAGTTCCAATTAAAGGTATGTTTGGATTTTGTGGTGATGATAAAGTTCTGCATGGGTTGAAAATGAGGCTTCAACTACAAATACATGAGAATGAAAAGCGACTTATTTTTGGGGTGCTCATATTTCGGTGCCCAAAATAAGTTTGCTCTTCATGAAACGATGTGGTTTTATTAGTGAGTATACACATAATATGAAGATTGAAAAGATGTTTGAATAAAAGGCTTAACTTAAAGAAGCCTCTCAATGTATAATTCCTGAAAATAAGATGCCAAAAAGTAAGATTAAACAGGGTCAGCTGTTAGCTCTGCATGGAATCTGGGAGTTATTGAAGGAACATGATGATATTTATGGCTATTTTTAAAGAAACCAGATGGAGATACTGCAACTGATTAAAAAAAAATTAAATGATTGATAATAATGCAAAGGTAAAACAACTTATTCTCTCTTTAGATGGGACATTTAATCAAGGAGATAGATTGGGATATAAACTATTATGCAACGGCTTACAAGTCTCATCAAATGGTTTGGAAAACAATGGAAACTAGAACATCACTCAGAAAAGTGCATACCTCCACCAGGTTAAACAGTTTAGGTTTTGTATCCCACGGATAGGCCGGATCTGCATCCGACCTTAACCAAAATGTAATCAGCTTGGTCTCCTCACCTACCAACTCGTCCACCAAGTTTTGGCATAATCCGTCCACAACCTATTGAAATTTCATGATATATATATATATATATATATATATATATATATAATATATATATATATATATATATATATATATAATATATATATTACTGTATATTGTTTCTGGCCCCATTTCTCAATGGTGAATTTTAAAGAATCACATGAAAAAAAACAATTCTCATATCCGCATAGAGATCTTCACCAAGATTGAAGCAACTTGTCCTTGTCACACACCCAACCTGTCCACCAACTTTTGTCTGACTCTATACACAACTTTTTGAGATATCGTGCTATATATCGTTTTTGGCCCAATCTCTCAATAGTGAAGAAGGACTTTTAAAATTGAAAATTCTTGTATCTGTATCCAGATCTGGATCTTCACAAAAATGTAATCAATTCATCCTTGTCGCACACCCAGGTCAGGTCAGGTCAGGTATGGAGCATGTGCCAAAGAGCGCGTCGCTGCGTCCACTTTCCGCTCCAGGGCCTCCGTCTGGCCTTCCCCCAGGCAGATGCCAGGCCCATCCCCATCTCCTTGAGATGATGGTCAACCTGCAGCAACCACAAGGCACTGTGTCGGCCCATTGGCCTCCTCCACTCACGAGACTCACTCCCTCGCTGAGAGAATCTGGTGAGCAGGATCAGCGTCAGGAAAACGAGCCACATGTCCATACAGCCGCAACTGACGCTCACGACTATGCAGGTAACAAATCTCATTTGAGTCTCTCTCAGCAACCGCTCGTTGGACACAAAATCTGACCAGCGATAGCCAAGGATTCTCCGAAGAGACCTGGTACCAAAGGAATTAAATCTCCATCTCAGATCCTTGGTTAGAGTCCAAGTCTCGCATCCATAGAGCAAGACTGGAAGCACCAAGGATCTGAAGACTCGGACTTTCGTCCTCCCGCACAGGTACCGACAGCGCCACACCCCATGATCCAGTGAGTCCATAACTCCCCAGGCCCGACCCAGACGTCTATTGACATCTGACTCACAGCCAGCAGAGACATGAATATCACTGCCAAGGAAGTGAATCTCTCCACGACCTCAACATCCTCACCACAAACAGACACAGACAGGACAGCAGCATCAAAGATGTCATTGAAAGCCTGGATCTTAGTTTTGACCCAAGAAACCCGTAATCCCAGCGGCTCCGACTCCTCATTCAGCACCTCGAGGGCCCCCAAAAGGATGTCTAAAGTCTCCGCAAAGATGACTGCATCATCTGCGAAATCAAGGTCTGAGATCTTGACATTACCAAACGATGCACCGCAGCTGATCTTTCCGACATCCTCCCTAAAATCCAGTCCATACAAGTGCTGAAAAGTGTGGGGCCAGTACACACCCCTGACGAACTCCAGTAACAACTGGAAATAAGTCAGAGGCTGCAAGCAGCCCCTGCCGAAACTCTCGTCTC
>CM068954.1:20790556-20828423 GCA_035128595.1 Eptatretus atami
ATCTGCGAATAATCAAGGTCTGAGATCTTGACATTACCAAACGATGCACGCAGCTTGATCTTTCCGACATCCTCCCTAAAATCCAGTCCATACAAGTGCTGAAAAGTGTGGGGCCAGTACACACCCCTGACGAACTCCAGTAACAACTGGAATAAGTCAGAGGCTGCAAGCAGCCCCTGCCGAAACTCTCGTCTGCGTTTGGTGAGGACACGAAGAGCAAGGATACGGTCAATCGTTGACCTCTTTGGTGTAAAGCCTGACTTCTCTGGACTCTGGTGCTCAAGCAGATGTGGCGAACCCTATCAATAATTATCCGAGCAAAGACCTTGCCCGGCACTGAGAGCAGCGTCACCCCTCGGTAGTTGTTGCAGCCTTGGCCATCACCCTTCCCTTTCCAGAGAGGGACAACAAGGCCCCTCTTCTAATCAGTTGGGATGATGCCCGTGTTCGAGGCAGAGCACAAAAGTGCATGCAACAACACGAGTGCAGCATTTCCACCAGCCTTGAGAAGTTCAGCATGGATGCCACAGATCCCTGGAGCTTTACCCATTTCAACCGGTTCACCCGCCCCGTGTTTCCACAAGCGAATGTGGACCACAGTTGATTGGGGGTCAGCAACAAGGATTGCAACACCCTTGACGTCCAACTGACAGCTGGGGGATCAGCCTGGTACAACCGCTCAAAGTAACCGGCCCAGCGGGCCTTCACTTCAGACTCCTCTGTCAAGAGCCTACCACTCTCTGCTCTAACTGCCGTGCTCCGAGGATGGACTTGGATGAACGCAATGCGCGAATTCTCCTGTAAGCGGGACGAGAATCTCCTGTCCACAGGTGATGCTCTACCCCCTCACAGATTCCTCGCACATAGGCCTCCTTGTCCACCCTTAGTGCACGTACAGTTTTACGCCTCAGCTCCCTGAACAGCTCAGCTCTGCCATTCAGCCTGGCCCTGCGACTCTGGTCAATGGTATCCAGTGTCCCTTGAGAGACAAAATTCTTCTTTGCCTGCGGTGAGTTCCAAGACAGCCACCGGCAACATCAAGGACGGTGGTCTTGAAGGCACTAGACAACTCTTCAGGATCTCCCAAAGCACCCACACCCCTCAAATCTCCACTCAGCCTGTTCGCCAACTCCTCAGCTACTCTTCTCATCCTTGAGCTTGCCAACATCCAGCCTAGGCTGGGATGGTACCATTCTCCAGGATTTAAGGTGCAGCTTTGGAGTTGCTACAACAAGCCGGTGGTCAGTATTGAGGAACTGAGCACTCTGGTTGACCCTGCAGTTATGGATCATCCTCCAACGACCGTCAACGAGGACATGGTCAATCTCCTTTGCGACACCGCCAGCGTTGGAATACCAAGTCCAGCGATGAGCTTGTGGGTGCTGAAACCATGAACCAGCCACCCTAAGTCCATGACTTCTTGCAAAGTCAAGGAACTTAGTGCTATTCTGGTTCATAGTTCCTGACCCATGTGGACCAACACATGTCTCATAACCATCCCTATCAGTTCCAGTCAATGCATTGAAATCCCCCAAGACTAGAAGTGTATCTCCTCTGGGGCACTGATCAACCACAGACTCGAGTGTGGCGTAGAATGTGTCCTTCATGGTGAGGTCACTCGCCTCAGTCGGAGCATAAACAGAGACCAGGGAAATGACACATAAGGAGTGACGAATCCTTAGTCTCATAATACGCTCGTTGACCGGTGTTACCTCAATTATCATTGGGGTCAGCTTATTGGACACAGCTACAGCAACTCCTTCAGTATGGTAACCATCAGAGTGACCAGACCAATAGTAGGTGTAACCACCCACCATTATCTCGCCGCAATCTGGTCTCCGAACCTTAGAGAGTGCTGCAATACCGATGTCCAAACGCTTGAGCTCAGGTGATAACAGAGACAGGTGATCATCCTCTCTTAGGGATAGGACATTCCAGGCACCCACCGAAGGACCGCCTCAGATTAACCCAAGGAGACCGCCGTCTGGTGGACGACACCTCAGCACCACTCCGACACACTTCCCGCAATTGACCCAGGGATGTTATACCGTGATTTCCTCCTTTCTTCAAAGATTGGGGGGTCCGAAGGCTTTGCCCCAATCCCGTCATCCGATGAGCTGCCTGCGAAGGGAAGCTGCACAGGAGGTACTCACTCCCACGGAGTGGGTTTTCAGATTTTTTTTGCGTTTTTGTGTTTTGCGGAATGAAGGGTTTTACGGTCCACCAAGTTGCACACCCAACCTGTCCACCAAGTTGTCTGAATCTGTCTATAACTGTTTGAGATATCCTGCTCACAGCCAAACAGAGAGACAGGGGTGAAAACATAACCTCCATCCACCATCAGTGGCAAAGGTAATAAAGATCGTGTTTTTGATATGATTCCATTCATAAGCTAATATATACAGGATATGCAATTGACCTCAGTGCTCAAAAAAGAAACAATAAAGTACAATAGGGTTGAAACTTCCTTTTACATTGAAAATGGAGAGTCAGAAGAAGTTGATGCTTATCGTTTGCTTTTTGAAAGAGAATGACACATTAATGTAGAAAATGGCATTGGGATTAATCATGTATAATTCTTTGCTATATCAATAAAAAATGAAGCAATATCAAACTATGGAAGTATAAATAAATCATAGTAATCGAAAAAAAATATTTTGTGCATCCAAGATCAAAAAACCTTGCAAGCTATAATTAATGTGAATACAATTCAAAGAACAGCAGTTGTAAGAATTGATGTTTGGTTATTTGAAGGACAGGTGAAAAATCTAAATGAAAATGGCTTGCTTCAATTAAAAATGGCAAAACATATGTGAAATAAATATTCATTAAGGGAGACGAGTGGGGGATTTCTACTGTTTCTAATTCCTTAATTTGAGGGTATAGTGCAGCAGGAGCTCTCATAGGAGGAATTTCGGTGGCAGTAAACGCAGCTCATGAAAAGAAACCTCAATAATAAGCTCAAAAAGAGTTTGAAAGACATAATAAAGAGATTGAGATACAAATAACAGGTTCAGGGGTAATTGTATATTTTGCCCAAAAGCTTAAAAGTCTCCCAGATAAAGCAAGAATGTGAGTTGAAGATATGCTTTCTTCTATTGCACAAGGTGGTGTTAAATTAACAAAAGTGGCTAATGGATTCTTTCTTTCACCCAAGTCAATTATTCCGATTAATCAATGGTTTAAAGGATATGGAAGAAATACATCAAGCATGCAACTTGGAATTTACCATGATATATTGAATGCCTGTGTTGAAAATGTGGACATTTTGCGTGATGGATCATTGAACTAAGTTGTCTACGAATTTAAAAAAATATTATTATTAATTTAGAAGATAATAATTGGAATGATTATCATTGGGTTTGTATTTATATTAATGAATAGAAAAGTAAGCAAAGTGATCTGTGTGAGCATATGAGGGAGATGTGAGACTCTTTTTGTATGTACAATTGAGGTTTGTGGAAGAGCTAGAGCAGAATTGAAGAGAACAAAAAGGAAAGGGGAAAGCACCAACAGCAGAGTATAAATGAGATTGAGATCAAGGGGAGTGGGAGAAGGACACATGGTCGTGAACAAGATGCATACAAGCTGAATCAAACACAGCAACAAGGGGAAGGGGAAAGCAGAGATGAAACAGAATAGGAACAAAGCAACCGATAATGAACAAATGAAAAAAGGTGAGGGATAGGCGGGAAAATCACAATAATTGGAAATGGGGTCATTTGCGGCACAACAGATAATGAGTATGGATGGGGGGGATGACTTGAGGAAGTGGAAAACATCTGCCTTGAAGCCCTGGAGGGACGAATGGGACTGAATAGACTGGGGAAGTTGATACCACAGGTGAGACAAAAGACGATCAAATCAGTAGAGGTGAGCAGTGGGCCTGGATTTTTGGAATTTAACAAAAAAGTGGTTACTGGCAGACCATGTGTGCCCTGTGGAAACACGGGAGGGACAGAGCTAAGAGAGGGTAGAGGGTGCAAGAGAAAAAGGAGGCAGTAGAATACAAAGAGGCCACCAACCTGTCTTCAATCTGCGATGAGACCGTGCAAGCAAGGTGAAAGAGGACAATGACCACCACAGGGAGTTGTCCAAATGAGCTTTCACAATTGAGGGTAGCAAGTCACAATCAACATAATCATACTACTCACCTTGATATGCAAATCGTACATAGGAACCTGACTATATCTATTAACTGGCAGGTAAAGAAAATAAAAGGTCAGAAGGGAATGCCGAGCTTTTAATAAAAGAGAAAGGCTGACAGGATGATTGAGGTATGCACACTCACCTTGAGCTGTCAAGCCTAGGTTTGAATTTCGACCCATTGAACTTCGAACCGTCATCCTGGTGTTTCGTGGGCAGGGAAATGTCTCAATGTGTGTGCCATCCCTTGGATGTATATTTAAACTGGGTGTCCCATCTTCTGGCATTAGTTGGTGGATGTTAAAGATCCCAATCTGACCTTCACGAAGAGTAGGCAAGGATCACCCACATCCTGAACGATTTTAAAAATTCCGATAATAGACAGTGGTATTGCTTCAGCGGCACAACTGTGCTCCGAAACACTGACGCAACAGCATCCCATGAAACATTCAAATATATTGTACCAGAAATTGGCACTGCCTTGCTGAAAACATAGCCTTTCAGTCAATGAACTGTTTTAAGCAATGAAGTCACTACTGCCAGCAAATTCATACCAATAACTTCTGACTTAATATGACCACCACATTTGCAGTACTTCTAGTGTGACTGAAAAGCTCAACATTTTGAATTAAATGAATGAAGTTCAGAACAGTGAGAATATACAGCACTTTGTGTGCATCAACAGAAGAGCAAAACTGATGGTGAGATAAAAAGTGGGACATAGCCCCTGATGAAAAGCAGGCATAAACCCCCCAGAGAGCAGCTGTTCATAGAGACCCAACCCTGGCAATCATGACATGGGAGCAGAATGACAGCAAGACAGAAGAGAGGTTAGGGTCACAGCCACACATCAACCTCCACATCAGGAGTTCGGCATTGCTGTTAGAATGCAATGCAGAAAGGTAGTGCATGTACAACCCAAAATAAAGACTTTGTTTGGATTGTCAACTCAGTACAGGTGGTACAAGTTCAAATAATGATAACTGCTGCAGTGGCAGAGCTAGGAAACAAGTAAGGACAGAAAGATGGACATATGGAGCATTGAGGAAAATGATCAGCAGCACTAACTGCAAGAAGGGCTGATCAACGGAATAGAGGAAATAAATGTGAAGGCATTCAGTGAAAGAGCACAACTTTATTGAATACAAACACACATTAATGAATGCGTGTGTTTTTAGCTCTTACACGAGCCTCGACATGGTGAACAAAAAACCACCCAAAAAACAGTGTATGGAAAAAGGAACATATCCACAAACAAACAGAGCACTCAAATTTTTTTTTGAGAAAACAGCCCATAACAGTTGAATCAACATTGTTGATTTTGCTGCAGCACTACACGTTCAAGATAAAATGAGACCAAAACAAGACAGGTGAAAAAGGTCTGGACTTCAAAACAGAAACTGAACATCACCATGGAAACAGAGATTCTAAAAGCAAAGAGATTGATTTTGTAATTGAAACAGAACAAATGAAACAATTCAAGAAAGGAAACAAGATGGAGTATTTAATAATAGCCTCACTGGGGTATATAGATTTTATTTTAAATGAAAATTCGCTAACCATTTTCGTTGCTTTGCAAAACTATGTGTGTGTGCTTTTTAATTTTTTTATTGCTTTAGAATGAACTACGCAGATTACTGTAGATCTGGCAAACTCACCCTCAGAAATGTGTGCAGCTAACTTGGACATCATTCCACATTTAAGGTATGAAATCAACTTATGGTTGAATGAGACATTAAAATGTTATTCGGCAACTTTGTCTTACTGTGCTAAGGCCACCTGGACATGCTAGTCAAGTCCGGAGGCCTTGCGGGGCATCTCAGACCATGAATCCAACGATCCAGCTCAAAATGTGAATGAGGCTGCCCAGGCACACTTTCTTGAGCCCGTGATCTGAGGTGTGCTGCAGGGACTGATAGTGGGGCAACTTAGCTAAATATAGCATAACAATTGTGCATTTTGTGAGGAAAGCACCAAATTTGGCACACTAGTAGCCTAACATATTATGAACAGATTTGGATATTGGGCCATCTCAAATTCAGCCGCTGATGGCTGTGGCAGCCATTTTCCACTGCCATCAAAAATTTTGAGATGGCCCAATATCCAAATCTGTTCATAATATGATAGGCTACTAGTGTGCCAAATTTGGTGCTTTCCTCACAAAATGCACAATTGTTATGCTAAGTTGCCCCACTATGAGAAAAGCTGTGAATGTTGTATTGAAATACACTTTGTTGTGGCCTTAGTTGCTGCACAGAATGTATGCATTCTTCTTTCTTTGTTATGGTGAATAAAATAACTGACCAAATACAGCAATGGAGCATCAGGAAGAACCAAAATAGACAAATATAGAGTCATCAGGAGGAACCTTGATAGAATTTGGGTTTCGGCTGTTACTCCTCCACCCTCAAAAGCCCATCCAGGCGCAGCCAAGTGAACCTTATAAAAACTATTTGCAAGATTCACCCCTCCATAGACAAAGAAAAAGAAAGGGGAGATGGAGAACAAAAATAAACCGTGCACACCAACAGAAAGTGCTGCGCGCGCACGCACGCACGCACGCACACACATCTATTGTCCAGAAATACCTTACTACTTCTTACCTTACTGCACCACAGATGAGGTTCCTTTTCCGGTGTTAGGTAAACACTAATGACACACTTCCAGTTTGATTGATTAATTAAATATACTGTATATACATATATTTTAAACAACAACACCAAACAAATCTCTATTATTTATTTATTTAATTATGTCACGCAACTTCCAATGCTAGCAGTATTCCATTGAGCTAAATTAGACAATTTATTCGCACTTAATTATGGAAAAAAAAATAGATTTTAACTGCAATGTTTCACAAAGGTTAGATTTGAAAATGAATGAGAGAAATTATGAAACGGAAGACCAAGAAGGAACATGAAGAAGCAAAGAGCAAAGATGGAATCATCAGGAGTAACCTGGATAGCATTTGGGTTTTTCAGCCACTACTCCCCCACCCTCAAACCCATCCAGGTGCAGCAAAGTGAGGCTTAGATACATTTTTTTTGCAAGAATTAACTTCTCCTTCGAGAGATAGATAAAGAAAGAGAGGAATATAGAGTTAAAAGAGAAGAAAAAGCAAGAATTATAATTAATAACTAGAACTGCCACTTTATAACTGCTGGCAGTGATGACCGGGTACCCGATACAAATGAGATACATGAGATGACAAAAAAATTTATATTCTGCTTTCAACTGCGTAGTGGAACATGTCTGTGAAGTTTCGTGTTAATCGGAAAAGGTGCGTTTTTCTATCCAAGATGGCCGCCAAACTATGTGACTTGTGACGTCATAATTTCTAACATGTATGCAGACATCATGGGGATGACAGTTGCAAATTTTTGCTTCGATAGGTTAAGCCGTTCCAGAGAAAACATTTTAATATTTTTCTTAAAAGCAACAGGGCCGCCAACCATGTGACTTGTGACGTCATAATTTTTTACCATGTATGCAAAATTGATGGAAGATGGCATTTGCAAATTCTCGCTTCGATAGGTTAAGCGGTTCCAGAGAAAACATTATTTAATATTTTTCTTAAATCCAACATGGCTGCCAAACGATGTGACCTATCAATTAGAAATTAACAAACTTGAATTCCCTACTCATGTGCAATAGGTACGTGAAGTTTCCCCTTGATCAGATCAGCCGTTCTGGAGAAGAAGATGTTTGAAGCTTTTAGGGTAAATTCAAGATGGCCACCAAACCATGTGACCGATCAAGAAGAAATTAACAAACTTGAGAGAGCACCTCATGCGGAATAAATGTGTAAAGTTTCGTCTCAATCTCTCTTGCCGTTCTGGAGAAGAAGATTTAAAAAATTTATTCATTTTCAATCCAAGATGGCTGCCGAACCATGTGACCTAATAACATCATAAATTAAATTAGCTTCCCATCGGAACCCGAACAAGTGTGTGAAGTTTCGTGTAAATCGGATAAGGTCTATTTTTCTATCCAAGATGGCCGCCAAACCTTGTGACTTGTGACGTCATAATTTTTACTATGAATGCAGACGTCATGGAGGATGATGGTTGCAAATTTTCGTTTCCATAGGTTATGTGATTCAGCAGAAAAAACATTATTTAATATTTTTTTTGAATCCAACATGGCTGCCAAACCATGTGACCTATCAATTAGAAATTAACAAACTTATATTCCCTACTCGTGGGCAATAGGTTTTTGAAGTTTCCCCTTGATCTGACGAGCCGTTCTGGAGAAGAAGATGTTTGAAGGTTTTAGGGTAAATTCGACGTGGCCGCCAAACCGTGTGACCTATCGATTAGAAATTAACAAACTTGTGAAAGGATGTCTTGGGGAAAGTGTGCGTGAATTTTTGCCTCAATCTGTCCAGCTGTTCTGGAGAAGAAGATTTAAAAAATTTATTAATTTTCAATCCAAGATGGCTGACGAACCATGTGACCTATGACATCACAAATTTATATTCTGCTTCAAACCGTGTATTGGAACACGTCTGTCAAGTTTAGTGTTAATCGGAAAAGGTGTTTTTCTATCCAAGATGGCTGCCACACAATGTGACTTGTGATGTCATAATTTTTAGCATGTCTTATTTTAGCACTTCATTATTTACTCTTCTTCTTCATTTTTTACTCTTAGTCTTCATTTTTTACTCTTCTTCTTCATTTTTACTCTTTCTTCTTCTTCTTCTTCAGTATTTACTCTTCTTCTTCATTTTATCTTCTTCTTCTCATTCATTTTTTACTCTTATTCTTCATTATTTACTCTTCTTCATTATTTACTCTTCTTCTTTCATTTTTTACTCTTGTTCTTCATTATTTACTCTTCATTTTTTCTCTTCTTCAATTTTACTCTTCTTCTCATTTTTCTCTCATTTTTTTACTCTTTTCTTCAGTTTTCCTCTTCTTCTTCATTATTTACTCTTCTTCTTCATTTTTACTCTTATTCTTCTTCTTCTTCATTTTTTTAATCTTCTGCTTCATTTTTTTATCTCTTCTTCTTCATTTTTACTCTTCTTCTTCTTCTTCTTCACTATTTACTCTCTTCTTCATTTTTTACTCTTCTTCTCTCTATTCATTTTTTACTCTTCTTCTTCATTATTACTCTTCTCTTCTTTTTTAATCTTGTTCTTCATAATTTCTCTTCTTCAATTTTACTCTTCTTCATTTTTTTTCTCTTCTTCTTCATTTTTTACTCTCTTCTTCAGTTTTCCTCTTCTTCTTCTTCATTATTTACTCTTCTTCTTCATTTTTTACTCTTCTTCTTCTTTCATTTTTTACTCTTCTTCTTCGTTATTTACTCTCTTCTTCATTATTTACTCTTCTTTCATTTTTTACTTCTTCTTCTCATTTTTGTCTTCTTCAATTTTTACTTTCTTCTTTCATTATTTACTCTTCTTCATTTTTGTCTTCTTCATTTTTACTCTTCTTCTTCATTTTTTACTCTTCTTCTCTTCATTTTTTACTCTTCTTTCATTTTTTCTCTTCTTCATTGTTTTACTTCTACTTCTTAGTTTTTACTCTTCTTCTTCTTCACTATTTACTCTTCTTCTTCATTATTTTTACTCTTCTTCTTCATTTTTTACTCTTCTTCTATTTTTTACTCTTGTTCTATTTTTTCTCTTCTTCTCAATTTTTACTCTTCATTTTTTCTCTTCTTCTTCATTTTTTGCTCTTCTCTTCATTTATTACTCTTTTCCTCATTTTTATTACTCTTCTTCTTCATTTTATTACTCTGTTTCTCCATTTTATTAATCTTCTTCTTTTTTATTACTCTTCTTCTTCTTTTATTACTCTTCTTCTTCTTTTATTACTCTTCTTCTTCTTCATTTATTACTCTTCTCTTTCTTCATTTATTACTCTTCTTCCTCATTTTATTACTCTTCTTCCTCATTTTTATTACTCTTCTTCTTCTTTTTATTACTCTTCTTCTTTTTATTACTCTTCTTCATTTCTTACTCTTCTTCATTTTATTACACTTCTTCTTCATTATTTACTCTTCCAAATTAAAATTAAGAGAGCTCGGCGTTGTCTTCTTCTTCTGGTGAAGACAGATCCTTTAGGACTCGACTCGTTCATATACAGGATCCGGATCTCCTTAAATACTAAACACTTGTACACATCCTCGCATTGAGGGTGCCTTTTGAAAGCGTCTATCATGAACTTTTAATATATTCGGACATTTGCTTTAAAGTTTCAAAAAGTTCACGTTACTATTTAAAGATTATTCCATTTAATGTATGTTATTATTCGTAAATACACTATTTTCTTGTCATGAACGACGATCATCCATGACGGGTCTCGCTATTGCTCCGTCAAGGCATGTGACGAAATATATATCGGAAGTTGTTTTTTTTTTCTTCTTCTTCTTCTTCTTAGTTCTTGTTCTTCTTCTTCTGGTGAAGACAAAACCTTAATGACGCGGCTCTTGACACATTTGTCCTTGTTAACATACGTGCAGGCATGGGGCTAGATTATAGTAGCCAAGTCTTGCTTCGATAGGTTATGTGGTTCCAGAGAAAACATTATTTAATATAATTCTGGAATCCAACATGGCCGCCAAAACATGTGACCTATCAATTAGAAATTAACAAAGTTATATTCACTACTCGTGTGCACTACCCAGACCTCGGCCTTTGATACAACATGAGATACATGAGATGACAAAAAAAATTTATTCTTCTTTCAACTATGTAGTGGAACATGTCTGTGAAGTTTCGTGTTAATCGGAAAAGGTGCGTTTTTTATCCAAGATGGTCGCCAAACGATGTGACTTGTGATGTCATAATTTCTACCATGTATGCAGACACCATGGGGGATGAGAGTTGCAAATTTTCCTCTCGATAGGTTAAGCCGTTCCAGAGAAACATTATTTAATATTTCTTAAATCCAACATGGCCGCCAAACCATGTGCCTTGTGACGTAATAATTTTTACCATCTATGCAGAATTGATGGACGATGGCATTTGCAAATTTTCGCTTCGATAGGTTAAGCGGTTCAGAGAAAACATTATTTAATATTTTTCTTAAATCCACATGGCTGCCAAACGATGTGACCTATCAATTAGAAATTAACAAACTTGCATTCCCTACTCATGTGCAATAGGTATGTGAAGTTTCCCTTGATCAGATCAGCCGTTCTGGAGAAGAAGATGTTTGAAGGTTTTAGGGTAAATTCAACATGGCCGCCAAACCGTATGACCGATCAATAAATAACAAAACTTGATAAAGAACCTCATGGGGAATGTGTTTGTAAAGTTTCGCCTCAATCTGTTTAGCCGTTCTGGAGAAGAAGATTTTTAAAATTTATTAATTTTCAATCCAAGATGGCTGACGAACCATATGACTTATGACATCATAAGTTTACATCCTGCCTCCTATCCCGTAGTGGAATACGTGTGTGAAGTTTCGTGTTAATCGGATAAGATGCGTTTTTCCCTCCAAGATGGCGCCAACCCTGTGACTTGTGATGTCATAATTTTACTATGAATGCAGACGTCATGGAGGATATAGTTGCAAATTTTCGCTTCGATAGGTTATGTGATTCCAGAGAAAACATTATTTAATATTTTTCATGAATCCAACATGGCTGTCAAACCATGTGACCTATCATTAGAAATTAAACTTATATTCCCTACTCGTGGGCAATAGGTTTGTGAAGTTTCCCCTTGATCTACGAGCGTTCTGTAGAAGAAATGTTTTGAAGGTTTTGGGTAAATTCAAGATGGCCGCCAAACCGTATGACGATCAATAAGAATTTAACAAACTTGATAAAGGACATCAGGGGAATGTGTGTGTAAAGTTTCGCCTCAATCTGTTTAGCCGTTCTGGAGAAGAAGATTTTTTAAAAAAATTCCCAAAACAAGATGGCTGCCGAACCAAGTGACCTATGACGTCATAAATATATTTTTCTACGGTCAATGTTGTGCAGATGAGGCTCAAGAAATTTAGATTTTTCCGATGCAGCGTTGTACCTAACGAATTTTGACCGGCACACCTCTTGACCGATGACCTCACGAAAAATCACCTGTTCCCCTTGAGGAGCTTATTCAAATGTATGAAGCGAAAAAAATTTCCATCGCACCGTTTCAGAGATACAGAGGTCAAAGTTTTTCGGTTTTTTCAAGATGCGCCCGTACCACGTGACCTATGACGTCACAATTACCAATTAAGTTTGCTATCAAAATGATACATACTATGGTGAAAATTTCGTGTCGATCGGACTTACCGTTCCTGAGAAAATGATTTTTAAAGCGAAAGAACCCGCAAATTGCCGGCGAAAAGAATAAATATAAATAATAAATAATAAATAATAATGAATATAATAATAATGAAATAAACAGAAGAAAAACAATAGGGTTCCCTGTCAGAATGACAGGGTACCCTAATGAATAAAGAGAATTATAAAATAAAAATAAATAATTAAATAAAAATAAAAATTAGAAAGAATTGTGAAAGGAACAAAGAACAAGGATGTCGGGAAGAACCCGGACAGATAGATTTCAGCAGTTACTCCCCAGGCTCAAACGCAGCAACATCTACAAGCGAGCAGAGGAATGAATAATTATGTCAAAGATGTCATTGCACGGTTTAAGCTGTCATTCGCCAAATGTGAATAAAAGTTAAATTTGGCGGATGTTTAACGTTCTAAATTTGCCCAAAATCGAGTTCAGAAGCTTGTTAAATATGAACGCACCCCTCCTGTTTTCAGGTAACTATGTTGTGTGAAGACATTTTAAAAACCATTAATATTTGGGAATTGATATTTTACAATGAACAGCTTTTTGTTTGTTGAAGGAAATCTTGAATTTGACAATTTCCAAAGACAGGTGTGAATAGAAGATGTCACACAATAAACTAAAACAACACCAAATACAGCCCCAGTGATTGCAAAAAAGACAAAACAAAAATATAACGCGAAATATCAACAGATACATACCGACAACTGGGAAAATGACAAACGAGCAGGAAGGTATACAAAAGAGTTGGACAGATTGGGAATAGACAAAGAAGGCTCATTGGAATGGTTCAGAAGAGGACAGCTCAAGTGGGATGGAGAATGAATCATTATAAATGCCCAAGACCAGTGACACATGACCAATGATTGAAGAAAATTGAGGGACTGAGTCAATTGGACAAATGTAGGATTTGCAAGGTAGAAACAAAGTACAAACCACCTCTTACCGGGAAGTAAAAACTCATGTCAGAGCAGCTGTACACACAAAGGCATAACAAGGTATGTGGAGTAATCCACTCGAAAATCTACAGAAGTTTCAATATCCCAGTTCCAGAAAACTCATGGAAACATGAACCAAAAGCAATCCTTGACAACAAGGAAGTAATGCTCACGTACGACCTAATGATCCCATCAAGCATGAACATAGACAACAAAGCATTGTGACCAGATATAGTACTGAGGTACAAAAAAGAAAAGAAGGCATTGTTAATTGAGGTGTCAGCATGCAGCGATTTTGGCCGAAACAATGCAGAAACCAAGAAAATGACCAAATAGCAGGACCTCAAAAATGAAGTGAAAAGATCCTGGAAAACAATCCCAGGGAATATTACTAAAAATGAACTGCAGTGCAAACCTGTCTAAGGCTTGGTTACAATCCTCAAAAGAACCCTTGGTACAAAACTTTGAGAACAAGAAAACTTCACAAATTGATCCATGAATCATGATCCCGTACTGAAATGGAGGTTGACACTTCAAGACCTGAGAGGACTCCGTTCTACCTTCTGCAGCCCACATATGGAGATGACAACGGATGACACAAACATACACAGAATCGATTATAAAACCCCGTCTCCCACTGTGCCGGGGGATGGGCTAACAAGCCTGCCATCTCATTTTCATCACTAACCACTCTCCCTCTGCTATTCTTCAATGGGCCAACACTTGGCCTAACCTGTTCTTTACCCCTTATATACAGAATGCCTTACCATTATGCTTAATATTCTTGCGATGACCTTCTCAATTTCTCTTTTGGCTTGCTGAGTTATTTTCTAAACTCGACTCGACTTATTCCTTTACCGATAGGGGTCTGACTCCAGTCCTGTTATTTTATATCCAATAAATACCTTCTGCTTCTCCTTAATAGCACTCCTTCCTTTCTTCCTTCCATGTAAGTGCTGCTTCACCAGGATTAAGACTACCGCTCTGTGAAGTCATTATCTTACTACTCAACCACCCTGGCCTCTTTCTGCCTCTAGTTTTACACCTCATTGGAATTTATTTACTCTGCACCCCACACATTTGCTCCTTGAAGGTTTCTCATTTATCCGATGCTGATTGTCCTATTGTTACCTGATCCCAATCGAGTAGCATCCAGCTCTCTCCTCATACCTTCACGGTTGGCCTTCTTGAAATACCATATAATAGCCTAACTCTACTATCCCAAACTCTAACTGTTAACAGAATGTTATGGTCACTGGTTCCTAAATGCTCTACGACTTCCACCTCTTCCACCCTTTTGAAATCACTACTTAAAAGGAGGTCTAACACTGCACCCCTCTCCTCACATTGTGGACTTATGTACAAGCTGGATTAAAAAGCAATCCTGGACTAGATGTAGAAAATCTTCATTCACCCCTTTCGCTATCCCAATCTATCCCTGGCAAGTTCCTCTTCGTTTATATGCAGCATAAGGCTGTGGGGTAACATCACTGGCTGAGAGCGTGGCTGTACCGCTGATGCAAGGCCCTTTGTAGGTTCGAGCAGGAATTTGTAATTTGCTCATGTTGCCGGTGATAGTTCACCGACTCTTCACGAAGAACACCATAGGATCTTTAACATCCAGCAACGAACACTGGCAGCAAGGTAAAATGACATACTTTTGTCCAAAACATAATTTAACCTAAGACCTTTTGATGAATCATCTATCTGAAATTTTGGACAATGGATTACGGAGTTATTGGGCTGAGTTGAACTCCACCGATAATCCTGATGAAATGGTAAAAATTTTACATAGTACCTTTGTGTTGCAATCCAAACGATGCCGTCATGAGATAGTGATTAAGCAGAAACCTAGGGACAAACCATGGTTCAATGATAATCTCTGTCGTTTAATAATACAACAGGACTCTGCACATGATCGTGGCAATTTTGAGCGATACCATCAACTAAGGAACATTGCCCAGCATAATATCAAAAATGCTAAGTCAGGTTACTTTCAGAACAAAGTTAAACACCTTAAAAGATCAAAGCCTGGAAAATGGCACACACAGATCAGATTATTGACCGGAATGAAGAAGCAGTTCTATAATCTTGCTTTTGCTCATCAATGTCCTCGTCAACTAGCCAATGATCTTAACATGCATTTTTCACGCATCTGTACTACGTTACCTCTGCAGGATCCAGCAACACTTACGGTGTACCTTCCAGTGTCTGCGCCTCCACTGACAATCCATCAGCTCGAGGTATATTTTCGCCTTAGACGTCTCAACGCGTACAAGGCACTTCATCCCAGTGATGTACCTACTCGTCTTCTTTAAGAGTTTGCACTGGAAATCTCAGGCCCTGTTACAAAGATATTTAACAAATGCTTGCAGAATGGTTACTTCCCTGCTAAATGGAAGCATGCCTCAGTATGTGTGATTCCTAAGACTCCTCATGTTACTGGATTTGATCAGCTTCGCCCCATCTCAACTGCATTTGTTTTAGTGAGGGCATTTGAAAGTTTTCTTGCTGACTGGTTGATGGTCGATATTAAAGCTCACATTGATCCTGAAAAGTATGGAAACATGAAAGGAAGCTCCGTCAACCACTATTTAGTCCACATGTTAGATGTTATACATCAAAATCTTGTCCAACGAGGGCATGATGCAAACACCTGCGTTAGACTTTACTGAGGAGTTCGACCTCATCAATCACTCCAAGGTCATTGAAAAGCTCATTCAGCTTGGGGTTGATGCTTCCATTATACCCACAGTGTGTAGTTTCCTTACCGATCGTTCCCAAGTGGTTCGTTATCGAGAGCAGACATCGAACCACTTTAGTCTCTTATGCGGAGTTCCACAAGGGACAAAACGAGGACCAATTTGGTTCCTTGTTTTGGGGAATGATGCAGCTGTAACAGGATACCATAGGAAATATGTGGACGACTTGAGCATGGTCAAAGTGTTGCACAGAACTCAATAAAGTTCGCTGCAAGCCCATGTTGATGCACTTGGTCATTGGTGTTGCCTTAATGACGTTAGCCAGAGAAATGCAAGATCATGCAAATATCTTTCCTTCAAAAGTGGCACCCCAATTAAACATTATCATTTATAACATTCCTCTGCAAAGAGTTCAATCGTTCACTCTCCTTGGTGTTATAATCCAATTAGATCTGAAGTGGAATAGTCAGGTCAAGCAGAGGGTATCTTGTGCTGCACGACGACTCTACGTTCTTTGTACTTTGAAGAAATTCAGTGTGAGACGTGAGTGCTCTTGATCTTGTTGAAATATACAGTGTTCATCCGCTCTTTGCTGGAGTTCAGTGTGCCCATGTGGGGATTCTGGCATCACTAGAGCTCAGAGCTCACAGATTGAATGACTGCAGAAGTGTGTGCTTCGCTTTATTGCGTACCCATCTATTCAGTCCTCCGCACAACAACTTACTCATTTTGATATACAATTGTTGAGTGAACGCAGGAATGAGCTTCTCTTGCATTTTGGACTTGGTCTTCCAAAGTCTGAGTGTCACCGTGGCATTCTTCCTTCCACCCGTCAATCTGTGTCGAGGCATAATATTCAACTCAGAAATGCTCAAAATCTTGACTGACTAGTGTAAGACTCAAAGGTATAAAAATTCGACTATTCCTTTTTTGACTAAAATGCTTAATTTTATTATGGAGATTTATGTATATATATATATATATATATATATATATATATATATATATATATATATATATATATTTTATATATTATATAAGTTACAAGTATAATGTTTGTTTGAATTGCATTTTAACTTAACTTGTGATCTTGGTACTTTTACATTAGTTATTAACATGATTATTCTTGCTGTTCTGATGTAACCTTGTATCTATCAGTCTTTTGACTATCTTTACCAAGGATGCTTTTAAAAAAAATAAACCGAAATGAAAATGAAAATCCGATGAAACCAAAGTTGAGAAGAGGATATGGAGTATTTTTTTTAAATGAAATCACATAAACAAAATCATGACATAGGTCGTGAACAAAAGCAGAAAAATTCTGAACATTTACTTACATTATTGAGCTCGAAACGTTAAAACTATATGGAAAAGTTCACTTTGTGAGACAAGGATGACACTTCAAACATATGCCATTATATTTGTCACAATCAAAGGAGATACAGACCCCCGATGAAGAGGGCATTGTCAATTAATCTTTTCAGCATTGACAGTCATGGGGGAAATTAGTGAAAGACACATTCATCTCGCTGTTTGACCGAGCATGACATGCCCCTGATCCTTTATCTCAGCTCACCATGTGTACAATGACATTGGAAGAGTCAAGGATGTTTGTATAATGCCTTTGCTCTGTTGGTTGTAGAAGCATTTCATGTTGTGTTTTCCAGCACAGCCCATCGGTTGTGATGAAGATGGATTGTGAATTTTAATGACCAAATTCCAACAATGCACAAAAGAAAATAGATTGTATATTATTATTGTTTTTGTTCATATAATAATAATAATTATTATTATTATTATTATATCCACACAATCCTCTTACTGCCTGATGTCATACTCGATAACCACATAAATGTTCAAATGTGCTATATATGTGATTTATTACCCTCGCCAAAGAAGAGGGTATTGAATTTAGGTCCGTTTGTTACTTGGCGAAATCTTCGATTTTGTCAAGTATGTTGGTCTGTTCCGTTTGTTGGTTTGTTTGTCCGGTCGTCTACAGCCCAAACGGCTGGACCAGTCGTTCTTAAATTTTTACACCTGATAGGCAATCCACCTGAGACGGTCCGCGTCCAAACCCCGTCTTAATCGGACTAAACATCACGACGTGACGTCACACAATGTGAAAACACATTTTTGGACATAACTCAGTAACCGGAAGTCGTAGCGACTTCCTGTTGACGCCAAGACAAACCTCAATGGAATATCTAAATGTTTTAAAATGCATGTTAGTACAAATTATGCACAGTTTTCGCAAGCGTATGACGTCAAAGTTTTTAGCTATTGGCGTGATTTAAAAAAAATTCTATTCGTTCTACAGGTCACAATTCTTAACTGATTTGGATGAAATTTTAACAGCTGATAGAAATCCACAGTGCAAAAGGATATGTGACTTTTAGTGATGTTCAATATCAGGATCTGGATTCTGCATCACTTTATATTATCGCCCATTATAAACCAATGGGTAATTTTGTGAATTACACATGGCTATTTCTCAAACAGTTTTGCACTTATTATATTGAAACTTATACTGTCTATTTATGCATGTAATATTAACATGTGTACAAAGTTTGATCGAAATTGACCCAAGGTCAAGGTCAGGGTCACCCAAAACATGAAAAACACACATATAAAATACATATTTTTCTTTTACAACATATTTCAAACCTGATAACAGGATCGTAAAGCTGGTTGAAAAGCAATGTTCCTAGGTATTCAAATATTTTCTACGATCAGAATGAAGGCAACAAGCACCGATGATAAGTTGTTGAATGTCACATGGTGGCTTTAAATGAGTTGTGAAAATTCTCAATCTGCTGCCGTTACCATGACAACGCGCGCCTGATAATTGTTATTTGTGACGTCGCGTCATTTTATTAATGTACGAACAAATAAACACCACACATTCCATGACATTACAGCTTGGACCACCACACGGAAAGGTCAAATAATTCGCCAAGTGTCGTGCTAAGCACGATTTTTCATTTGTTTGTTTGTCCGTCTGTTTGTTTGTCCGCACAGAACCATCGTGTTTTCTTCTGCAACTGCTTGTCGGATTGAGACGAAATTTTCACCATTTGTGCGACGACTCGTGCAGAATGTTTTTTAATGATAATTATGACGTCATAGGTCACGTGGTGTACAGCCATATTGGAAAAACGGGAAAAATTTGGATCTCCGTTTCTCTGAAACAGCACCAAGGACAAAAATTGAAACTTGGCACATCGCAAGTACTCCTCATGGGGGTTGAGATTGATTTTTATATGACGTCATAGGTGCCCTCATTATGACGTCATAATTGCATATGTAGAACGCCACATCCGATTAGTATGAAAAATTTTGAGGGTCATCTCGGGATAAAATGGTCCACAGAAAAAAGAAAAAAAATTCATTACGTCATCGGTCACATGGTTCAGCAGCCATATTGTTAAAATAAAAATAAAAACCTTCAAAAATCTTCTCTGAAGTGGCTGAACAAATCGAGGTGAAACTTTACACATATGACAGCCTGTCCATGAGGAACAAAAGGTTCACACATATATCATATCATAGGTCAGATGTTTGGCAGCCATATTGAATTTACCCAAAAACCTATCAAAAATACACCACTCAAAAGAAGTCCTGGTGAGGTTCTGCAATCTCTCATTGCTCTTTTTCTTGTTTTGTATGTTATAACATTAACTTGGCGGTTCTTTCTATAACCAGATGCTATTCAACCTGATAAGAATGAAGGGGTCGGAATAATAATAATGAAACCTCGAGAGAAGTTGATGGTGCACTATCGCAAATCCCCACGCTTCCCACCTAAAGCAAAGTTGAAAGATGAAAAAAGTTCCACCAGGAATGACCCTAAGGAAACGATTATAATATCCTCCCCGTTTTGAAAAAGCGTTGGGATAAAAAACAACAACTACTGTTCCTTACAAAGAACTTCAATGCAGAAGGAGGGCATGAGGCCCATCTAGCCTGCACAATGTTTGCTAATCTATGGTGTTTGTCCATGCTCTAACCTTTTAAAATGCTGAGCATCTCAAAGCATCATGTATCATTTTTTGGAGTTTTTTTGTACGACTCAGCCAAGATTCGGTTTGAACCATCACCTCCTAGACTCAAAGCAGACACTCCAACGATCTAGCCATTATGCTACCTCCGAGACTCAGAGCAGACACTCCAACGATCTAGCCATTATGCTACCAAGTCTGGTCAAAATCATTATTGTTTGGCCTGTGCTACCTCAATTATTAAATCAAATCATCGGCCAAATGATGTGATAGATATTTTGAATGAAACCGCCTCAAACACCCACTGCTATTAGGAGATACAGCACAGTAATATTTCCTTGGTGAATTATGCTTAATCTTCAGGAGCAAGCAAACAATTAAGGAAAAACACCCCTGACAAATTGAATTGTTCAATCGGTTTTTGTTTTCACCCTGTTGGGAGTGCAGTGATGTCATTTGCATTGCGTCATTGTCTTTGCATCTCACATAATCGCCAAAAATCTCACCCTGATTTGTGTGGAATTTGGCAATGTTGCCTGGCTGCCAAAGAACAAGCACATTATATGGCATTCCTGTCTGCATGCTGTAACATATTTTCTTTTTTCATGATGTGCCATAAAAGCAGTACAGAAAACTCTTGAAATCAACCTTTTAGACTCGATAAAATCCCATGTATGTGGCCACAGCAATGATGGCTCCTGCAGATATTTCCTGGTTGACAAAACTTGCACATCTCTACAACCAACGACAATATGCAAGCACCATTTATGGAACTTTGTGTGCCATGAACTAACGACCACACCAATGTCTCGTGCTCCTGATAGTGTTTTAATGGCTGCAGCTGCTGCTGGTGTTTTCCTTGGGTTTACAAAAGGTTGGATAACTCTGTCGCTAATGGCAATACAGAACTGCACTTCATGCATTGGAAATTACTAAATGCAGTGTGACAATATCAAGATTGTTTGGATGGCAGAGCTCCGTACAGGATTAATTTGGTCAGTCGCCCTACACGGTATACTTTATAGTGCCAATCCATGGAATTGTTTTTTGCTGAAGTCCAACCATTTTTTGAATATTTTTATATCAACAAACATTCGAGTAGGGAGTGCGTATTCACAGAATTGGACATTGGGTAATTCACTGTAAAACAAGATTTGTAATTATTGAATGAAGTGTTCCAGGTGATTGACCAGCTTCGGGAAAATACAAAACTGATCAATCACCTGGAATACACCATGCAATGCTTAAAAGTCCCACACACTTGCTTTGTCTCAACATAAGGACCATATGGCTCACCCTACAATTTACATCTGCAATCAACCTCTGGTAGCTCAACTGCAGCCTTTGGCCCAGGAAAGATCATGGCTGATTTAAGCCCAAGGTGCTGCAATCACAGGTTCAAGCAGGTCTCCGGGACAGAAAGGCACCTTGGAATCCTCCATATGTTATCCCCTATTCCAGTTCCCAATATTATCCATTCTCATGAACACACCCCTCATGTCGATCTCCATTTTTTTACATGTATGATGTTTATCAGCATTTCCTGTCTACATAGCCCACCTTGTGCTCTTCAGCTTTTTCTATGCTTCTATTTTTTCTGTCTGTGTGTTTGTTACTTATCCATTTCTCTATCCTCCCTTGTATGCCATCTCCCTCTGCTCCATCACCGTGTCAATGTCACTTCTCCATCATCAAGCTCTTCCATGAGTGTAAATCTGTCAACATAAGGTTTAAATGGATGCTTCTTTTTCACAGGATCTAAGGCTCATAGTGGAGCTGCCATATACTCATTTCACACGTATGGACATACAAATATACGAGACATAACACAGCACTGTTAGATGAGACAAACAAAGCCACTGAGCTTGGAGGAAGTGCCATCACTTCTGGTGGCAATCTGTGTACAAGCATTGCCACAACAACGGAGCCATCTTTATCACCACACTCAGTGGGGCATTTCCTATGGAGAAATTTCCTCCTCCACAAGGATGCTAACCGATGGGGATTGTCCATGCTCTCATCTATATATTAAAGGAGCCAGATTTCCTCATCCGTCTGTCCGTCTCTCTGTCTGTCGCACTCTTTTCATTGAAAAGTCATTACAGCATAACGTCTAGTGCTAAGATAGGCCTCGATGGACGTGCAAGTCATCCAGCACTCAAACCATTCTGTCGCTTCGTTGACGACAGTTGAACACCATTATGCAGATATCTGACTGTCTGACGATCTGACATCCCTAGGTAATGGGCTGAAAGCCAGACGTTAGGTGTCGGGATGACTGATCTCGTAAGATGGCGGTGTCGTAAGACGACATAACGTTTGGAACATCATTACAGCATTACATCTCGTGCTCGGTTAGACCTTTATGGCGATGTATTATTCATGATTCAATGAGAATTGCATTTTGCAACTTTAGGGGGGGGGGTGGTGGAAACGACGTAAAGTCTGATCTCTGGGAACATGAAACAAATCAATAACGCTGTTTTTTGGTGAATAAATGTGCATATTACGAAAATTAATGCTGGGTTGTTCGCAGTAAATAAAATGTTTCTGGAAAAAAAAGAAACAATTGTCAATATTGCCTGTCAATAAACTGTATTGCTGTATTGTATGACATAAGTTATGTTGTTCAACTACCATCGGTGAAGTGAGGGGTTCAACGGTAGTAGTCCTTTTTAATGTTGAACCGTTTTTTAGTCATTGGTATGACTCGGCCAGGGTTTGACCCACCGACGCCCCAGACTCAGAGCGGATGCTCAAACTATTACACCACCAAGTCTGGTAATTACAACTTCTATTATTGTTATTTATTATCACAATTATCAACAGCATTGTTATCATTTTATTCTGGAACATACTCGAAAGATATTAAAACTATAAGGGCACTCAGTAGAGCGCATACCTCTGCCACTTACTGCCTGATCCACGCGAACACATCTGGCCCAGTACATTTTTGAAGTATCATGCTATACAGGACTATATCGTTTTTGGCCCGATCAATGTTGAAGAATCACTTCAGAAAATAAATAACTATCGTATCCAGATCCGGATTCGGATCTTCACCAAAATCGAACCAATTCATCCTTGCCACCTACCCAACATGTCCACCAAGTTTCGTCCGAATCCGTCTTCAACTTTTTGAGATATTATGCTATATATCGGTTTCGCCCTATCTCTCAATGGTGAAGAATCACTTTTAAAATTCTAGTAGCTGTATCCGGATCTGGATCTTCACCAACATCGAATCAGTTCGTCCTTGTCACACACCGAACCTGTCCACAAAATTTCATCCGGATCTGTCCGCAACTTTTTCAGATATCCTGCACACAAACAAACAAGCAGACAAACTAACAAACAAGCAGTCATAGACTGGTACTTACGAAATCGTCAACTTGACCTCTGACCTTGTCTAATAAAAGCTGTCTCTAGAGAAGGTAGCGACGCAAACCAGAAGTTTCTACGATGATTCTGTACTAAACCATCAAAAATCGAATGTTTGACCTCACTGTGACCTTGACTTTGACCGATTTTGACCAAAATCTAATCAGCGCTAGCCATCACCCTCCTGAATCATGTGGTGTAATTTGACATTGGTAGCTTCTTCGGTTCTCGAGTTATCGTGCCTACAAACAAGAAACACACACAACAAACACACACACAAACAAACACACAAACAGATGACGGAAGTCATCAATATACTAACGAAATCTTTAGATTTCATAAGTAACAAATGAAATTGCTCATCGAGCAGGAATTGCCGTAATAACTTTGTAATATCTCCATGATCTCTGAAAAAACAAAAACCTGGAAATCAATTTGGTTCTTATAAGTCGATAGTGCTACTGTTTAATGAGTTATAGCACTTAGTTTGGTCATGATCATAACTTGGAGTCAATCGGACTTGAAATGGCGTTTTTATCGCAATTTGAAAGTTTTGACCCGACCCCCCTGACAATCGACCCCCGACCGCTAAGAAGGGTGTTGGTGTGACACCCAAATGAGACGTATGGTTGGATGCAGGATTGGAAGATGCACATTTTGGATTTGGTTTGAAGTCGATACGACCATTTTAGCGGACGTTATTGCGAAAATAAGAATTTCGGTTTTTCGGTGACCTTGACCTTGACCTTTAACCTGGATTCACCAAAAACGACAAGTGTCTAAGTTGGACCATGGCCGACGTCTGTACCCAGTTTGGTCATGATCGCTGAAACGGTGTGGCTGCTACAGGGTAAACAAACACACAAACAAGCAGTCATAGACTGGTACTTACGAAATTGTCAACTTGACCTCTGACCTTGTCTAATAAAAGCTGTCTCTAGAGACGGTAGCGACGCAAACCAGAAGTTTCTACGATGATTCTGCACCAAACCATCATAAATCGAATGTTTGACCTCACTGTGACCTTGACCTTTGACCGATTTTCACCAAAATCTAATCAGCACTAGCCATCACCCTCCTGAATCACGTGGTGTAATTTGACATTGGTAGCTTCTTCCGTTCTCGAGTTATCGTGCCTACAAACAAACAAACACACACACAAACAAACACACAAACAGATGACGGAAGTCATCAACATACTTACGAAATCTTTAGATTTTGTAAGTAACAAACAAACAGACACACAGAATGACACACATAACCAACCAACAGAATTGACGAAATACGAAGGATTCCGGCAATTAACAAGCAAGAAGAAGACATCATGCAGAGCACGATAGTTGCAAAATCCATAAAACAAATTTAACGTCAAAAAATAATTCACTGGTTGAATTCAGTAACATGAAATATAAATCCTCTTCATATTTCAAGTCAATCAGATGAAAATTGAGGACTTTAGAAATATCACCTTAGTTGTTGACCTTGGGCCTATGTGGACCTTTTGACCTCAAAAACAATAGACTTCTTCCTTGTGGCAAACTCGACAATGTGGTGAAGTTTTGTGAAGATCTGTTTAAAATTGTGACCTGCAGGCGATAAACAGAGAGACAGACAGAATAACAAAATCAACTGACCAATATACTTGAAAAATCTTTGAGCTTGCAAGTAACAAACAAACAAAGAGACAGAAAGGCGGCGAAAGCATAACCTCCTTCACCTTCAGTGGCAGAGGTAATGAGCAAAAAAAACACAGATATAGAAATCAGTATGTCCTGAAAATGCTTCACGCGCAGGTCTCGCTGCAACATAAGATCTGAGCACTTATGTTCGAAAAATAACAGCATTTTGAGTACATTACACAAAACAGTACATGGAGGGGTGCTGGTGAAATGCAGGAGGCAATTAATGGCGAAAACCTGCAGTAATAATAAAGCAGCACAGATGGTGATAAAATCATTGAATCGAGGATCCAACAATCAGGTCTCTGTGACATAGGTTAAGGTCAGCCACAGCTCCTCGGCACTTTAAACAAGTGGGACAGAGAGCACGGGGAATTTAATGCAGATATATAGATTGCTTCACCACAGTCATACATTAAACAACAGTTATAAGACTTCCAACCTCCCCCCCCCACCCCACCCTCTCTCCCTCCCCCACCCTTACAATGTCCTGAAGAAATTCCAAGTGGCCTAAGCACTCATGCAAAACTCCAACAAAACGGTTGATGAGAAAGGACTGCTTTGGCAAGCGATTGGCGATCGCTGATCAGTAATATTAACACCATGCACCCGGAGACGCCGGGAATATCCAGCAATGTCCGAATTGGACAAATGAACACTTTTTTTTGCAGTCGAAACTGTTGCTGAGGTCAATTAAGAAGTTTAAGTTTTGAAATTTGGCTTAGTTGAAGAGATTCTAGAAGTTATGGCATGTGTATAAATGAAATAAAGCGTCCAGCACTGGCGTCTCCCGGTGTTTATAAGTATTGTAATGTACCCAGTGATTCGTAGGTACTGTATGATGATCAGACATGTGATGATATCAGTGAGGAAAGTGAAAAAAAAAACTTTATAAGTGAAATGGTAGATTAAGACCCCGGCGAGGGACGGTGAGGTGACCCAGGATGAGCCTTGATAAATGATATAATTAAATATGGCCATTAATTATCTTCAAAAGGGGTGTTTAATTTAACCCAAACACCCAATATTCACTCATGCACTTCCTTGGTGTTCCCTTAGTATGCATGCAAAAATTCAGGCCATTCAGTTTCATGGTTTGGGAGTTATGGAGGAGATACACACTGACTGACTGACTGACTGACTGACTGACTGACACACTGATATTTATTATTATAGATTATTATTATTGACTTCTGGCTCAAGGTTGCTCCACATGTTGGTGGAATCTGCCACTGCCCCTTACACCTCAATCAAAGCTAAGTTTTCCAAACGGGATCAGTCGTGTTTTTCTGTTATATTTTTGTCCCTGTGTTGCTGTTTGTGTGTTTTGCCCAATTTTCGATATTAAATAGTATATTTTTGTGCTATCTTGTCCAATTAGTTTTCTTGTAGTGCAGGCCTACTTCTTGTTTAGCCGAGAGCAAAATCATCTTGGTTTTGAGGTTGTTTCTTGTTCCAATTATTTTTTCCCAAACTTTTGTCCTTTCTGCCTCTTTAACATTATCCTATCCCCTCCTCACTTCAAAAAAAATAATAAAAACAAACCAAAAAACTATTATTTCACTCCCAAATACAATCTTATTCTGCCTTCTACCTTCACTTCCTGGACCTCGTTCTTTATCTCTTCCTTTTTCTCAATATCTCCAAAATGAATCTTCATTGAAGGAAACAATTCTTCCTTCTTCCTTTAAAAGCTTTTTAAAACATTTTAAAATGTATTACTTTCCTAATTCCATATGTATATATATATATATAAATATATATATATATATATATATATATCCATCATGAGTAGACCTCACGTGTTCTTCTTCTTGAGAATTGAACAAGAGTAGGGTTGGGCATACAACCATACTTTTTTTGAAAGGAGTGTTTTTTATGGCCAAATTTCACGCTGATCACGAATCCGTTGAACTTTTTGACATAGGATGATGTCTTAGGTTGGTAAAATGCAAAAAAATCAAAATGGCCACCAAATTTACCCACTTTTCAGGTAAAAATTGACAATTATGGCTTACTAGGGCATGCAATAATGTTGCATGCCCTAGTAAGCCATAATTGAAAAAATTATGAAAACAAGAGTGAGAATTGCTGCACCGTGAAAAACAAGAGTGAGAATTGCTTTGCAATACATGTCACCTACTGGTCCCAATGAAGACGAAGAAACCATATAATCCACCGTGTTTGGGTCTATTCAGCAAAATAAAAGGAAAAGCAATTTTCATTTGCTGATATCTTTGTGACAAAAACTAACAGACTGCATGAGTAAGGACGTTATGTTAGTTCGGGTAGATGGATGTGCTACCATTGTTGGTTTCCGTGAGTCCATTGCTAACCATCTGAAAATGGGTAAAGTGGATGATGCAGATGAGAGGAGTATTGATTCTGTGGTAAGGCAGATCAAGAAGGAGCACGCTCAGTCAAGTACAACAGTGCCAATTATGACCACTCAGAATTTACACAAGCCAACACAATCAAGGCAACAAGCCCAACTTTACTGAGGTTGATTTCAGACTTAGTGTCTGTGGTGAAATGACCAAGAAATCTCTAAGCCGAGCCAGTCAATTCAAAGTCATGTTACAGTACCAGAAATCAGACAACATTAGGACTGGCTGTCAAACTACTGCACCGCCATGGCAGTTCTGATCTTCTAAAGCTCCTTCATGAACATGGTTCACAACGTCATATGATGAGGTCCTGAGATTCAGGAAATCCGCTGCTCATTTTCTGGTGACAAAGCTCAGCTTCTCCACCAATTCATGGGTTTGAGTAGATTGCTGGCGTGATTTTGGCCTGGTTTGATAATCTTGATCTGCAAGTGTTCACGCCTAATGTCGGCGCACTACCATGTCCTCTCACATGAATTTCAGCAACCCCATCCTGCAGGCATTCTTGAGTATGGGCATGCTCACCCAGGAAGAGCGACCTTATTATCCATGACTGTCTAAGAAAGCTGCCCAGTCTAGGACAAGCAGCAGCTCATCAGGAGCCTCCTCTGCAGCACTACACTGGGCCATCCAAAGTGAACCCCCGACTGTGGATGCAACCTCTGGATTCTGCTACCAAGAAGTGTGTGCCGGCAAGCTAGTTTAGCTGTCTCACAGGAAAAGGACATGAAGTGGCTAAACACAGTCAGCACACAGTGAACACCATGGAATGGGGGGTTCAACAACCAAGAAGCATTCACCAGTCATGCAAGAAAAAAGCGAGCAAGTACCTACATGTTCGGACCCTTATTGATGCCAAAGCTTCTCATCCAGACACTGTAGTGACTTCACTGGAGTATCTTCAGAAGTCATTGACTGATATGGGAATGACTTATGTCCACATCTCGTGTGATCTCCAGCTCTCATGGTGCTTGCCAAATCAAGTGGCATGACGTTGATCGCTTTAAAATGTGATTCTGAGGCCTGGGATAATGTACACTGTGCAGTCCTTCTGTGGTTGCATTGGCAAACTCATGCGGTGGTCTGGTGTTGAGACTCTCATCAGTTCAGCATTCGGGGGCCTGGCAGGAATCATGAGTGGCAAGTCCTGGGTTCGATCAATGAGAGCCTTCTGATGGTTTTGACTGCCCTTCTCATTTCCTTCCTCACCACCGGCACCAAGACATTCCAGGAGTTGGCAGCTACCTTGAGACATGCAGACAGCACCCAACTGGGAAGCACTGGGTTGATAACTTCATCAAGCCTACTCTGCTTGTTCATCAACTTCTGCGTAGTGAGAGGGAGCAGACTTCCTGCTGCAACAGCTAACACTTGAACGCATGCTTCCCTACTTCTTTGTTGCTGGTCACCATCACTATGCCCGTTACATCACCATCGCCTTCTGGAGATGCGCTATCTGCTGCCACCAGATGCCAAGTCAGAGCTCATATCAGGTGCTTTTGTGTGTCGTCCCACAGAAGGCATTTGGAATGGTGTGAGCTCTGATCAGTTCGGTGAACAAACTGCTATTAGCATTGGCAAGGGGGCCTCAAGGGTATGACTCTTTCTCCAGAGATGTAGCAGAGTGGATCGATTCCTTTCCTGTCACTGCCTACATCTAGATACAATGGAGCACATCGACCCTGACTCCTCAAACAAGGACAATGAAGACCAAGTGAGAGAAAGGACACAAGAATCGGACCACGTCACAAGGAGAGGGAGAAGAGGAGAGAACATGAGATAGATGAGCGCCGGATTTTACTTGAATTGTCGAATGTGTCTCATCCTCTTGAGAATCATCTACCACATCTGTACAACATTGCCAATGGTCGAATTCTCCCGAGAAGCTGAAGTGAATGTGAGGATTCCGTGGATAGGTCAGAAAATGGTTGCAGAGTTCCATGCATCCCTTCCAGGTGGATTCCATGCAACCATCGCATGCCCCTCAAGACAATGGAGCACTTACAGAAAGGAGTGAAAATTGGGACAAGACTATCTTTGATCTAGAAACTATCTTCCTCAGGCTGCTGACTATTGGACAGCAAAGACAAATGGAGCTAGGACCTATCTTCCAGTTTGAGCTCTGCACAGTACCCCCTCAGATTGAAAATATGGGTGCTAAAAAGGCAACAAAGCACACTGGCACACAAACTCGTGTTCAGGCACAACAGCCTCTGCAACCAGTGTTACCATTGTTGACGCGAGCCAACTCTCTATCATATTGTCTGGCCTTTCAGGGGAACTGTGTCAGTCTTAGTGGAGTCTACAAGCAAGGCTGTCTACCCTTGCTGGTCAAAAGTCTTGGTCTTTGACAAATATTATGATGTTTCGAAGGACCATGAACGAGTGAGGCGTGCTGGCATTTGTTCCATCAACTATGACCTCACAATAAACACACCCCTGCCTAGTCGAGACGCCATCCTGAAAAACAAGCAGAACAAGTTGCAGCTGTCCAAGGTTTTGAGTACCTATAACTTTGGTGAAGGAGGTACTGTGGAGAGCCGTAGCCATGGTGCGTTCAACCATGATGAAGCAGACATTACAATGATCTCACACCTGCTCATGGCTGCTGAATGTAATGCAAGAGTGATACGTATCCTCTCTGATGACACTGTGTTTTGTATTGATGGTTTACTGAGTTTACCAGCGCAACATCCAGGCCACAGTGCAGATGGAAAGGTGGGATGGAGCAATTTGGGATATCAACACCACCTGTGACCAGCTTGGCCCCAAGTGTCTGCAGCTTTTGGGAATGCACTACATCACTGGCTCAGATACCACGTCATACCATAACGGCAAGGGCAAAGTGTCAGCCCTGAAGACACTGAGAGCTGGCAACTTCCCTGTTTGTACTCCGCACTTGGCGAGCTGACGCAAGCCATGAACAGCTCATGGAAGCAGGGCGGACATTCTTCGTGTCCCTCTATGGTCAGCCAGAAGGTACCACGATGAGTGAGATGAGGTACTTACTATATGTACACAAGGAATCTGGCAAGCCCCTCAAGCTCATGGCATTACCTCCAACTGAGATCAATCTCTTCCTACATATTTGCGCACATCACAGACAGTACTTGCAAAATCAGCTGATCAGCAGGCCCCACCTGAACTTGACATTACAAAATATGGATGGGACATCAGAGATGGAATCCCAGTGCCAGCAACTTCTGCTACTCCACCACCCTTTGGACCTCATGGATGTTGTGCGGTGTGGATGCAAAGCAGGGAAGGCCGGCCTGCAGTACTGCAAGTTGCAGTTGTCACCATGCAAACTCCTGCACGCTATACTGCATTGTGGTTGCAGTGACAAGTGCTTCAACCCACACAAGACTGTGGAGGACAGTGAAGTGAAGTGGGAAGGAGTGTCGAAGCAGAACTTGAAAGAGACGAGGATACGGAAGGGACGAGTACATAGAATGGGATGAACAAACGTAAGTTGTCTGCTAGGCTCTATGTCTCTGTTCCTAAAATGTCCAATATGATGACATGACAATGTGTATGCTTTCTGATTATCAACATACTGTTGTGAACCATTCATGACTTCACTTTTGCCTATGGTGTTGCATAATTTTCAGCAGAAAATAGTCATGGACATTTCATGTGGAACCTCTATTTATTCCTGAACGTAAAAAATAACCCAAAATTGAATTCCTCATGTCAAATCATATGGAAAAGAGGTATTACACAGGATATATGTTGACCGATTAAAAACTTCGCCCCATCGTCTGACCTGTAGCGGCCATCTAATTTATGCAAATTACAGGAGTCCCCAAGTAGCCACCCCGGCAACCAACTGAATTTTTAATGGACCCATGTTAGTCCAAAACAATCAAAAACCATACACTTCCAATCATCAACAAGGTTACAATGGAACACATAATAACGGCAAATACTGGTGCTGAAACTTGTGAGAGACTGCAAGCCTCATGGCTGAATGAGTCTCTAAATTTTTTTTTTGGTAGAAGGTTCGGATTGATTCCAATACTTTTGACTTCTCTCATGTAGACCACTGAGTCACTGCACCCTTCATCTCATAAAGCAGCTTTCAAGTGCAGTGCCAGTCAGAAATTAGCTGTGTTACAATCAGAAACTAGAGGGGAGCATCCGTAGGTGCAAAACCTCCGCCGCCAATACTCTGCTGGTCACTTAAGTGAAGCTGATATCCTATTCATTGTAGGTCAAAACGGATCAGACTCTACTGAACCACGATTGAATAAACTAAACTAGATCGACGCGCATGTAAAATGGCCAAAAAAAAATCGAAAATATTTTTGAAAAAAAGTTGCAAAATTTCTGCTTTTTTTCTCTAACAAATTTTTTTTTGGGGGGGGGGGGTTGGAAATCACTTGAAACATGTAGAATAGCAAAAAAAAATTCAAATATTTTCAAATAAAATCGAATTTTTTTGAAAAAAAAAAATTGTTTTTGGACCAAGTCCAAAATCTAATGCGATGATCCTTGGACCATACCTAACCCCCCCACCAAGTTTCGTCGAAATCCGTCCAGGAGTTTTCCGTAATACTGTTCACAAAAACAGACACGGGTGAAAACAGTAACCTCCATCCATCTTCGATGACGGAGGTTAACTAGAGGGGAGCACTCGGGAGAGTGCAAAACCTCCGCGCCCAATACTGCTGGGTCACTCAAGTGAACCTTATATCTTATTCATTAAATATGATGTCAACGATGGCTGACAGTGTTATAGTTCTTTTCTCCAACATTTTTTTTGGGGGGGGGGGGGTTGGAAATCACTTAAAACATGAAATGGCATAAAAAGAAATCGGAATGTTGTTGAAAAAAAAGTTGCAAAAAATTTTTTTTTGGGGGGGGGGGGACAAAGTCCAAAATCTAATGGCATGATCCTTGGACCATACCTAAACCCCCCACCAATTCGTCGGAATACCGTCGAGGAGTTTTCCGTAATACTGTTCACAACACAAACAAACAAACAAACAAACAGAAAGGGGTGAAAACAGTAACCTCCGATCTTCGATGGCGGAGGTTAATAATAGACAGTAAATCCAATCAAAGCATTTTGCACTAGAAATGGTTTGCCTTTGAGAGGTGGACTTCAATTTGCCAACATTGGAAGTTGGTTTGTTTGTAAACCTTCCTTCTTCGTTTTGTGTGAGTAATGTCTCCCCATTAGATCAATCATCACAATGCCATCTTCATCATTTACTTCATTTGCCAATTAATGCAAACTGAAATAACCTGCCTGGAGAAAGTCGCAACATTACTCTTGGTGTTTTCCCTCCTCAAAGCATCAGCTCCCATTAAATGAAGCCATTGAGTTCCTTCTGTTCTGTAACATTAGAAGGAGGCTCCCGAGAGGCTCACAGAACATCTATGGAATTCCACTTCCTGTGAACCACTCCACAACTAACATACATCAATGCAGACCTACAAATCAGATATTGGAGTGTGTTGCACTAATTAAATCTTGGATTGGAGCAAAGAGAACTAGAAAGGCACTCGGTAGAGCGCATACCTCCACCCTCTAATGCATGATCCACGAGAACATATGTGGCACAATAAATTTTTGAAATATCGTGCTATATATAGTTTTTGAGCCCTATATCTCAATGGTGAAGAATCAATTAAAAAAATTACCCTATCCGGATCCGGATATTCACCAAAATTGAATCAATTCTTTCTTGTCACACACCCAACATGTCCACCAAGTTTCCTCTGAATCCGTCCACAACTTTTTGAGATATCATGCTATGTATCATTTTTGGCCCGATCTCTCAATGGTGAATAATCAGTTAAAAAATTCTCGTAATTGGTTACGGATCCAGATCTTCATCAAAAATCTAATCAATTCGTTTTTGGCACACACCGGAGCTGTCCACAAAATTTCAGCCGGATCCATCCACAACTTTTTAAGATATCCTGTGCACAAACAGACAAACAAACAGAAAGACAAACAAGAAGAAGACGTTGTGCAGAGCACGACACTTGCAAAAGCCATAAAACAAATTTGACTTCAAAAATAATTGCTGGTTGAATTAAATGACCAAACATGCAACTCTTCAAATTTCAATTGAATCGAAAGAAAATTGACAATTTTAGAATTTCGGTCTATGTTGTCCTTTTGGCCTATGTGGACCACCAAAATAATTGGCTGGTTGATGTCGGTGACCTGAAATGTAAATGCTCTTCAAATTTCAAGTCAATTGGATGAAAATTGAGGATTTTAGAAATACCACCTTCGTTGTTGACCTTGGGACTATGTTGACCTCAAAAATAATTGGCTGGTTGAATTGATTGACCTTAAATATAACATTTTCAAATTTCAAGTCAATTGGATGAAAATTGAGGATTTTAGAAATTCCACCTTAGTAGTTGACCTTTGGCCTTTGTTGACCTTTTGGTCGATGTTAACCTCAAAAATAATTGGCTGGTTGAATTCAGTGACCTGAAATATAAATCCGCTTCAAATTTTCAGTCAATTGGATGAAAATTGAGGATTTTAGAAATCTCACTGAAGTTGTTGACATTTGGCCTCTGTTGACCTTTTGACCTTTTAACCTCAAAAACAATAGGCTTCTTCCTTATGCTAAACTCTATTATGTGGTGAAGTTTCACGAAGATCGGTTGAAAATTGTTACCTGTAGGTGACAGACAGACAAACAGATAGACAGACACACAGACAGACAGACAGACAGACAGACAGAGACAGAAAAACAAAATCGACTGACCAATATACTTCAAAAATCTTCGATTTTGCAAGTAACAAACAAGAAGAAGATGTCGTGCAGAGCACGATAATTGCAAAATTCATAAAACAAATTTGACCTCAAAAATAATTGGCTGGTTGATTTCAATGACCAAATATGCAACTCCTCTTCAAATGTGAAGTCAACGGATGAAAATTTACCATTTTAGAAACTCGGCCTATGTTGAACTTTTGGCCTATGTCGACCTCGAAAATAATTGGTGGTTGAATTCAGTGACCTGAAATATATATCCTCTTCATATTTCAAGTCAATCGGATGAAAATTGAGGATTTTAGAAACACCAACTTAGTTGTTGACCTTGGGCTTATGTTGACCTTTTGTTTCATGTTGACCTCAAAAATAATTGGCGAGTTGAATACAGTGACCTGCAATATATATCCTCTTCAAATTTCAAGTGATTCAGATTAAAATTGATGAGTTTAGAAATCTCACCTAAGTTGTTGACCTTTGCCCTCTGTTGACCTTTTGACGTTTTGACCTCAAAAACAATGGGCTTCTTCCTTATGACAAAGTCGACCATGTGGTGAAGTTTAGTGAAGATCAGTATAAAATTGTGACCTGTAGGCGATAAACAGACAGACAAACAGAATAACAAAATCGACTAACCAATATACTTGAAAAATCTTCGATTTTGCAAGTAACAAACAATCAGACAGAAAGGGATGAAAATATAACCTCCTTCACCTTTGGTGGCGGAGGGAATTTCGTGAAGAAAAAGGCTACGTGCCATTGTTTGACGGCTAACCCTTGTGAAACTGCATTTCATGAAGGCCAGCTTCGACATGCTGTCTTCTTCCTGAAGCAACTGATGTCACTGTTGAAGAACGTGTCAATATTCGCATGACATCATCGTCATTACGTCAGACTGCAATTTGCTGTCACTGATCATTATACCTGCCAGTTTGCTTCCATCTCCAAGTTCTTATTCTGTGGCGGAGGTCACGTGTTCACCCCGTTTATTGTCTGCTTGTCTGTATGCCTGTAAGCAGGGTATCTCAAAAAGTTTTGGACGGATATGGACAAAACTTGGTGGACAGGTTGGGTGTGTGACACGAACGAATTGATTCAATTTTGGTGAAAAACCAGGTCTGGATACGAGAATTTTTCAATTTTGTTTTTCATTCTTCAACATTGAGAGATGAGACCAAAAACAATATATTGCACGATATTTCAAATAGTTGTGCACGGATTACGACAAAACTTGCTGGATGAGTTTGGTAGGTGACAAGAACAAAACGTTTCGATTTTGGTTCAGGTCTGGATGCAGATCGGGCCTATCAGTGGGATACAAAATGTAAACTGTTCAGCCTGGCAGAGGTATGCGCTCGATCCAGTGCCATTCTCGTTTTAAAAATGCAATACAACAATATGTCTGTTATTGGTTCAGGCACAAGATTATGAATATCCTTGCAGATATATATGTGTATATATATATATATATATATATATATATATATATATATATATATATATATATATATATGTATGTATGTATGTATATGAGCATGGCATCTCAGCATCAAGAAGCAATTGCTCATAATCGGAAAACCATAATGCAAGTTCCTGCTTGAGGCCGAACTTTACATGGGAGCTAAGGTTGTATCCCATGGAGCCTTGGCCATATGCTCGGTATCTGTGGGGGAAATAGGATAAGTGAGGGGCAAAGAGCGACTTGCACTCCTAACCCCAAAACAACATTTCGTTATCTACAGTGTGTGCTCAGCCATGATTGATGTTTTACAATATCGAGTTATAATTGTCAAATAGTTGGCACCATCAATTTCCTCATGGTTGTTTTACTAATGCTCTTCTTGTGATAATGATATGATTTATGCATCTAACAATGCACTTCAATGCTTCCAATCTCACAGTAAATGGTTTGGAGATTGGAGAAATTGAATATGTATGACCAAATGGCAGTGGAGGGTGTGAAGTCTGTAAATTCACAAACAAAAGCACCAACATTGTCCGGTGAGCTGCATATTTGCTAATATGTATATATATATATATATATATATATATATATATATATATATATATATATATATATATATATATATATATATATATATATATATATATATATATATATATATATATGTTCTGCATTTTTACGTCGCTGTCATCATCGCATTGTGGAAGACGAGATTCCCAGGAATCATTTGCAGAAAAAGTTTGTCAAGCAGCACTAATTCCTGTAATTGCAGTGAATGAAGAGCAGAGTAACACTTTCAATTTTCTGCCAAACTTTTCTACTTTTATTGCCTGCAATTAGTTGCTCAACTGCAGTTCATTCTTCATCCTCATAATGGGAACTGGATGAAGGAGGAACAGTAAAATGTGATGTCAAGAGAAAAACAAAACATGGAAGGTCAGAAATTAAATCATGTATTTGTGATAGGATGGAAATGTTTTTTTGAATCGGAAGATCCATAAATTTCGCACAATACTCCAGCAAGAACATGAGTTCAGGGTCGTATCTCTGGACATATCTCATGCTTTTGATAGTCTGGCATCCCACCTTGCTCTCAAAACTGTCTGTCTATGGCATCGAAGGCCAACTCTACACATGGGTGATTGACTTCCTCTACTCTCATAGCCAACATGTGGCTCTCAACGGAATCCTTTCACCTCCTCTCTCTGTAAAGGCAAGAAGGCCCCAAGGCAGTGTTCTGGGCCGAGTCTTATTGCTGATCTTCATAAATAATCTGTCTGGCAACATCAATAATCCATCTGGCAACATCCTCCCCCCCCCCCTCTCCCCACCTCGCCCATATACTTTCTGAACAATCCTCTTTAGGAGGTTCAGTCATTCAAACTCTTGGGTCTCACTATCGGCCATGAACTTTCTTGCACAAATGAATTTCAAAGTTGGCCTCCAAAGCCATGCGCTGACTCAGCATCCTCCATCGTATAAAGTCCTTCTTTGGCACACCGAAACCAGGCCAATCCTCACAATCTACAAGGCCATCATCCACACCTTGATGGAGTGCTGCTCTCCCCTCTGGGTTAGCTCGCCTGCCACACATTTTGTTCAGAGAGATGCCGTGGAAACCAAGGCTTTCAAGATCACTGGAATCTCCCGCACTGAAGCTGAGTCTGTGGGGTCTATCATTTTGCTACCGCAGACAGGTCAGTGGTATCTCTGTCTTCTACCACCTCCTTTCTGGTCTTGCACCCTCTGGTCTTTCCGTGCTCCTCTCACCTTCCCCCAAGGTTTATGCAAGGCTCACATCGTCCATTCTCTCCATTTCTTCAAGATATCTGTTCAGCACCATCTCAGGTCATTCCTATCAAAAACCATGATCTTGAATACCTCGTTAGTGGAGGATAAATGGGGCTTCTGAGGCAGCCATTCAAATGAATGGGGAAAGGGAAAAACTTCTAATTAAACCCCAAAAACCCAAAATAGGAGACGATTTTCTACCCCTCCCATACAAGCAAATTAAAATTGAGACTGACTCAAGCCCCAAAAGGCCAAAATAGGAGACTCATTTCCTCCCCCTCCCATAGTCCATACAAGCAAATGTTAAATTGAGACTTACTGATTAAATCACTTGTTTCCTTTTATATTTTCATTCCACTCAAAGAGCGAACCAATGAATA
>CM068954.1:20836586-20853847 GCA_035128595.1 Eptatretus atami
TAGTTCTTTAGTTTAGTTAGTTTTTAGAAATTAAGATAAGTGATGTATGTGAGGATATGATTGATAATATTATATATATATGATACAAGTAATTATAAGTCAGGTGATGTGTTGTTTCATCAAAGAATAAAAAGGTTATTTGTAAGTTTAAATATGAATTGGGTGGGAAGGTCATGAGTGAATTTATAGCATTGAGATCAAAGTCTTATGCTTTTTTACGTATATAGATAATAATATAACATTGAAAGGTGTGATCAGAAGCTAAAGGGAATAAAGAAAAATATAATAAAGGAAACAATAAACTTTAAACATTATTACAACTGTTTAACCTTAAAGAAGGAAGAGTACAGAAAAATGAATACAATAAGAATTTATAAACATCAATTATATACAGAAGAGATAAATAAGAAAGCATTAGGAGCTTTTGAAGATAAAATATATATTTTAGAGAATGGAATCAATAGTATCCCTTATGCTTATAAGTATAAGTGTTAAGATATTGGGTTGGGAATTTTAACAGGCTACCACCGTCTTTTTACTGATTTATAAATGATAGAACAAGCAATAACCAAACCAAAGAGTGGAGATGTAATGAGCCTTGGTATTTAAATGGAAAACATAAAGAATGTGAGAATATCAAATTAGTCTTATTGAAGAAATAACCGGGGTAAAAGTAGATAAAACAAATAAGTGGATAAATTTAATTACAAATAAGTGTGGGGATGTAAAGAAAAAAATTAATATCCTTGCATGGACTGAAAACTTTGATGGTTATCAATTGAACAATGAAAAACAATTTACTACAATCTCAAAATGATATGTGGCTCAGGAGTTGGCCAAACAAGAGCATTGAGAGAAGTTTATCATTTCATTTCTGCTCAACAAAGACACTTAAAACAAGAACCAAGTTCCAAAGTAATCTTTGTGAATATACTCGATGGTGATGAATGTAATAGGAAAATTAAGTTATTCCCTAAAGTAGAACATGGACAAATATTCATTGGTTTGCTCTTTGAGTAGAATGAAAATATAAAAGGAAAGAAGTGATTTAATCAGTAAGTCTCAATTTAACATTTGCTTGTATGGGAGGGGAGGAAATGAGTCTCCTATTTTGGGCTTTTGGGGCTTGAGTCAGTCTCAATTTTACATTTGCTTGTATGGAGAGGGGGAAAAATAAGTCTCAATTTTACATTTGCTTGTATGGGAGGGAAGGGAATCAGTCTCAATTTTACATTTGCCTGTATGGAAGTGGGGAGAAAATCAGTCTCCTATTTTGGGCTTTTGGGGCTTAAGTTAGAAAGTTTTTCCCTTTTCCCCCATTCATTTGAATGGCTGCCTCAGAAGCCCCATTTAACCTCTACTCTCATTTACCACACCTAAATGCCTCCTCATTTTACAGTTTTTCCTCCTTGGAGATTCCTTCTCCAAGCATGTGTGTTTTGCATCCTGCTTTTGTCTTTTGCGCCCTGATCCGTTCAATTTACTTGCTCTTCTATGAGCCTCAACGATGTATACAAAAAAATCTCATCTACCAAATTTAGTCGGAATCCTCCATAACTTTTTGAAATAGTGTTATATATCATTTTTGGCAAAATCGACTGCATCTCTTAATGGTGAAGAATCAATTTTTAAATTCTCGTATCTGGATCCGAATCCGGATCATCACCAAAATCTAATCATTTAGTTCTTGTCACACACCCAACCTGTGCACCAAGTTTCTTCCAAATCGGCCCACAACTTATTGAGATAACCTGTTCAAAGACAGACAGACAAACAAACAGACAGAAAAGCAGACAGACAGACAGGGGTGATAACATAACCTCCACCCACCTTCGGTGGTGGAGGTAATAAGCCTTGTTGGCTTAACAGTTAATGTGTCTCGATTAAGATCTTAGGGTCTTGAGTTTGAGCCCCTGATGAGCCGTTAAATAACATCAGGTGGGCTGACTCAGCCAGTCATCCTTCCGAGATCGGCAAAATGAGTACAAGCTTACTGCAAACAGGGCGCACTGCATTAGCGGCACAGCTGCGCTCCCAACAATAATGCAACCAACAGCCACAGGCTGCATACAAAATGATGATGACTTTAAAAATTCTCGTGTCTGGATCCAGAACCAGATCTTCACCAAAGTCGATTCAATTCGTCCAAGTAAAACACTCAACCTGTCCACCAAGTTTCGGCCGAATCTGTTGAAAACTTTTTGAGATATCCTGCTTACAGCCAGACAAACAAAAAGACAGACAAAGGGGGTGGAAAGATAACCTCCGTCCACCTTCAGTGGCAGAGGTAATCAGCTTCAAACTAAACTGGATGGTAGGATAGCTCAACTGTATGCATGATTGAGCTGTCTAGTTTGGGTTCAGAACCCAGGGCTCCATTCCCTGATGAAGCCAAACTCACCAAAAAACTACAATTCTGATGCAGTGTCATCAAGGAAACTCTGCATCTTGAGCTTGATGGCCTTGGTATGGGGACATACAAACAGCTGTTGTCTCATCTGACTTCACTACTGGATGTTACTGATCCCATTGTATCTTTCAAAAAGACTAGGCCATTGTGTGCCAGTACCATGGCCAAATAGTATATAGTTTGGGAAATTAAGTGGCCACATGCCAAGGCTTCATTTTTATGCATTGTTAACCAAATTGCACGCCCCATATAGCCTGACTCGATATGAGGAACAAGTCCGATCACAAAAAAGTCATTGCATGGATTTAAAAGGAAAATATTCCATGGCGTACACTGTTTCCAACATATTATTTGCCATTTCTTCAGTACAATGAAATGATGTCAACACTTCTTTGGACATTAACATTCGGTCCATTTGCTGAGGGTTTTCTAAAATCTTACCTCTATTGATCATTTCTTCCTGCTATTTTTTTTTATTGTACCTGTAGTTATTGTGCTTTTCCGATTCTTTTTTGTTATTTCATCTCTTCCTTTCAATTATGCTTTAATTACTCTCTATGATCATTTTTCCTATCCAAGCCATAAACCGTATCAGTAATGTCACCCAGACATATTTGAATGCTCATCTTGACCTTCCAATCATTAACAAACTAAAATATCCATCCTATTTAGCATTCTTCTCCCTAATTGTGTAATATAATTTATATATTTTTGTTCCAACACTAATTCATGTATTCTTTGTAATTCCACTGCTTTCCAACCTTGTAATCCACCTCTAATTGCCACACATGGCTTCCTGTCATTACATCAAGTTTTATGTGACATGTGAGCTTTCTATTTATACCAGAAGATTGAATATTAATCAACCTCGTGCGTGGATCCTGAAAATTCTTTATTACAAAATCGACACTCATCGAAGGAAGAGTTGACAAGGATAAACAGGGAGAAATGGTGGCTAAAGCTGAAAAAAGCAACATATAGTCACACACAATGGCAATGTAGTGGCATTAAAATACAGTGTGGTGACACAGTGGGGCTACAGGTGGGTCCACCAAACAAGGGAATCAGCTAACAACAAAAGAGGAGAGATGGGAAGAGAGGACAATATCCTGCAAGTAAAAGGGTTGAGTGAGATAGAGTTCATGGGGTAGAAAAGATTACAGGTCAGGATGGGGAATGACAAGAAATGGTAGTGTTCCTCTTGCTTGAAGCCCCAGAGGAAAGAGTGAAATGGAATCAACTTGGGAATTCAGTTAAAAAAGAAACTGCAGAAAAGAGCAAAGAAAGGAAACAGCGTGCGTCAGTAAACCTGGATTTTGGGAGTTTACATAACTTTACTTACCATTTGAGATTTCGTCATCAAATTTCAACAAAGCTGTATTTTGAGAATATGAAGAAGACAAATTCATAATTTGGTCAAAAGGTCAAAGGTCAGTGTTACATAAAATCATAAATTTTCATCCAATTGACATGAAATTTTAATTATCATTTGAGCTTTTTAAGCCCTAAGTTATTTATTATCTTGCCAAAACGAAGTTTTGCAAGATATGTTAGTCAGTCTGTATGTTTTTTTTGTTTGTTTTTTGTTTGTTTGTCTGTAATCACGAAAAAAAAATTCTGCAGACCACATTTTAATTGGAAATTTTGTAACTTCGCATATCAGAGCTATGGAGGTCCCTTTCAGGCCATAAAATTTGAAGGTCAAGGTCAAAGGTCAAGGTCACTTTTTCGCAAATCAGTGTAATCGACAAAACCCTCATTTTTTGAGTAATTTTGATCGGATCGTCTTCAAACTTCATGGAATATAGTTCATGTCTGGCGCTCAGCTGATTAATTTTTGGTGGCGATTGGCCTTGACCTTCATGTGTTTTTTTTTGTTTTGTTTTTTTTTATCTGTAATCACGTATAAATCACTCTGCAGAGCACAGTTTTCATTGGAAATTTTTGTAACTTCGATATCAGAGGCCTATAGAGGTCCTTTCAGCGCATAAAATTTGAAGGTCAAGGTCAAAGGTCAAGGTCACTTGTCGCAAATCAGGGGAGTCGACGAAACCCTTATTTTTTGAGTAATTTTGATCGATCGTCTTCAAACTTCATGGGAATATAGTTCATGGTCGGCATTCAGCTGATTAATTTTTTTGTGGCATTGCCTTGACCTTATGGTTAACGCCTAAGGTCAAACATTGACCCCAAGGTAATTTTCAAGTTTAGAACCTATCGTGTAGTACCTCAAATTGAACACCTCGATGAGTGCTTTCTAGATATATCAAGCTTGAACATTATGACGTGATTTGGTGACGTTATGAGGCAAACGCATATTTTTTTCATGGTTACTCTGTTAGAACGATTCTCATCGGAATCTCTCGTAGGCAGATATTCCTCAAGGAGTCGCTCCTGGTGGAAAGCAGCTCTGTCACCTCAGTGTGACCTTAAAGAAGTCACACGTGGTCACCTTTTGGCAAGATACGGATCACCCTACGGGTGACATTGGTTTATTTTTTTTTACCATTTGAGCTGTTTTATCAAATTTTAAACTAAGCTTCATCATGAAGTTATGGAGAACACAAACTAAGAAATTGGTCAAAAGGTCAAAGGTACCGTTTAGCATACAGAAGAAGAAAAAGTCCAAATACAAAGCAGACGGACTTTACATTTTCAGATGCTTTCTAATTTTATCTGTTATTGGTGTGGCGCAGGCATGATGGTCCGCATGGCCTCTTCCTGCATCTAAAATTCCCTGATATTCCTAATTATCGACATTAAAAGATCACAAATTGCAGACATTTCGGGTTTTAATCTGCAGTTCAATCCGAGAGCATGTCTCATTTGCTTTGATGAAGGATAAAGCCTGAAACGTCAGCGGATAACCTTAAACACTTTATTCTCGTATTTATATTCTCCTTCAACGCAAATGCAGACCACAAGTTATTTTCTGGAATTAGAAACTATTTTTGAGTCGTACCTTTCTGGTTTGTCAAGGGATTAATTGAAATGATACAGGATATCCACTCTTCGGCTGGCTTGAAGGAATGACTGGAAATTTATTTGTGTAAAAGTATGTAAGGTAACATGTCCAGGTCTTGACATGACAGCTTGGAAAAGTTTACACAAGAGATGTGTGCTGCATTGAAAGAGTGGGAACCTTGCTGTTTACTTTATTTGAGATGATAAGTGGGTATTACGCTCCCACAGCGAGCGAGTGTGTCGAGCTGTTGTAATTTTAGAAAATTTAAGGAAATCAATCACGATAACATGATGTGGCGATCTTGCAAAAAGCCATTGAAAAAAAGAGTGGAAACAATAAAACCTCTTACATTCGGAATTGTCCGGACCAAGGGTGGTCTGGAGAAGCAATATTTCCAGTTCGTGTATGTCGTTAATTGAATAAAAATTTATTTGGTGCACAGGTAGGGTGTTTGTCGAGGACAAATTCATGAAATTTTTGTGAATATTTGGATCTGATAATTTTAAAGTGATTCTTCACCCTGTGTGAACAGTTTGTGTTTGTGTGATGTGTGAACAGGCAAGTGAACAGTTTGTGTGATAGGTGGCTCAGAGGACAGCAGCTTCAAGCACAGCTTAACACTGGTCATAGTAAGGAAGTCTCAGTTTCAACTGTGAAGAGAAGACTTCGAGCTGCAGGTTTGTCAGGTCAAGAGGCAGGAAGAAAGCCATTGCTAAGATGGCAAAATAAGAAAAAGAGGCTTGCCTGGCCCATGAAGCACCACCAGTGAACTACTGAAACCTAGAAGAAGGTCTTATGGACCGATGAATCAAAATTTGAAATCCTTGGTTCATCACGCAGGGTTTTGGTTCCTCAGTGTGTGACACCGACTGTCAAACATGGAGGAAGAAGCGTGATGCTCTGGTGCTCTTTTGCTGGATCCAGAGTCGGCGACTTGCACAGAGTTTCATTTCCTCTTTTTTCCCAGCCATTGGAATGAAACTCCTCTCTATTCATTCCATTCTTCCCTCCAGGCCTTCAAAACAGCTGTCACCACCACCTCTTATCATCCCCCATCCAAATCCTCGATCTTTTCTACCCCGATAATCCACCCAGCCCACCTCCTTCAAATTCCCTGCTTTCCTTCCTGAAAGTCCCTGTAATGTCCATCTTCTGTTCCCCATGTTCCCCGTCCCATCCCTTCCCTTCACCAGATCTCCTAATGTCTCTGTTCCCCACTGTTTTGTCCTTTCCACTCCCTCCCCTCTTGTCTCATGTCCCCCATGATGTGCGTTGTGTGTTAGCTCTCACACGAGCCTCGACAAGGTATACAAAAAAAAAAAAAATCTGTTGTGTGCATGCGGTTCCGAAAACCGCAACAATATAAATATATATATATATATATAATATATATTATATATATATTAATTATATATATATATATCTATATATATATATATATATATATATTATATATATATTATATATAACACCACACACATACACACAGACACTGTATGTATAATATATATATTTATAATATATATATATATATGTGTTTCCATGTTCTACGTCAATCTTTACCTCCCACCTAAGGTGAAGGAGATTATGTTTTTCACCCCTTTCTGTCTGTTTGTTCATTTGCAAAATCGAAGATATTTCAAGTATATTGGTTTGTCGTTTTGTTATTCTATCAATCTGTTGGGTCGCCGAAATAGGTGACCTTTATTGTCAGTAATTGGTCCCCGAAATAGGTGACCTTATTGTCAGTAATTCTGTCTGTTTGTTTGGATGTTTGTTCGTTTGTCATCAGCATAATTGGTAGTAAACGTGGGCGGATTTTGACCAAACTCGGGTATGGTACATCTTATGACTCGTGCTTTGGAAATTGTATTTTTTGCTCGGATGCTTTGGTTCCCTAGCAACAACCGAAAAACCTTCAAAATCGGCTACCATTCACACAAATCAATTCTGAAAGCCATTATCCCACGTAGTTTATGAATTATGAAATTATAGGGTTATGAAATTTGGCAGCGATGATCTACAGGTGATGCTGTATCAAATATATTCCGGTTTTGTGATATATGGAATACTTTACCCGCAGCACCCCCTTACAATTAGGGTATGAGCGAAAATTGGTGAATTGAAGGCCCCCTAGCGACCAGGTGATTGATCGATACAAATGAAACTTTGCAGGTTCATGGTACTCAATGAGTACTCAATTTGCTCAGGACATAATCGACCGATTTCGCTTAGGTCAGGGGTCAAAGGTCAATTAGTGCAAAAATCGATAAATGCGAGAGCTGGAGGTGCCTTCGCGCCAAATGCTACTCCTCCGGTTATGGTCGGATGGTCATGAAAATTCCCACTAATCGTCTGGAATACATTGTGCACAAACGATCGAGCCGGATTTTCGATTTAGATCTTTGTATACCACAGCACCCCTCCAAACTTGGGGATTTCCGATTTCAAACCGCCTTTAGGTACTTTTCAATTCAAATGGATACCGAGTAGTTATCAGTAGATGGAACTGGGAGATTTGATATGCTAATCTTAAGGTGATTCCTATCCGCTATATGACATCCATTTTGCTCTATATCTTATAGTTTCCATGCTCGGCGACCCATCGCCGCCTACCGGCTTGTCTGTCTGTTTGTCTGTCTGTTTGTCGCCTACAGGTCACAATTTTTCAAACCGATCTTCATGAAACTTCACCACATGGTAGATTTGACAGAAGGAAGAAGCCTATTGTTTTTTGAGGTCAAAAGGTCAAGAGGTCAACATCGGCAAAAGGTTACATCTACGAGTATTTCTAAAACCCTCAATTTTCATCTCATTGACTTGAAATTTGAGAGAGGATGAAAGAGGATTTGCACATCAGGTCACTGAATTCAACCACCAATTATTTTGGGTCAACATAGGGCAAAAGGACAACATAGGCTGACTTCTAAAATGTCAATTTCATCCGATTGACTTGAAATCTGAAGAGGAGTTTTCACGATTTTGGTCACTGAATTAAATCACCAATTATTTTTGTGGTCAACATGAGACCAAAAGATCATATAGTCCCAAGGTCACAATATATGGTGGTATTTCTAAAAATTTTAATTTTCCTCGATTGACTTTAAATTTGAAGAGAGATATATAATCCTAAGAACCATACTGGGCCATCCCACCTTTTTTGTGAAATTGAGTTATGAACGTCTTTCAGGTGCACAAAACTGATACCTTTCAGGCCAAAATGGGCCAACCTCAGAATATATTATGATAAGGATATAAGCACAAAAAACCTCTCTGGCTCTGTTAATATGCATCTGACTTGCCAGAGCCTGAATGGCCATCCCACATTTTTCCCCATGATTCCATGTAACATGGCGGCCAGACATCTGACAGATGCTGAGTATTTATATCTTTAGGTATTTTTTATTGTCATTAGCTCATTGTGACATCAGGAGACTGAGACTTTGAGTCCCTTTTTCTCAAACGTACACCAAGATGGGATGGCCCGGTATGGTTTCTTATGGCTCATATATATATAAATATATATAATATATATATATATATATATATATATATAATATATAATATATATTGTTGCGATTCGCGCCTGCCGGCATGCGGACGGCCATGTGACTCGAATGGTGGCCGCTCGCCCACCGGACGGACAATTCAGTCGTGACCCTCTTGGAACTATCGCCAAGGAGCTAGTCACGGGGGGTTTAACCTCACCACACCCAGTCCGCATTACCCGCGCGAAATAGGTGAATCGCCGAAAGTCGATATACCTAAGTACTCGCACGGGTAACCTACCGAGGGGTTGTACCACGCCACAGGTCGACTCCGGACACGAAACCGCTTAAGCGCGCTCGTTCCGTGCTGCAGGATAACCGAGCGGAGTTATCGTCGACCTTGACGGTTCAGATTAATTATCGGGCGTTTTAAAGCCCACCACGACCCTTTACGTGAAGCAAGATGGAGATTCAACAAAGGAAAGGATGCAGCGAAACGGGGAAACAGTTCAACACAAAGCACATTTATTTGCGACACACGGAGAGCAACATATACAGCCATAATGACATATATCAATTAAAACAATTATGCACAAAAAGCAAATGTAACAAAGAAACGACAACAATGCAGAGCTACGACCGAATACGCGAACACACGGCAACACTCTAAAAAAATTCTACTTCACAGATGGCGCCAACACACAGTCATTTACACAGAACCCAAAGAAAAGAAGTGGCGACTTCCCTTGTCTGGCTGGTGAGTCCCTCTCCCGCGACCGTCAGTGTGGCCGCGCCTGGCCCGACCTCTCTTCGCGGCCGGCGAAACCCTCTCCGGCACTTCTCGTCCGGACGCGCAGGTCCACCTCACAACCGGCCCCGCCGCGCGTCTCCGTCCGTGCCTCCTTCACAGGTCGCTCGCCAAGCCGTGAGCGCAGGACCTCTTCCCCGACAAGACAAAGCAAACAGGAGCCTCGAAGACAACTCACTCGCGAACCAACTCGACAACCGAAGACCAAACAACTCACTGAAGAGGAAAGAAAAGACGCTCTTTGCGCCCGGCCATATCCGTCTTTTATCCCGCGGGGCTCCGCCTCGCCCGCCTCGTTCCCGGTTCCACCTTCCTTCGAGAGGGTTCCAGCAAAGGGCGTTTCCCTCCACGCTTTCCCTCACCCCGCTCCGTGCGGGGGCCGGGGGAGTCATTTTTGGCTCTGGGCCAGAGAATTATATCCCCAAAAAGAGGCCCCTCCTTTACATGACCTCTGACCTTTAACCCCGGCTCGGATCGCACTTCCACCACACCGAGCGCGGAGAATTAACGGGAGCAACAGGCGGGAAAACTGCGCATTCTCGTGTTTTTATTTTCCCTCTGCGGAGATGTAACCGCAACGAGCCTGTGAATGGCGAGTGGCGAAGATGCAGTAGCGTAGATGGTGGAGGTGGCGTGGTTGCAGTGTGGTTGGCGCTGTGGTGGGATGGGTGGTTGTGGTTGGAACGTGGTTGGTTCAAAAATAAAGAAGAACAGAAAAACGACTGACTCAAAGCGTCGCAGCCCGAATGAATCACATTAATTCCCTCTAAACACGGTTTGGGGCTAACTACACACTGTACTTCAGAAATACTCACCTACGGAGGGACTGAATGTGGTTGCGAATTTCACAGCCATAACATACCCCTCCCCTTTTTACAGACTCGTCCCGGTCGTCAAATTCTCGTGTGCCATCATGTGTAGTTCTCCCCTAGTACGTTTTACCTTCGGATCCCTGAGTGGACAATTCATGGTATTCGTGTCCCCAAAATAAATAACCTGAGGGCTGAGTAACTAACTAACAAACCCACTCATACAGACGACTTAAATAAAATTGCCGGCGCTAGACAGACATGCGGGGGCGCACTCATATTTACAGTACATTTAACCTTAACTTACAAATTTTACACTAAACATGCCAGGATCAATGGACTCTGCAAAAGAGAAAAGCAGTTAGCAGGGAGCCAGGCTGCTCGCATGCAGTCTCTGGCTCATGCACCAATGCAGGTGACAGGGAACGTGACCAGGCTGCTCGCACGCAGTCCGAGGCCTCCCCTTTTAAAATGAACACAGTGATCCACAACGGTGCATGGCTGCACAAACGCAGTCTCCGTGCCAGCTCAAGTGGCACACGCAATGAGCACAACGGATGGATGGTATGGACGCAAACAAACACAACGGTCACGGGCTGCTGTGCAGCCGTGTTGTAGCTGCCAACAGGGCAGTTCTTGCAGCTTGCAAACTGTTGCTTGATGATCCTGGCGCACATGGAAATGAACAGGGGGCAAAGCAAAATGAACGGGGCTGGTGAACAGGGGCAGTGGGCATGGCATGGCAAAGGTGAGCAGGCAAACACAGCCTGCGAACAAGGCCTTGCAGGCAAACACAGCCGGCAGATGAAATGGCCGCACAGGCCTTGAAGTAAAAACGGCTGGAGACAATCGACCGCACAGGCCCTTGCAGCACACAGCAGCTGCAGACGATCGGCGGCACAGGCCTCGCAGCAAAACAACAGCTGCCGATGAAGTTGCGGCCTTCGCCTGAAGCAACAGCCAGCGATAAGTTGCCGGCCTCTTGCCGTGCAGTGCAGGTTGGTGGGGGAGTGCGGTGGTGCTGGCCACACAGAAGGCGGGCTCGGACCTACCTACCTGTCTCCCTCCCACCTATCGCCTTTGCCTGTCACTGTCTATACCACTCCGTAATTTGTCAACCCAATTTAGCCAAACTTATTTTTTGGTTGTTTTATTTTTACTCCCACTATAAATCGTCCCCTAACCCCTTTACTGTCTTGTTCGGCTAACCTATCTCCCCTAGCTACTCCCAACCCTACGTTCCTTCCTGGAGGGGAATAAGGAGGGCTAGCGTCCTGCGTCGAGGCCCAACTCAAGCCTCAGGATGGCTCCCCAGACTTCAGCGATCTAACCAAAGTGGGTCCAGCGCCCACAACGAGAGCGAAGGATGGATGGTGCGGAGGGTACACTTCCTAATCTACCCAACCATTTTACTTTTAAAACTCACCGGGCTTTCAAAAAGCCCTCTCGCTTAAACTATTGGTTCTAACAACCCAATTCCGTCGCCTGTGTTGGTGTCCTCACAATTTCGGGCTCGCCCCCAATTTTCTTCCGTGCCCTCACACGGTCTCATGGCTGGGACGCGTGGTCCCCTTGGCAGGCACGAGCCTCTGCCGATTCTCCGACTACGGCACCCCGGGCACTACACTGCCTCCGAGCTACCAGCTCCCTAAACACGGGGAGTGCCCCCATGGCAACTCCCTGAAACGCACACGTGGCAGGCTGCTTCCCGGCCCTTTCCGAGGGTCACCGTGCCACAACACTGCCACGCGGCGTAATGGCGCCCCGGGCCCCGCACATGCGGGCGCACCCGGCCCACTACGCTATCCCGCCCCCATGGGCCCTTGGCCTACGCGCCGACTAGCCCGGTGCCGGGGTACCCACTCACGCGATACTCACCGTCCGTAGCCACGCTCCAGTCCGTCAACAGGGCTCCTGCACCATCCAAAACAGTTTCGAGCCTACACTCCCACCAACAACAAAACGACCTCCATTTTGTCATTTAACTAACCCAGCTAACTCACTTTACTCTGACTCCGGGGTCCTTGGGCGGAGTCACTCCTCCCCCAATCACTCATTGCACCATGCATTCACAATCACTCCATACACACAGACCGCCTGGCCTCACTCACTCATCATGTACAACACAACTCACCAACTCTTCAACACACACACTGCTGAACCTGCCATCCTTCTGACTAAATCCCTACCTAACTCATGCTCCCACGTCATCCCTTACACTACAGCACTTTCCTTTAAACCGACGAGCTAAGCTACTCCACTACACATCCACAGTCTGTCACTGTCTCTAAAAATAATTCCATACTCCATTTCCCCTCCTAAATCTACTAAAACCCTCTACCATAATCCATTCCACGGACTCCATGAGGACTTACCCCTGCCCCATGAAGTCGGTCTAGCTAAGCTAACCCTTCCCCCTAGCTAGTGTCATCCTGTGCCCTGGTTCAAGGGGGTCTCCACCCTTGCCCAGGGAATCCTGTTCACCCGAAAGCAAAGGCTTGCTTTGTTAAAAAAATTTTTTTCCCAATTACGCGCAGCACCAGCGTGGAACTCGCAGCCTGCGCTCTTGCACCTGCCCATGACGTCATGCAGCTGCACATGTACTCGTCCCTCTTGACGTACCATCCGGCAGGGATTCACCCTCCTGCCGGATTCCAACCCACGTGCAACCATGACGTCACCGTGTGCACCACAAAGCAAACCTCGCACTCCGAGGGCTCCCACGCGAACACATGGCTCTGCCCGTTGGAGCTTAACACAAGCTCGCATGGAGAACCCATCCGGTCCACATCCGTTATCCTGCCTAAACTTTGTCCGTCCGGGATCGGCAATCCACCGCTGCGTTTCCGGACCGGGCTTCACTCCCGCAAGCGAGCACGTGGGGCCTCGTGCGTTGTACAGCACGGACCTCACGCCTCGCTGCTGGGTGAACCCGCACGGTCCCCAATACATCCACGGCCGCTACCCGGCTTTTGTCCCTCACATGTCGCCGTCGTCGTCGCCATTCCACCCACGCCACCTGCGTGTCACGACGCTCACAAACCTCACCATTACACTCACATTCACACCGGGAGACCGGCTGCGTGCTCCCGCATGCCGACCGACATCTCCCTCTACACACAGCGACCTTGCACACGCGGTCTCCCTCACACTCGCCGTTCACTCACTCGTGCCATTTCCCTCACACAGTGGCTCCACTCACTCGCGCCTTCCTCACTCCCGTGGTTTTTCCACGCACGGCGTGCTGGAACCACGCATCCTGGCACACTCGCGAACACACCACTCACACACGGGGTCGCACTCACACCTGGGGTCTCATCCACACACCGGCGTGCTGGAGGCACGGACTTCGGCCCACTCAGCCTCGCACACCATTTTTACTCACACACGTGGTCCCTTTCACAACAACGCTTTCACCCACGCTTTGCGCACGTTGCAGCACACATTTCGCCCGCTCGTGTACACGCACCTTCGACACCACACAACGCTGAGACCAACACGCTGGGGATTCGTGCACCACATGGGGTTCCGGGGCTCTATACCCCCAAGCTTCGTGTCACCCGTTCGCCTCACTCATCCCCTCGAACTCGCTAAGCACGACCGAACCCACCTGGTCGTGAGTCGCCTCAAGGGGATACTCCCTCCCTCGTTCCTGGAGGAGGCCATCCAGCTGCTCACACCGGGTCAGAAAACAGTCCGCCAGCTCACCCCCATTATCCTCCACTACCTCCGTGTGTTGTGTGCGTCTTTACCCCCGTCCAATTACCCTCTATCTCCCGTGTCTCTGATGGCAATACTTTCATTTCCTTCTTTGTCTTGTTACTTCCCTCGTGCACGTCTCCGTCACCCCCAATTAGTTTTTCCCTCTCGGTCACCGTCGCTTCCTCCGTCACCTTTACGCTTCTGCCCAACACGTCCCGAATTATTTTGTCCTCACCGCCTCCTTGCGGGCCTGACAACCGTTGCACCTCCTCCAGCTCGTTCGTCCCACACGTGGCGTCCGCCATTTTTGAGCTCCCACTGCCCGCGTTTCGCTCCTCGCCATTGCATTATGCCTGCTGCAGTCCACGGTCTATTCGCTGCATCTCACCCCGCAGTGTTTGCGTATTCGCTTCCATGTCATCCATTATTATTTTTCCTGCATGCGAATAGCTGGGTCATGTCGGGTGCGCTTGGGTGAGCCGTTTCGGCAGGGATCGGGGAGGGTTTCGGAGGAGGGAAGGGAGGTGTCATACGCCGCGGCCGCTGCCGCGCCCATTTCGGGCTCTGGTTCGTTGTGGGGGGATTGCTGAAGCATATTCCTGGGAATGTCTGCACGGGGCTTCCATCCTGGCCATGGATCCTACATTACTACACATATACATTTCTAATACCCCGGCACCCGCTCGCCTTGAAACTCCATCTTATTCTCGTAACGGGTTAATTTTAAATCGCTCGTAATTTGGAGGAATCGGGGTCGCTCTTCTCACCCTGGACCGATTCCCGTGAATTTAGCTTGGAGGACCGAGAGGTTTTGTATCCACTCCTGACACAGTGTTGCGAATTCACGCCCGCGGCGTGCGGACGGCACGTGACTCGAATGGCGGCCGCCTCGCCACCGGACGGACAATTCAGTCGTGACCTCTTGAACTATCGCCAAGGAGCTAGTCACGGGTGGGGGTTAACTCCACCACAACCCAGTCGCATTCTACCCCGCGAATAGGGTGAATCGCTGAAAGTCGATATACCTAAGTACTCGCACGGGTAACCTACCGAGGGTTTGTACCACGCCACAGGTCGACTCCGGCACGAAACCGCTTAAGTGGCGTCGATCCGTGCTTCAGGGATAACCGAGTGGAGTTATCGTCGACCTTGACGGTTCAGATTAATTATCGGGCGTTTTAAGCCCACCCGAACCCTTTACGTGAAGCAAGATGGAGATTAACAAAGGAAAGGACGCAGCGAAACGGGGAAACAGTTCAACACAAAGACCACATTTATTTGCGACACACGGAGAGCACACATATACTGCATAAATGCACATATATCAAAACAATTATGCCACAAAAGCAATGTAACAAAAGAAACGACAACAATGCAGAGCTACGACCGAATAAGCGAACACACGGCACCACTTAAAACAATTCTACTTCACAGACGCGCCAACACACAGTCATTTACACAGAACCAAAGAAAAGAAGAAAAGAAGTGGCGACTTCCTTGTCTGGCTGGTGACTCCCTCTCCCGCGACCGTCAGCGTGGCCTCGCCTGGCCCGACCTCTCTCGCGGCCGGCGAACCCTTCCGGCACCTCGTTGGACGTGCAGGTCCACCTCACAACCCTTGCGTCTCCCATCCGTGCCTCCGTTCACAGGTCGCTCGCCAGCGCGAGCGCAGGACTCTCCCCCGACAAGACAAGCAGACAGGAAGCCTCGAAGACAACTTCACTCGCGACCAACATCGACCAACCGAAGACCAACAACAACTCAACTGAAGGGAAGAAAAGACGCTCTTTGCTGCCGCTTGTCCGTCTTTTATCCCGCGGGGCTCCGCCCTTGCCCCGCCCCGTTCCCGGTTCCCTTCCTTCGAGAGGGTTCCAGCAAAGGGCGTTCCCTCACGCTTTCCCTCCACCCCGCTCCGTGCGGGGGCCGGGGAGTCAGTTTTGGCTCTGGGCCAGAGAATTATTCCCAAAAAGGCCCTCCTTACATGACCTCTGACTTTGACCCCCGCTCGATCGCACTTCCACCACACCGAGCGCGGAGAATTTAAACGGGAGAAAACAGGCGGAAACCTGCGCATCCTCGTTGGTTTTTGTTTTCCCTCTGCGGAGATCGTAACCGCACGGAGCTGTGAATGGCGGTGGCGAAGATGCAGTAGCGTAGATGGTGGAGGTGGCGTGGTTGCAGTTGGTTGGCGCTGTGGTGGGGATGGCGTGGTTGGTTGAGACGTGTTGGTTCAAAAATAAAGAAAGAACAGAAAAACGACTGACTCAAAGCGTCGCCGCCCGAATAATCACATTAATTCCTCTAAACAACGGTTTGGGGCTAACTACACATGTACTTCAGAAATACCTCACCTACGGGACCTGAATGGTGGTTGCGAATTCCACAGCCGTAACAATATATATATATATAATATATATATATATATATATATATATATATATATATATATATAATATATTACACACATATATATACACACATATATATAATATATATATATATATATTTATATATATACACTATCGGTCGAAATTTTAGAACACCCCATTTTCCAGTTCTTACTGAAATTTAAGCAGTTTAATGTTCAATGTACTCTGAATTTAAAGCACAGAACAAATAAACAATTGCAGATAAAAAAGAAATCTTCGATCTTTTGTTGAACAAAATTCAATCTAATTTTTGACTCATCAAAGTAGCGACCTTTTGCAGATATAACAGCCGAACATACTTGTGGCATTCTTTCTCCAATGGAAATCAAATATTATTCGGAAGTTCTTCCCATACTTTTCAGAAGTTCCCACAAATGTGTTTGCAGTTGTCGGTTGCTTTGCTTTCACCCTTCTGTCCAGTTCATTCCAAACCAGCTTGATGCGGTTTACGTCTGGAGTCTGTGCTGGCCATTCCATGATTTGAAGCCTACGTCTTGTTCTTTTTTCCAGGTAGTTCTGACATAGCCTGGAGGTATGTTTTGGTGTCGTTATCTTGCTGTTAGGATGAACCACTGACCAACTAGGCGTAGACCAGAGGCTATTGCATGGCTGCAAAATGCTTTTCTAGCCCTTTTGCGTCGATCCAGTCA
>CM068954.1:20862853-20875064 GCA_035128595.1 Eptatretus atami
CAACCATGCCACCGCCACCATCTCGATCCCGCAAACATCGCATCACCGCCATTCAAACGGCACCATGGCCATCGGCCACCACCAAAAACCCTCCTCCACCCTCACCTCTCTCCTTCTACGGCCATTCCCGCACCACCTGTGAACACTGAGCGTCGGGCTGTCCTGGGCTCGTTCAGCGATACGCACCGAGCCGCGAGTGCAAATAGCGGCCTTCCGAGGGAAAATTCGGATCAGGAATGCTACACGCCACTTCTGATCCGTCCAATTTAGCAAGCGCGGGGCGCTTGGCCCCGCCTCCAGGCGCGTCTGTATGGAATCGAATATGCAAATTCTAGATCAGGGAGGTTCATGCCCCACTTTCCTCCGTCCAATCGGCGAACGTGGCTCCGCCCTGAGTGATCCTATCCAGAAATTTGCATACTGGTTCTCCTGCCGCGCCTATAAAACGCCGAGCGCAGAGGGTTTTGGGGGAGTCAAGGCAAGTCGGGTTGGAGAACGAAGTCAAGTCGGGTAAAAGTCAAGTCGGTAAAGTTCAAGTCAATCGGTTTGGAGAACAGAGTCGAGTCGGGTGGGAAGCATCGAGTGGTTTCTGCAGTCGGCTGAGAGAATTGGGGGAAGAGGCCAAGGAGCTCGGGTCCGAGGCAGGAAGACGGCGGTCGGCGACGACAGGTCGCGGTGGGATCGCTCGTCGCGGGATCCCAAGCAGCCAGCCATTCTCCTCCCCCAGGGCATCAACAATCCCCCTTCCCCGCGCTGAGAAAGAGTGCAAAAAGGGGCCCCGTTCCACCCCACTCAAGCGGTGCCAACGAAACCCGCGAAGGAGCACGAAGTGGGGCACCGCCGCGCAGCACATTTGCCCGGCTCATCCGAGGACGCGGGTAGGACCCCCGGTCTCGCGGCCTGGCGCTCCTTCAGGTCACGCGCACATATTGGCCCACGGCCCCGTCTGCCCCCCTTGTCTTTGAGGGTGGCCTTTTCTTTTGCTTTGAGTAAATGTTGTCGGCGCCGTCTGTAAAGTAGAACTTTATAAGTGTTGCGAGTGTTCGCGTATTCGGTAGTATCTCTGCATCATTGTTTCTTTTTGTTGTACTTGATATATGTGCATTCTGATTCTGTTTGGCTGTATATGTGTGCTTTGTGTCTGTGTCTGTGTGTGAAATAAAATGTGCATTATGTGTTGAACTGTGCCCGTTTCGCTTCGTCTTTTCTTTAATTGAATCTCCATCTTGCTTCACGTAAAAGGGTTCTAGTGGGCTTGATACGCGCCGATAATTAATTGGAACCGTCGAGGCCGACGATAAACACCGCTCGGTTATATCGATAGCACGGAACGGACCGCTTAAGCCGGCCCGTGTCCGGAGTCGACCTACGGCGAGGTGCGATCGCCCGGTTTACCATACCGCGTGGGTACTTTAGGTAGGTCGAGTTTACCGAACAAACCCTATCCCACGCAGGTGGCCGATTGGCTACGATCGTGGTGAGGTCGAAAGGCCAACCCGTGACTGGCTCCGGGCGATAGTTCCCGGAGGTCATGCAGGAATTGTCCGTCCGGTGGGCGAGGTCGGCCGCCATTCGATCACGTGGCCGTTCGCACGCCGGCGGCGCGAATTCGCAACAATTATATATTATACATATATATTGTTAAGGGCCGGGTGTCGGCCGCCAACCGACCGCTCTGAACGGAGCCGCAAGTCGAGTCGGCCCGACCGATCGCCCGGAATATAAGATCGCCGCCCGGATAACTCCGAGCGAGGGTCCTTGTACAAGAACCGAAATACGCCAATCGGCAGATAACTGGGGTAGGGTCGATGCCAATCTTCAATGTTACCTAAATACCCACGTGATCCAACTACCGCGGGTATTCCACCCTCGACGGAACTCGTACGGAACAAACCGCCGAGGCGAGCTGTCCGTGCGCGATTCCGAGCGGGTAATCGTCGAGAACGTCGGTCCAAATGTCCCCCTATTACGGCAAACCAACGGCTTTCTAACTCCCAACACACAAATGTTCAGTCAATGAGGGAATGGACGCAACGAGTAGGTTTACATTCACACAAGGACATTTATTATAATAAAACACGTATGCAATTAAATAAGGCAAAACACGTATGCAATTATACAAGCAACAAAAGCACGACAAAAGAACTACAACCGTCTACTTATTATGTACAGTCATTTACACTTAACAGCCAGTTCCTACTTATTAGACGGGCCCACGGACACACGTACGCACACACACACCCAAGAAATGGTGGGCAAAGGCCTTTACTAACGAGCTCCAGCTCGGAGGACAGGTGAGCTGAAACTCAGAGCTTGACTCGAACCTTTCCACTCGTGTGGTCTTCAATTGTCCGGTCCCGGGCTCCAGCGAGAGCGAGCTGGATCCAAATCGCGTGAGCCGCGTTCCTTCCCGAGCTCCCGCGAATCCTCCCGCCGCTTCTCAACACGTGCCGGTGAGACGAGGCGCCGATCCTTCCTGTCGATGCGTCGCTTCCCTGAGGATCCAACTCCAAGAAGCGGCCGATGCGTCGCACCAAGCGGCGAAACAAAATGGAGAACGAAAAGCTCCACGAACCAAGAAGAAGAGGAAGAAGAGGAAGAAGCCTCCACTTCGCCAGCTCGAGCCGAACAACCGGCTCAATTCCTTCCAAAACAAAGCAGCAGCCGAAGCTCACTGCAGCCAGCTGAAGCAAAAAGCTTCTCAAGGCTCAAGCCAAGCAGGACCCGACGGCTGAACGACTGCTCTCTCCGAAGCAAAAAGCTTACTCCTCCCACAGGACTCAGCACACGAACTCTGCACACGGGACTCAGAATGGGACTCTTCACGAACTCTGCCACGCGGATCTCCCACGGGACTCTATTCACGGGACTTCCACGCCCAAACAAAAAAAAATGTCCTCTTATGCCTTTGCACCCCCTCCCCCGCACCGGCGTGACTCATGCCCTCGTGATCCACCCCCGCCTCAACCACGGTGGGAGGGATGTTTGACGCTCACCGCAGGGTTCTTCTTCCTCTTCGCAGAAGAGGGGGAGGGACGTCTCCATTTTGTTCGCTCCTAACTATTAAATCGATCCGCAGCGCATCTAATCGATTTCAAAACATTTAAACAATGAAGGTGAGCTATCGAGGAACATGCACTTATCGACATAGCTGACTAAGGGAACCTGTATTGTTGTTGCAATTTGAATCCAAATTCGTAACAATATATATATATATATATATATATATATATATTACATTATAATATATATATATAACATTATACATTATATCACATATATATATATTATAACATATGCATATATATATATACAATATATAGTTTTCGGATTTCAGAATCCGATCTGAGGGATGCATGCAAACATCTAGGTCCTCAGACAGTTATCTCCCTAAATGCATGTCCAGTATAGACCCATCCCCATGCCTGGTGGATTCTAACTGTGATGCATTGAGAAAGGTAAAGAATAGATGCCCTCTCTTATGGAACGCTCCTTTTTCTCTTTACGACAGACACATTCATGCACGTGAGATAGCCGTTGGCCCAACGAAGGCCCGACACCCGCCTTTTTCCATCGAATTTCACACCCACCCCTTCACTAACTGTTGACACCGCCTTTTTCCATCGATGTTCGACACCCACCTCTTTCACCGATGTTGACACCCGCCTTTTTCCATCGACGTTTGACACCCTTTCAGCAGCTCGATGGATTCTAACTTGCACTTTTTCCACGGGTTGAACATTGAGGTGATAATTGTTGTTGACGTTTTATTGAGCACTTCACGTTATCGCTCGGTAATTTGGCAAATGGATGCTTCATGCCGTTCGTCCAGCACCACAAACATGGCATCGTAGGCCAGGAATGATCGCGAGATTGGCTGTTTATCACGTCCAATGATGCGCCAATAGGCAAGGTGGATTTGGCTGAAGTCTGCTTGAGGCTCCGCCCAGACTGGCTGCCTATAAAAAGGACGAGAGGACCGTTTTTCCAGTGAGTGAGGAGTTGGAGTCAGTGAGTTGGAGTGAGTCATTTGGAGTCAGTGAGTTGGCGTCAGTCGGTTGGCAGTGGCTGTGTTGTGGTTCTGGCAGGTTTGGGAGACGGCCGTTTCATCAGTTCTAGTCAGATGGTTGCTCGTTGGTTCCAGTCAGATGGTCTTTCATCGTTCCAGTCAGACGTGTGCTCGTCGCGTTCCAGTCAGACAGTCGTTTCGTCATTTCCAGTCAGACGGCTTGTTTCCCAGTTCCAGTCAGACGGTCGTTTTTCAGTTCCAGTCAGACGGTTGCTCATTGGTTCAGTCAGACAGGTTGCCTCGTCGATTCCTGTCAGACCAACCTCGAGCTGGCGACAGCTGGTGACGGCCTTGCAGCCTTATGGTTTCTCACAGCGCCTCAGCGTCTCACAGTCCTAACAGCTGTCCCTAGGTTGTGGCTCCTGGTGGCTCCTGATGGTGGGTGACGCTCGGACCATTAATGCTGGTTCTACTCGAGACCTGCTCTGGCGTACCTGATTATTGTGGTGACGTTGACTGGCATTCAAGCCTGTTTGTGAGTGGGCGTTGGCAAGGCTTGGCACTGGCAATCGACCAAGGCACGCGCACACATTTCAGGATGTTATATTTGATGTACGACGGCTCCTATTTGGTGAGCGAGACTGGATTCTCCCCCCCCCCCCCCCCCCCCCCCCCGAATGATCTGCTGGGTACCCTTGTCTCATGTTTAATTATTAAGTAAGGCATAGTGATAAGTATCTGCGCTTTGTGTCTTTTCTATCAGTGCCTGATTAATTATTTATTTGCTTGCGATCATTTTCATTGATTTGAATTACCTTATTCTTACCACATGTAAATAAAAAGTTATTTTTATTAATTTTCCCTTATTAATAAAAAATCCTTTGTTTGACGTTCCAACCTGTCCATGCTTGTCCCTTTCCTTCCATTGATCCAGCATTGTCCGAACCTAGATAGGCTGGAGGTAATACCAAACTAATTGACCTGCAATAATTGGCACGCATCAGCTGTTAAACGCTCAGCCGCCCTAATTAAGATCTAATCAAGATATGATTGGTGCTTTGCCGGAGGGCACGCTCCCCATTCACGAAGCCACGTGACCTCAAGTTAAATGGCAAAATTAGACAGTGAACACTGGAAACTCATGGTTAACTGATTGGCGTTCATGGTTGTAAAGCAACCCACTGTACCACAAAATTAATTGTAAGCAGTAGCCCCAGGTCCGACTCTTCCGAGGACAGCCGGGGATTAAACCCCTCAGAAACTCAGAAAACACTCAGTACCCTTGGCCGCAATATTTATATCATATAATATATATATATATATATATAATTAGTATATATATATAATATATATCTTTCTCCCCCCCCCCCCCTCATCTTCTATGCTCATTAATGTGTGCGTGCGTGCGTGTGAATGTCCCCTTCATAACTACATAACCATGCAACATAGCAGCCTGAAAGTTTGCAAGCATACTCAGAAAACTTCAAGGAAGTGCAAGAGCGGAAATTGGTGTGTTGGTAAATTAAAACACCCCTTTGATATTAACGGCCTTATTTAATTCCATGCTTTGTCAGGCGCCTCCTCGGCCACCGCTCTCTCTCGGGTTTAAGGCGAATCCGGGTTACCTCATTGAGGTCTGAAGCCGCCATGTTTTTTGGCCTGCTCAACCATGCCTTGACTTGGAACAGGCCACAATGATTTCTTCATGGTAGTTTTTTTTTCACTTCCTCACTCATGTTATCCAGTCCCTGTTCATCATACCCAAAAATTGCTGCATACATTGCAATGCTTATAAACGCCCGGAGACACTGGCATTCGTGGCTTTATTTCATTTCCACACACATGCTATAACCTCGAGAATCTCTTATACTGAGCTAAAATACAAAATGTAAGCTCCATAATCGAACTTAGCGCAGTTCCAAAGCTGAAAAATTGTTCACTTGTCCAATTTTGACATATATGATATTTGGGCTTCTCCAGAGGTGTATGTTTAATTTGGCGGTTCAGTGATTACTAATCACATGCCAAGGGAGCCGCTTATCCATCATTTCATTGAAATGCTTAAACCACTTGGTGAGCAGTCTACAATATTCGCACTATCATGAATACTATATCGATCGACTTACAAAGTTCAGGGGTCACTCGCACGTGTTGGCGACGTATTGCTCCGGAGTGTGTTCGGTCATTAAGCATAAAATATCATTCTCTTTAATAACCTCACCCTCCTCCCCTCACCCTCCCCACTGCCCTCCTCTCTCTCTCTCTCTCCCCTCATCGCTCCCACCGCCTAATAAAATGCAGCACTCTCCTCCCACACCTCTGCCTCTCTCTGTCTCTCAACTCTGTCCCTGTCTATCTCTCTGTCTTTCTCTGTCTCTCTGTCTGTCTCTCTATCTATTCTCTGTCTCTCTCTGTCTCACCCCCTTCCTTGCACTCTCTCCCTCTCTCACACTCCCTTCCTTGCACCCATCCCTCCCCCAGTATGTAGCAATGTTTGGTGAGCCTCACTCTTCCCCTCTTCCTAGCCCCCCCCTTTCCTCGCCCCCTCCTATCCTCCCCTCCCTCCTCTCCCCTCCTTGTCTCTCCTCCCTCCTCTCTCTCTCCACTCTCTCCCACCCATCCCTCCTCTCTCTTCCACCCTCAATATCACTGTCAGCAAAGCAACACACACCGTTTTTAAAGTCTTTGATATAACTAATGACTTGGCCATGTTTGAAAAGCCAACCTCCTCGACTCAGAGCAGACACTCTAAATCTTAAATAATTATGTCATCAAGTCCACCTGTTGTTAAGGTTAATTTTCCTTTGGACCTCTTTGAATTTTTTTTATTAAACGTTAATTTTAGGTCACAATGCCAAATGGAGGTTTTTCTTGAAATGAAATTATCACCTTGCACTGCAACCTTTGTTCAAAGACTTTCAGTATAGGCTACTATGATCAACGTTGACATGTTTTTTTCAACTTTGTAATAATCCTCAAGTCATCAACACACTGTTAAACAAACCGATTCCATGTTGTATTTATACGTTTAAAATGTATCTCATTTGCTATCATGCTCTTCTTCTGGTTGAATGTTGAGCTTTGCCGGCATGCGGAGCTTTTCAAACGCATTGTGGAAACCAGTCGCCAGAAACGGGAGACAGCTGAACGCACGGACAGACATGATATATAGATAGCCATTATACCAAGTTAAGTTTCTTCTTTAAGGGTTTTGAAGTGGCTCTTCGCTTAGATGAAACATGTGCAAGAATGCAAGTGATAAAGAAAACATTTAAACTTTTCCCATTACTGTGCTCTCATAACATAAAAGAAAAGCAGTTTATTTATCATGTTCCTGATCACCAGATAGAATAAGATTTGCCTTTAAATTATCTCCCATGGTTAGCACTTAGTTCGCAAGCAAGTGGCGCAGCATGTCCAATGGCTTCTTACTTTATTCTTCCCGATCAACTCTTGCTCTCCATCCTTTTCCCTGCTGTTTATTTTTACATCATCCCACTTTTGATATTGCTGTATAATTGAGTGTTTCCTTGACTGTAATTTTGAGAAGTTCTGTAATATCAGGAAAAGGCTGTTTTCTTTTTCTCCTCTCTTTTAATCACGACCCCATTGTATAAAGGTCACCACATTTAATGTTCAAATTCAAAATAATCTTCAGCTCCCTCTATAATTTTTATCTCTTGTGCAGCAAGTCATTAAATGTAATCGCAATGGGGCAATTATAGACGAAAAGACCAGGTCCAAAACAGTAAAGGACAAGGATTTTGTACAATAGGCAATTAAATGAATTCAATTTCTAAAATTTGTTCAAGGAGTTATTCAAATTGAAAAGATCCATGGAGGGTAAGGAAATTTTCTACAGATATAATGGCAAAGATCAGAAACAATATAACTTGCGAATAACTCGTTCTTACAGACGGTAAGGTAAGTTCTCCCGGATTGAGTGGTATAGGGTTCGAGACATATTGGGTTTTGTTATTTGGGGGTTTTTTTTGTATAAATGGTTGAGGCTTGTGCAAGTGCTAGAGCAGAATGGAATGGAACAAAATGGAAAGGGAGAATAAACTATTTGCAGAATATGTGAGAGTGACATCAATGGGTGGGGAGAATAAGACATTGGGGAAAGGGGGGGGGGTGAAAAAGCTGAATGAAACAGAGCAAGAAGAGGCAGGGGAATGGCTTTGGAGGCCAACAAAAGATGCAGGAGTTTGAATGACTGAACTTCCTCAATACAATTGTTAAAAAAATAGGAGATATGAGGGTTTGCCACGTGATCTTTTGGAGAGAGAGAGGGAGAGTGAGTGAGAGAGATGCGGAGAGAGAGAGAGAGAGAGAGAGAGAGAGAGAAAGGAGAGACAGACAGAGAGAGACAGAGAATTTTGACTTTTATGTCCTTATATTATAAAAGTATAAAAGTATAAAACCATTTTGCAAAGCAGATTTAAACAAACGAAACAATTATTGAGGCACAATTTGCCTGAGGTTCATGAAAAACATCAAAACGTGAGAATCAAGTGCCATTTCTTAAGTGCAGGTGCTCAAGCTGGGTCCGATAAACAACGAAGGTTCAAAGATCAATAATATCGTTACAACTTCATAAACAAATGTAAACTTCATTCTCAATACATTTACACAATATACCACCATTGCACCATAAGTCTTCAAACACAGGAAGACTACCCATGTTTACATGATATGTATGTTCCAGTTTTATCCTTGAAAAAGGATAAACCATGACTTTGAAACAAAAAAAGTGCATTTTCATCTTTCCTATTCACCAATCTGGCTTTTCTGGTTTTATAAATTGCAAGCTTAACCATTCCAAGTAAAAAATTCAAAAGCAAAACCATAGATTTGTTTCCAATGTTGAAAGCGAGCCCATAAATAAAGATTGAAAAAGAAAAAACAATTTTTAATTTACAAAAAAAATACGACTCAGCTACAGAAACAGAGGTGACAACCGATTGCACTCATAAACACATGATACAAATTTTCGATACTCTTACAAAAGGGGCATGAATTAGCCACAGAGGGGTTAAACGCCTGGAGTAACACCTGAGTGGCCAGGGCCTGATGGACCAATCTCCAATTTAGGTCTCCCATGCAACCAACAGTCGGGGATCTGTACATCACCTTACAATTTGGAGTAAGGAAAGCTCTTGCAGGTAAAGTCCAATGGTTTCTTAGTGGTGCCACACAGCCCGGTAAAACCACTTCTAGACAAATTCCATAGATTGTTTTTTTTCCCATGATGTGGAACACACCGGACTCGTCACTGTGTGAAGAGAACATGTCTTGGTGATTTTGAGCAGTGATTGAAAGTTCAGGAAAGCTTAGGTGAAAATCCACTTCTTCATTTACTCCATTCCACCCAATATTTAAATGTAGAAAAGTCTGGGTTACTATCCCCATGACCTTACCCACTATTCTAATTGAATGCAGTCCAGTTTTTTTAGAAACCGAGTCAGCAGGCAACCATCGCTTCAAGGAAGGCTCCATCAGATCTCACACTTTATTTATTCCACGATCTGTAAGGTATTCAATGAAGGATTGGCTGGTAGATATTCCAGCAAATAATGAATTTTGGAATAGTGGCCCATGCACAAACTTCCTGGCATCAGAGGAGATCACGAGTCATTGCACTCCTTGAGCCTGCCAGGCATTCAGAAGAGATTGATGAAAAGCAGGGAGCCGAGCTCTATCAACCTGCTTCAGGTCCATGGGGAAGAGTTCCCGGTCATAGTCCATTCCACCTGTTTGCCGAAGCAAGGTATTAGTGAGAGGACGCCAGGCCACTACTTCACCATATCGTAGACGTTTTATTGTCATTTGTCGAAAGCCATTATTCGACTAGGGATGTGCACCAAGTTTTGGCCACCAGAATTTCGTGGCCTGCAAAACACATCTGGCTTGAGCCAGTGGTGGCCTCCCAAGAAAAAAAAAATCAATGAGACCCTTCTGATTGCTTGTGATCACAGCTTGAGGAGGCTGGACGCAATGACCTTGTGCTGTACGGTTGGAAGTATCAGGTTATTTATGATTGTTGCCCGTGCTTCAAGTGACAAGAACTGGAGCATTCCTTTCCACCTTGATAGTTTCTGCTTCATGTTACCTTTTTATTCATATCATTCATTCATTCATGTTACCCATCCCAATTATTTTACATATAGCTTGTAGTTCCCAAATGGATCCCAAAGTATTTAAACCCATCCGTTTTCCATAACATTCCTCCTGGAAGAGTTGGGAGGAGTGCACATGAAGAGTGTGATGAGGAGAGTGCATCTGCATATAGCCAAAGAGCTACACTCTTATTCCAATTAACTCTAGCTGATGAGGCAAGTTCAAATTTGGCAAGACAACGAGAAAGCTCAATAACATCTTTCTGGTTTTTGACCACAACACACAGGTCATTTGCATAAGCTGAAGTAACAATGTTCAGAATGTTTGACATGGACAACCCAGATAAGGACGTATGAAGGAGAGCCAGTTGGGGTTCAATAGAAAGTGTGTACAACATGCCTGACAGTGGACAACCCTGACGGATACCACGCTGAAAAGGGAAAGGATGTCACAAACTATTATTTACTTTTAGCAGGCATGGTGCATTTCTAGACAAAAGTTTTATGCAAGATCTTAATTTTTCCCCAAAACCTTCTTGAGTAAGAATTGCAAATAAGAAGGAATGATCCACACTGTCAAAAACTTTTTCCTGATCCAGGAGTAATAACCAAAAACCATGACGCATAGTTTGACCGATGGCAATTAAGTCTCTAACCAAAAAAATACTGTCATGGATGGATCATTCAGGTGTGCAATACGTTTGGTCATTTCCAATCAGGAGAGAGATGACATTTTAAAGATGCATTGCAAGCACTTTTGACACAATCTTAAATCAGTGTTTAGCAATGACACAGGCCGCCAGTTTGTAATCTGCTGCAAATCTCCTTTCTTTGGGAGGAGACACAAAACAGCTCTCCTGCAGCTCAGGGGCAATTCACCCTGATCTAGGCTCTCAAGCAGGGTCTCCATTAGAGCAGGACCCAGAATATTCCAAAAAGCTTTGTAAAATTCAGCAGGAAGTCCGTCAAGTCAGCCAGTAGGGTCTTATTTTTCCATCAACTGCTGATCGTGATCACTTCCACTGGATGTTCCAGCTTCTTGTTCATATTTAAGTACATCTGCTTTTGGAACACTTACCAAACCAGATGCATTGCTGTTGGCATGTGAGCAATATTATTGGCAGACAATCCGAATTTGGGATTTTGTACAGTCCCATCACTGTCTAGTATTAGGATCGGAACACTTTTGCTTTTCCAGCTTTCCCATACCAGTCTGAAGGCATTTTTAAACTGTACATCTTGTAATAGTTTGACATTGAAAGTCCAGTATACACTATTACAGCAATGAAAGGGTAACATACATTCCATTACAATCATATGGTGATCAGAAAATAAAGATGGACTTATGCATGTTCTCTGAACCAGATTCACCATTGCCTGGTTTACATACAATCTGTCCAGTCGGCCCATGGTTATCTGCTTCTTTGAACAGCACACCCATGTATATTGACAGGTGTATGGATTTTGCAAATGCCATATATCCCTAAATTTATATTTTTTGCCATTAAGTTTTAAAAAGACCTCACACTGGAAGTATGGGGGCTCAGGAGTATTCCTGTCCAGTCGGGGGTTGAGTGTGCAGTTATATTCTCCCCGCCCCCCCCCCCCCCCATACTAGTTAAACAAATCAAGTCAACAGTGTTTAAAAAAACCTGCTAACTTTGGAAGGAATTGATCCCTTTCAGCACTGTCACTGGGGCAATGCACATTAATAATACAAATCTTTTGATTACTGCTAATCAATTCCACAGCAATCAAGAAGCCCTTACAAACCACCCTACAATAAATCTCTGAGGGTTGGATTCGAGGGTGCACGACGATTGCCACACCTGCCTGAGCATCCTCAAAGGCACTGGGGGAAAAGTGGCAACCTTAAAAACCCTGCGCCACTCGTCCTCACACGATTGGTTAGTGTGTGTCTTTTGTAACATGAAAATATCGATATTTCCCTTCTCAAACACCTGCAACACCTCCAGGTGATGCACACAGCTGCGGCCTCCATTTATGTTGAGGGATGCTACCTTCATTTACTTTTCTTAATTACTACTGCTATTACTGCTCTTGGAGTTCTTTTCCGGCCTTA
>CM068954.1:20942499-20969101 GCA_035128595.1 Eptatretus atami
AATAAAATATAATAACTTATATTAACATACACTTCCATATTATATATATATATATATATTAACAATATATATATCAATATAATATATACACACAAACACATATATACATAATACACATATATATATAATATATACATATATTCATATATATATATATATATAACATATAATATATAATATAACAATATATATATATATACTGATATATAATATAAATAATATTATAATATTAATATAATTAAATATATAATATTATATATACATATTTTATCATATACTATTATATATATATATAACTATAATTAGCATATTTTACGGTTGGTGAAATTCGCATTACACCAAAAAGGGTCCTCAGTGTGAGATATATCGGTAAGTTCATTGGTGGATTAGCCAAACCGTTTTTAGCAGGGAATATATGTGATCTCATTTCGGGCTGCACGCTTCAGTTTAGTCGTTTTTTTTGCTGTAGTTAATTTGTGCAAAACAACGAACCTCGCTACAAACCAACATCTCAACGATCACGCCAATTCACTACAATCGACGCCCTTCCACAACTAACCTACACATTTCCGCCATCGCCATTCAAGCGAGCACCGGTGCGGGGCGCGTGCAGACAAAAACAACAACGCTTGTGGGGTTCTCGCCTAAATTTCCCCGCCCTGAGTGCTTCCGCCCGAATCCCCCACACCAACGCTGGTGTGAAAGGGGAGGGGTGCGGCGCTCTCTCCCCGATTAGGTGGATGACGGCGTGAGCGCGGTCCGAGGGGGGCACGCCCCTTCGAAAGCTTCTGGAAACGCCTCGAAGTAAGGAGGAGCCAAAACGGCGGGCGGAGCGAAGGGCGGAGCCGACCTACAAAGGGTGGCGTGAAGAGTCGTCGTTGTTTGTTGGTTCGTGTTCCTTGTCCCCGTTGGAGGCTTGAAGTCTTGGACCTTGGTCGCGAAGCAAGCGATCGACAAAGGCGTGGAACTCGCTGACTCTTGGCACTCGCCTCCTTCTGAAAGTCGTTGTTGTGTCGTCGTCGTGGTCGAGTGTCCTCGCGTCGGTGTGAGAGCTCGTGGAAACTCGCGGGCCCGAGAGCTCGTTGTCAGTCGAGTGTGTCGTCTCGAGTCGGCAGTGGACGGACGGCGAAGAAGACGGAGCTCGGAAGTTGAGTCGTGGAGAGGAACTCGACGGCCGCACCAAGGGAAGTCCTTATCTTTTCTTTTGGGTTTTTGGTAAATGTTGTGTGTGTGCGCCCAGTTCTTGTAAAGTGTAAAACTGTGTAAGTGTTGCCGTGTTAAGTCTTTTCGGTAATTAACTCTGCGATCGTTCTCGCTTTTGTTTTCTTTGTATGACAGTAAATACGTGCTTGTCTGAAGTGTGATAAAAGATGTGCTTGTCCCAATTGTTCCCTGTTCGCTGCCGTACTTTCCTTTGTTTGAATCTCCATCTTGCATCACGTAAGGATTATAGTGGTTTAAAACGCCCGTAATTAATCGGAACCGTCCAAGGCCGACGATAATCCTCCGCTCGGTATCCTGTAATACGGAACGAACCGCTTAAGCCGGTTGTGCTCGGAGTCGGCCTGTGGCGTGGTCCCATCCTCGGCAAGATTACCCACGCGGGTACTTAGATATCAACATTGGCGATTCACCCTATTTCGCGCGCGGGTAGACTGCGGCTGGTGGTGGGGTAACCCACCACCTGACTGGTTCTGGGGTAGTCCAGCGAGGGTCAACGACTGAATGGTCGTGTCCGTGTGGCGCAGGCGGCGCCATTCCGAGTCAAGCGGCCCGACGCACGCGCAGGGCGCGAATTCACAACAATATATATATATTATATATAACACATATGTTATATATATAATATATATATATACAACATTATTATATATAACATTATATATACATATAGAATTACTATATATAGAATATAGCACACATATAGATATATGATATATACATATATATATAACATATATATACATATATATACATTACACATACAGTATATTGATTCCCGGCTTGATTCCGCAAAAAAATTCAAACAAGCTTGCCTGCGTTTCGGAGAATATATGGTATATCGGCGATTTCCATTAGTCGGCGATATTAATGAGTCAACTTTTCTAGGAAGACATTTTCCAAAATCGGAGATGGTTATGCCTGCCGCAGGTGGGCTTCTGCATATAATGGCAGTTCCACGAAGATCCCGATGAAACACTCTGGGTTGTGAATACAAAAATGTCAAAAATAGAATGACGTCCATAAAATTTGATATGATCTGTCATAGTGAGGTATATATGTTGCGGAATTCATCTCTGCCTATCCCTGTCGATTCTGCAAAACAGAATTAAAAAGCTGCCTGTTTTTGGAGATAATTTTTAGGTCGAATTCCATTAGCGGAGAAATTTTTGACCGTCATAACTCTTTTTTTTTCTAGGAGGAATTTATCAAAACTCGGAAATGGTACTGTCTGCGCAGGGTGTTTTTCATATATAATGGCCAGTTTCGGAATTTCAACAAACTGTCAGCTGTGAAACAACAAGCTCAATGACTAAGATCTCGTCCTCTAATGATGAACGTCACAAAAGAAACGAATATGACGTCATTGTGATGTATCAGGTTTGCGATAAATTACTGTGCTAATGCCGGCTTGATTCCGCAAACAAAATTCAAACCGCTTGCTAGTTTCGTAGATAATGGTATAGGCGATTTTCCATTAGCGGCGATTAGAAGTCAAACTTTTTTCTAGGAACGAATTTCCAAAATCGAGATGGTTACTACTTGCACGGTGGCTTTCTGCATATACTGGCAAGTTTCACGAAGATCGCATGAAAACCTGGGTTTGTGAACACAAAAAAATGTCAAAAACAGGAATGGACGTCATAAAAATTGACATGACAATCATAAGATGCATCATATGTGCAGTACTTTCATCTGTGCTAATGCCCTGTTTGATTCCCGAAACAGAATTCAAAAGCTTGCCCTAGTTTCGGAGATATTTTTTAGGCGATTTTCCATTAGCGGAGATATTTTGACATCATACCTTCTTTTCTAGGAGGAATTGTCAAAATCGAGGATGGTTACTGTCCTGCGCAGGGTATTGTTTACATATAGCTGTATTGCAAGTTTCAGGAAGTTTCGATGAAAACTTAGGCTGGTGAAACAAAAAAGTCCACAAGAACAACAACGTGAGTAAGACTGTAGAGATCCTCCACGAGGATTCTAAAAGAGTCCACAAGAGAAGATGAAGAACAAACGTGGAGTAAGAGACTAGAGAGTCTCCACGAGGATCTAAAAAAAACATCATCCGTATGAACAGTTATAATTCATAAAACATTTATAGAATACTTGGTCCTATTGACCCAAAATGTTTGGACAAAATTTACAATAATAATGAAGAAACCTCATTCATTATGACCACTAATCTTAATATGTTGTTTGCTCAACAGAGGCCGAGCTCGATTCTGTAGCTCAGTGGAGAGCCACTCAGCACTATCATGAGCCTGTCTCACATACTAGTAGCTCCCTGGGGCATTGTCCTTACTCCTTGCCTTTTTGTCCATTTTCACTGCTCAACTCCCAACATCTCCCCACTCACAATGCCCTCACGCCTCACTCCGACCTCGCACTCACACTTACACAAGCCCTTACCCACAGGCGGCACGACTTTCACCTCCTCGCAGCAGTTCAGCAATGCACGGAATGCACGTCTACACCACACTCACGGTTCGGCATGGCCGGCGCCACACTTGTGGTTGCATCGTTGCTCCGCACAGGTTGCCTTGCATGCGGGCTCCGGCCTCGCACTGCACACCATCGGAACACACACTACCTCACTGTGAGAGCCCATCTAGTCCCCTGTAAACTGGATAACTTCTCTCCTTCACACCATTGTCCCAATGGGTGGCGGTTTTGGCCAAAATTCCGTGTGCGGTCTTTTGGGCAACCCGGGCTCCATCCGATGATCACACCATCCCTTCGCGCTCCACCAATACATAGTCCTGCACCTGTAGGGTAAAGCATACTCACACCGCACTGCCATCAACAATCTACGCACTCATCTGCTACGCCAATCTCCCATTATATTTTTCTACTTCTATCTCTGGCTTCACTCTCCTTGCATAATTTTCTCATCCCACGACTGTTTCTGCTATCATCTTCTCTAACTCTGTTTCCAGCTTTCATTTATTATCTTTTATCGTCTCTGCTAACTCTTCTCGCTTCCCTCTACCCAAGCTACACTCACTGGTCTATTTTCCGTATTTCTTTTCCTTCTGCTTTCTCCTCCTTTGGTAACCAACGCCCTTTCTATACTGATATCCTACTTTCTCCCCTAAATTGTTTATCTTATCCAAGGCCAGATTTCCCACCATTTGGCTTGTCGGCTGCTATTTGCTTGCCATGTGGCCCTCAGTGTCGACCAAGTTAGGCGTTATCTAGTTCTGCCTTGGCCATTTGGCTCCAGTCTTGGCCGCCATTTTGTCCTGTTGGCGTGGCAAGCCTTTCCAATTTGCACACTGGCATCTACTCGGTATCAAGCTGGTGACCATGGCTGCGACTGTTGCACATGTCCAGCAACGGTGGTGGCCTGGCCTGCTGCAAATCAGCACTGGGATCCTGGGGGTTCTGGCTAGGTGGGTTAAGACACACACATTGGGATGGGGAGAACGAGACTTTCTATCACTTGCTTGACACGTTTTACCTCTCATCGGAATTATCATCACACTGACTCCTTCCTCCATGTACTAGGAAATAACTATTCCATTATATTTTCCTATTTTACCCATAAGACCAGATCTGAACCATACTGTACACCTTAGAAAGATTAACTATCTATGTGAAGGTGTAGATTAGTAGGGAATGGGAAAGTGGGACAGAGAGACAAAATATGCTGTGGGGGGAAGGTGGGCAACTGAGACTGGGGTGGTGGGTATAAGGGGTGAATATCAGGGAAGGGGGGAAGGGTACAGAATGTGGTGGGATACCGTTGCTTAGGGATGATCGTTGTTTGGAAATTAAAGATACTCAAAAAGTAAAAATGAGGGGGTTCCGTCAGGTGGGAAGAAAAAAATGGGGGTAAGAAATATGAGGGAGAAGAGCGTGGGGTGCAGTAAGCAGAGAAGCAATAATGTTCATCGCTCAATGTGGGATATCATATAGTGTAGATATGGTTGCTGTGTTAACTTTAGCACGTCTTCTGATAACTCTTCAGCCAATGTTGTAATCAAACTTGTCAGGAATTGATGGTGAACTACTCAGTTGACTTAGGTATGTCCATACTTTCATTTTGCAGTACCCTCAGAGTTGGAAAAAAAACACTTGCGATCTATAAATTCAAGCAATAAGGGTCATTAACTTGCTAAAAGTTTGCTTTGAGAGACTGGAAAAAGATAAAAGAAAGTCAGCATACAAGTTGGAAACAAAGCCATCCCTTGTGCACATCCAATCCTGTCCACCGTCTGTCACCAGCTCTCGGTGCAAAAATGCCAGACTCTCTCACCTCCAAATGCCCGTGTCCTGTGCTGGCTCCATGGCCAGCGTCTCAAACAGCCTGTGCTTCACCCTCTGGAAAATTGCTGCTGCGACAGAAGTTACCATGTGCTTGTGGCCATGCACATTATTGCTTTTGTAAAGCAGCTTCACTCCAGGCTTGGAGTTCCAATGCCTTGCTTGCAACACCGAGCCACTTCACTCAAGCAAACTGTTTAGGAAAGTGTGATTGTCTGACAATGTAGCACCAGGGCAATTTTCCAGAATGCACTATCAAGTATCGTATTCCTAAGTTATTCCATATTACTTGTCTATAGTACTTTGGCTCAGGGTACAAATTGGAGCTTGAGCAAATTAACTTCAAACTGAAATGTGTGGTGTGTGTGTGTTGTGTGTGTGTGTGTGTGCGCACGGCATGCGCACACATGCACACACACACACAACGCACACTCCCAGTACAAATATTCCTCTTCCTACCCTCTTCTTTCCATATCTCCTCAACCCTTCCCTTCTCTCTTCTCTCAATTCTCCTTCAACCAAATAAATTTTCGATCTATCCTCCCTCTGCACACACAATAAATAGATGGCCACTAATAGTGACACGAAGACAGACAGCTGAAGGTGCTTATTTTTTTAATTATTTCCTTTCCATGATCTGAGGCTCACCAATGGACTGCCAAACATACACACATCGACATACAGACGAACATATGCGACCAACACAAGACTGTCAATAAGACGAACACAGGCACTTCGAGCTTGGTGGAAGTACCACCGACTTTCCTGTGATTTTGAGTACCAATGACTCAACAATGATACCACTTTTTCTCACCGCTCTCATACAACCCCTGTAGCTTCACTGGAATATCTCTGGCTGCACATATTAATGGGACACTACTGCTCTCACTCATTGGAATTCCAGAACCTCAAGGCAGTGTCTGTGGCCATTCTTGTTACCTATCTAAATGATACATAAAATTAACAATGCTCTGGAAACTACTCTTCCTTTTTTACAGACAACTCCAACATTTTTTGATCAACATCCATCCCACTGAACAGACTATCAGCTGATGGTCGGATGAATTAAGAACATGTCAATCAACCCTGGAAATCTCAGTCTGCCACCCTTCTCTCAGGATTGATCATAAAAACTAACCCACCTATCTACTTTCTATAGTCACCCTTTGGAAGAGGTTCAGTTGCTGAACTTCCTCGCCTCAGACATCAGCAAATGACTTTCTCTGACTCCTGTGCTGACTTTAACTGTCATCTGCAAAGCTGGCCTCCCAAACCAGCCACAAGTGGGAGATTTCTGGTCTTTCCAAGTCAATTTTTTTCTTTACAAATCAGAAGTATCGCAGCAACAAGGTCGTTATCATAGCTAAATTGGAAATAGTTGCTCTTAACCAAAAATCTTGAACACCCCAGCATCATAGTTGTCTTCCATAAAATTGAAGCTACAAGCTTTCACCCAATTATTGGCCATCTCCCCATGATCGAGCGTTAACCGACAAGGCCTGTTGCTCCATGTGAAGAGGCAGGCCAGTGGTCTCTGTTTGATTTTTTACCACCTCTCTTCCAACGAGCTGCTCTTCTGTCTCCAGCCTACTGACCACCCCCCCCCCACCCTCCCTTCCCCAAACGCTCCTGCAGATGCACACATTCATCCAGCCGGCCAACCAGGTTAAGCCGGCCATATACCAGGTTATAACTGGCCTACAGGTTAAAACAGCCATACCAAGGTAAACTCCAAACATCTGTTTTGTTGTTTTTCGCCTCCCTTTTATGAACCCTTCTTGAAAGTATGCTTATGCTACTCTTCCCTCCATGCAGATGATACACCAACATCTCTATCACCATCCACGATGACCCATTTTACCCTACTTACTGCAACATTCTGACTCAGCTCTAGTTTCCTCTCTCTATCTTTTCTGCTTGATATTCATTCCCTTGGCCGTTTGTGTCCCAAATTGGCCCGCACTTTTCGCGCCTATCTGCTCGTTTCTTCTAGCCTCTGCCAAGTCAATTGAAAACCACATGCTCGATCTTGTGTAAGAAAGAAAAAAGAAAAATTATTTTCCATATTTTGTCTTCCTATTTCTCAGAGTACTTCCAGGCAACAATCGCGATCCGCCACGCGATATGTGCAGAGATAGTGAATGAATTGCTTTCCTTATCTTTATAACCTTCGTATTTTCTTATTGAATAATATAGAAAGACTTGAAACGTTCAGAGTTGTTTTGGTATTTACACTTTCTGCACTTGTTTAAGGATTGCAGGACATGGTCTGAAATATTCCAAAGAAGAGACAATAATAATCCTTGGCAGCCATGTACATTAAATGCCTGCAAATTCCACATTTAATTTCTCAGGAGTTTTTTGCAGGTAAGTTATGTGTGTGCGACTGCTGGCATAACCCGATATAATGTGGAGGCCAAGCCATACTCCTGAAAGAGCTTTGGGGGCTTTCATGACATGCGTTCGAGAATCCCGCTTGAGACTAGAACCAAATCCTTTACACACTGTCACTGTCTCGACCACAATTTTGAATAAAAAGGGCAGGATTTTGTAATTTGTTCAGGGTGCCAGCATGCTCCCTCCTCTTCTTGAAAGACACTGTGGTATCTTAACTCTCTATCTACAAACAGTGCCGGCAAGGTGCGTCCGCCGGCATAATGTTCTGAATGGACGGTCAGTCCCAATGGTCTCATCCTCATTCCAATGGTCTCAATTTCAATGATGGACCCGCACACATATGAAATCATGTGTATGACCATTGTTGCCATCATACCAGTGAAAACACCAGGGAAGCAGTTTATCGTGGGGTCCAAGATTATGGAACCAAGCAAGATCAACTCACCTCAAATGCATGCAGCTCAAATCTATCCAACAAGTCTATGTCAGATATACTATAAATGCTCATAACTCAGAGACCCTTGAATAAAGTTAATTTTTTTTACCGTCAGTAATTCTTTCTTATACTATGTTTTTTGTGTGATTTTTTTTTCCTTGGATATGCTTCGAGCTGTATCCCGAATTAACAAATTTCAGTTTCTGGCACACTAATAAATATGAATAATTTATATCAGTGAGCAGCGTGTGATATCAGTGCAGTATATACTGTGGACTCACTCATTCCGTGGATTCTGCTTCGCGGCCCTGTGCTTATGTATTCATGTTTTTTGTTTTTTGCGTTTTTGGGGTTTTTTTCCTGGGTTTTCTCAATTTCTGTTTTCATGTTTTCATTGGCATTTTTGCCAATATTTTGCATGTGTATTCAATGGTTTTTTTTTGCGGATTTCAAGGAGATTTTTGATTTTTCCCTCATAATCATGAACCAGCTCGGGAACCTATCCCGCCCTTTTTTCTATTGAATAACAATGCCCCAGCTATTCCACAGCATTTTTCAGGAACACTATTCCCATCAACAAAAAAAACAAAAAACAGGGTCGATAGTAATAAATACTATATATATATATATAATATAATATATATATATAATATATATAGTATATATAATGAGGCCCGGCGATGGAGAAGTGATGTAAGCGACATTTTTAATGATAACGAATAGGGGAAGGGTTAAAAATAGTGCTATAAAGGATTACTCCAAAAATGGCTGATGTGGGCCCCTACATCACACTCCTCTCGCGGTGTCTCATCTATACATATATGTAAATATAGTATTTTATATATATATATAAATATATATATAATTATTATGATGGATTTCAGAATCGGTCCGACGCAAGCGTACAAACATTTAGGTCCTCAGACAGTTATTCCAAAACTGGCCATGTCCAGGAAAGAACCATCCATGTCTGGTGGGATTCACTTGATGCATTGTGAGAAGGGTATCGAAAGCAGATCCCTTTGGTAATGGGATGGCCCTTTTTCTCCTTTCGACACATTGCATGCACGCGACTATAGGTTTAGCCCAATGGAGGCATCGTCTACCCCTTTCCATCAGGACGAGCATGATTGGAGTGAACAATTTATCTTACACTTGGGGAACTTGCCAGACATTTGATTACATACACTGCGGGCTTTTCCTGAGGCAGTTATTCTGACCAGTCAATATGATGTGGATTCATTTACCTTCCACCACATATCTTTCATTGAACTTCACATCACCCACCTCGTTCAACACACTGACTCCCACCTTTTCCACGCGTTTGACGCCGCCTGTATGGCAAGCCTCTATGGATGCTGGCTGGCTCTTGTTCGTGTCGGGCGAACGAGGAAGCGATGATCGTGGAGGGTGAACCAGTTGGTAACAATGCACGCATGCACTAATAGGTCAAGGTGAATTTTGGCACAGACAGCTGGTTGGTGAAGTTGGTGAAGCCTTACAGCCTCTGACGGCTGTGGCAGTTGGACAGCTTGTTACAGCCCTCACACGTGCCTTACCAGAACTTTTATTGACAGCGCGAGTCGGTACGCGCACATCCAGCTATGCCGTATGTTGCGCTCCTTGGTGTCTGACGGTTGCCTGTTCCTAGTGTCTGCTCATACTGATCTTGGCATCCCCTGGTTCCTGGAGTTGACCGACGGAGCCGATTGGTGTTCGGCTGTTAAAGGTGGGTTTTACGGTGAGGCAAGGTGCAGTGGACCAAGGCAAGCTCAAATCAACCACATTTGGACATTTTATTGAATGCACGACGACTTCCCTTGGATAAGCCGAGACTTGGATTTCTTTTCTCCTGAGTGATTGTGCTGGTCACCCTTGTCTCGGTTAATTGGTTACAGTAAGGCAAAGTGATAAGCACTGCCTCTTTGTCTATTCGTTTATCAATGCTGTTTAATTCTTTATTTTTTTGAAATTATTTTGAATTGATTTGATGCACTTATTTCAACACAAGGAAATAAAAAGTTATTCTGTTTATTCTTTATTTATTTATTAAATAATTCCTTGTTGATGTCTTCAAACTGTCTGTGCTTCCTTTCCTTCCATTTAATCCAGCATTGTCTGAACCGAGGTAGACCTGGAAGGTAGTTGCCCAAACTAATTAACACTGTCATAGTCGGCAGCACCAACGGTAAACGCTCAGCTGCCTACTTAAGATCGAATCAAAGATAAAGGGGCTGTCACACCTTGACGATTTAGCGAGACGTATGCGTTTTTTTACAAATTTGCCGAATACGCTGGCACACGTCGAAAGTTTTGGGCAAGTTTGTAATACGTTAGGAATACCCTGAAAAACACTGCCAATAAGTCGTTGTACGCTGCTTTAATCGTTGACTTTTGTGCTTGTTCTCTCTTTTTTTCGATGCTTAAAATTTAACGAGCGTACTCGGCGTGTGGCTCAAGACGTTCCCGCTACGACCGGCCATAAGGTTTAGGCACGTTCTGCGATCGTGAGACACACGTTAATTGTTGTTCTCATAAAGTCGAAACACGTAAGAGGTAACATTCGCGTACGCCGAAAACTTATTTCTAACCTATGAGTAACGTTTGTAAGCACGTAACACCAAACGTTGTTCACAACTTCGCAAAGACCTACTGTGAAGGTTCCCATGACGTCGAAACACATCAAAAGTAATGTTAGGTACCCGTGACTTATTTAACCTTGAATGCTAGCGCTAATGCATACGCTAGAGCATTCGTTGGGACATAAGGTTTGACGCCTAACACACGATAAATCAACTCGTTGGTATAACTTATGTATAAGTTATCGAAGCGTTCTGTGTTCCATATATAGTACATTAGCATTTGTCAAAGTCGTTTTTTAATAACTTTAAAAAAGTAAACAAAGAAATATGTTCATCGTGGGAATGAGGAAAAAAAATTAGCCGAAAGAACATCGAACAAATGGTGCAAAGTAGTCTCCTATTCAGTGGACGATAAGAGGATCCATCATCAACCCAACCCTCCATTCAACGCATCACCTCATACTACTACTCTGAATGGGACCCTACTACTACTGACCAATACTACTACTACAACTGACATAGACATATACATACTACTACTACTAAACTAACAATAGACATACTACAAACTACTACTACTTACTATACTACTACTGACGATAGCGACTACTACTACTACTTACTGACATAGTACATACCACTACTACTACTGAATGTAGACATTCTACTACTTACCAATGCTACTACTACAGACTACTACTACCTATACTACTGTCACGCACACCACTACTGCTTAATAAGTAATTACTACCTACTGATACTACTGGCATTGATATCTGCTCAGCCATGGAGTCTGGAACAATGATGGGTTCCTCTTGTGAACCATTTGTATGTACCAATTCCCCTAAACGCTGCCAAAGTCAGTAACAACACGGTAAGATGTAGTTGAAAACTTTCAGTAAGTTCGTGGGTGTCCGGAAGATGTCAATTGTATTGGTCTACATACGACAATGTGCGTTAGATACGTTACAAATAGGTTCATAGCAGGTTATTCAATGGTCTAGATGCACGTTTTACTATAGGTCAACGAACATGCTACGCATAGGTTAAACGCACGTTACTCTTATCCGTTCATAGCACGGAGTCATGGTTCAAAAGGCCAGTTATGACATAGTATCAATGCCACGTTACTGCATAACTTTTCAAGACGTTAAACCATAGGCTAAGCTGACGTTACTCATTTGTTCAAAGCACTAACTCAACGGTTAAATTGGTTTCAAAGTATGGTTAGCCATTAACTTGAGACTGCTTCGACTTATGAGTAACCTACAAGTAACGTGTGTTTCCGCCGTGTTTAAACGATCGCGGAACGTGCGACAAAAAGATGCCAACGCATGCGAAACGTTGAGCCTTACGTCGAGTACGTTTAAAATTTCTCAGCAATGCCTTGAAAATTTCCACGACGTTATCGAACGGACTAGGGTGAGATATGCCGAGCGTACTTCATGATTCGAGCATAATCTTGAACGTAGACTACAACTTTCTATAAGGCGTGATTTGACGTGTGCCTAAGCGTTGGTTAACCCAGTTTTGCATAGAATGGCATACGCTGGCAAAATCGGTCAAGGGTGGACTGCAATGTGACAATCTCAAAATCTCGGGCAGTTTTTGATTTCAATTGGCGTCCGGCAGTCTCTAAGCAGGACTACGCCACGAGCGCCGGCGATAAAGCGTATAGCGCGCAAAGGGTAAGTGGAACTATCGCTTGTCTAGTGTTTTGAAGCGCCCGATCACAAGGTAAGCATTTCGTTGTAAACAGTTATGTATAACACAACGAACACGTTCTGTGCCCTACTAATATGTTCATGCAAACGACGCAACAGCGTTTTGAATACGCCAAAACCTCAAAAAAAAACCATCCAATTCAGCGTACGTCAACCGTTTGATCAATTTTTATATCGTTGCCATTGCTGGCTCAAACGTTCAAGGTGTGACAGGGCCTCAAGGAGTGTGCATCGGCCGAGGGCGGGTTCCACTTTCGGAAGCCATACACGTGAAACCTAAAGTGAAATGCGAAACTTAGACGTGGACACTGCGAAACTCGTGGTCGAAGTCAACTGGCGTTGTGGTTGCAAAGCAACCCACTGTACCAGAAGTTTAATTGTGAGCGGTGGCACCAGGTCCCATTCTCTTCCGATGAGAAATGGTGTATAACACCCCTCCCATATAACTCGTACCAGTGGCCGAACTATGTGATGATATATATATGTTTTTTATATTTTTTAAGTCTTATCCTTTGATTGCGAATCTTAAAGTACGGCAGCTGAGGTTTACACGCTTGGTGCATTGCCGACTCTTCTTCTTCTTCTTTGCTGCTCCCGTTAGGGGTCGACTCAGCCTGTCATCCTTACGAGGTTCGGCAGAACTAGTCCAGTGTACTGGGCCGGTGTATACCCCGGTTAAAATAGGTGTACCAGATCCCCCTGTGTCGTAAGAGGCGACAGGTGCGTCAGGAGGGCATCCGGTGTAAACATTGCAAAATCAACTATGCGGAATCATATGATGAATCCGCTGTGGCGACCCTAACCGGGAGCTAGCCGAATAGAAGAAGAAAGAGAACAGAAGGTCGGCGATGCAACCAGAGGTAAACGCTCAGCCCCTGCCTACTTAAGATCGAATCAAGACTAGAGATTGGGGCAAGCTCGCCGAAGGGCGGGCTCCCCTATTCAGGGAAGCCAACGTGACCTAAACGTTAAATGGCGAAAGATTAAGAACGGTGGACACTGGAACTTCGTGGTTAAGCAGAAACTTCGGCGTTGTGGCTTGCAATTAAGCAACACCACTGTACCGAAGTTAATTGGAGCGGTGGCAGCCAGGTCCTCTGCTTCCGATTGAGAAATGGTGTGAACGCCCTCAGAATACCTCGGTAGCCAGTGGCCGTCGAACTATTATATAGTACTAGTATATATATAATATATTGAATATACGAGGTGCGATGCTAAAAGTAACCAGGGACACTGGGGACTTCAGAGTATTTTATTCAAAAATATATTGAACATCAAGCTTGTCCCTTCAAAATAGTTTCCCTCCAAGTTCTCACAACACTTGTCAATCCTCTTCTCCACATTTCGACGCACCCCCGAAGGCCTTCTTTTCTGGAATTCTCCGGAGCTCCGTCGTCGGCAGCCTTTTGATGGCCTCCACATCAGAAATTTGGTACCCCAGCTTGATCACCCTTGAGCCTTGGAGAATAGGAAAACAGTCGAAACAAGGGGCCGAAGTCTGGTGAATACGGGGGGTTGCTCGCAGAGTTGGCAAAGACGTACTCGCTACTGCACAGAAGAAACGGTCGAATGCATCAGGGATACGTGCGTGATGAGGGGCGTGTCATCGGTGGAGAATCCAGGCGTTGGTCCTCCCACAGATCCCTCTCCTTGTTCCGCGGACTGATCTCACAGAGGTGCCGGGAGGATCTCCTTGGTACCCGTATTCATTCGCTGTTGACTCTGTGTAGTAAATCTCTGACAGTGGACATATTGCCCTTGATGCAAAAACGCGCTGAGCAATCTACCTTCAACTGTCGACTTCGACATCCTGTGCTTGTCATTTGGTGCTTGGCTGATGCCGGACTTTATCCACGACACTCTGCCGTTGGTCCTCGGGATCATACTTGGAGATCAATCCATACGGGCCGATGAAGAAATATCAATTCATCCATGTTCATGCGCCAGTGAATGACTCCTCACCGAGCAGTCATAGGATCGTCTCGAGGTGCTCGAGTAAGGTGTTGGACAGACAGTGACTCTGCTGGTTTCTGTCCTCGAAAAACAGTTGGGTACCAATCTTTGTGCAACACCTTCGCGCATTTCGAGATTTCAGAAGAATGATGCTCCAGACAGTGTCTGATTGATGGACTAAGTTCTCAGGCCAAGAGAGCGCACCATGAAAGTTGACGATACTGCGCACACAACCTGCTTCACACGCTCGATGTTGTCCGCCTTTATGCTCGTTGAAGGTCTTCCAGACGTGGATTGTTCAAGCCTTCCTCCGTTCCCTCTTTGAGACCTCTTGTGCATTAGCAAGATGCACGTGTGCGTGACAGCGTTTCTTCCCGCGTAGACTTGCTGCAGCATTGCGAAGGATTCGACGGGTGTTTGTCCAAGCTTGGCAAGAAACTTCAGCTTGGCTCCTCTGTGCATGACTCGTAACACGATGACTCAGATTAGACAACTGGTAAAGCACGACTGTAAAACAACACAGCAATAGAGTGCATTCAACCGATACCCACCATGATATATATATAATAATATATTATATATATGTATTAGGTATAGTATATAGTATACGGATATATATTGGCAGGAATGTTGCGAAAGAGTGGACGGCAACTCGTTCATTAAAGTTGTGTAGTGGAGCACAAGCTAGGCTCAGTCGCCGTTTACTTTTTTGACGGACCTCGTATATAATATTCATTTAATTTGATAAGTCAGGAAATAAATATCTGCATGGGGCTATTGTGAAAAAAAAACGGCTGACCTCAACCAGTGACTGCAAGACCAGCAACTCACACTGTACAGCGGGTAACAGCCCACTGCGCCATTGAAGTCGTTTGGCGATATCCTCAGAAATTTCTCACATACTAACCATGCAAGCGATTTATAATGGCTGACAACTGACGTCTCTGCTTGGCAGACCCCGGAATATGTGTGTGCATAGTGTGTAGATGTGTGAATGTTTTTGAGATACAAACTCGCGTCTACAAAATTGAATAAGACCGGAATAGAATTCTGTGTGGGGACAGTTGTGAAAATGCGTGACTCAGACACTATGAACTCAAACCCCAAGGACACTCTCGCTGTCATAACGATGACAGGCCACTGAGCTATTGAGTCTTCGGAAATAACATAACTACATAACATACGATCTCTATATACAATGACCAGATAGAAAGTCTTCAACCCCTGTCAAATTTTTCAACCTTTTGTGTTGCTAATGAGAAAGCATGAGTCTGTTTGGTGCAAGCCGTGAAGTGTTGAAGCATTGGAAGCCATGTGACTGTGTTTTTAATTGCGTACTGTTTGACGATGGTCAGTTGGCACCCTGATCACACGTAATAACATCTATTAATTACATACGTACTTGGATGGACCTGATTTACCCTTTTTAGACTGGCTGAGACTCATGCAGAGGCCTCTCCACCCTCCATACTGCTAACTCCCACCCCTCATGCGCATCGCCCACCTCATGCTGCCTCCATCCACCCCTTCATGCTACCTTCCCACTCCCCTCGTGCTGCCTTCCCCTTCCCTCCCTTTCATTACATTACCCTTCCCTTTCTCACCCGTCACAACTGCCATCCCTTCTCACGCATTCAGCTACCCTCCTCTCCAATACCCCCTCCACAGCTGCACAACTCTCCAGAGTCTGCGGAAAGGAATGGGGTGTCAAATAAGGTGCACAGAAATTAAATAATGGCAAATTAAATAGAATTGTAAACAGAACTACTGGCGTGTTTTTTTTTGAATGATTTGAAGGAAAACGGCCGTTCCTTCACTTTACTCTCCCAAAGGCCCGCTCCACCCCCCCTCCCCCCCCCCAAGGGACGTCTGCTGCGGCTGCCGGGCATTTTTATTTGTAATACCTTGTCGAGGCTCAGATATAGAGCAAACACCAACGCACAGCAGGGGGGGGGCATGAGACAAGAGGGGCGGGAGGTGGAAGGACAAACAGTGGGAACAGAGTCATTAGATCAGTGGAAGGGAAGGATGGTGGGGAACACAGGTAATACAGATGGCCATTACAGGGACTTTTCAGGAAGGAAGCACGGGATTTGAAAGAGTGGGTTGTGGGGTGATTAACGGGGGTAGGAAAGATCCGGATTTGGATGGGGGGATGATAAGAGGTGTGGTGAACAGCTGTTTTTGAGAGGCGTGGGAGGGAAGAATGGGATGAAATAGAGTGAGGGAGTTTATTCAAAGGCGGGACAAAAGAGGAATGAGAAGAGTGAAGGTGAGCAGTGATTCACGATTTTGCAAGTTTTACCAGAAGGTGTTGTGTGGCGGAGCTCGAGCACCCTGCGGAATATGGGGGAACAAATCGCAGACAGATGCAGGTGGGTCAGACCAAGAGAACAACGGTAGACAGACAAAAAGACCACGACCGCTGTGATGAGAAGAGGGAGAAGCGCAAAGACTTCAGCCCATCCGCGGGAGATACCAAAAGATCGAAATTCCTTGATTTCCACAGCCGTGAACCAGCCAAAGTGAAGGAGACGACCAGCCCAGAGGGGCGTAGCAGTTATGCCATCAGGCGGCGGATGAAAGCTTGTGGAATGTGGTCAAGAGCTCATGGTGGCTGAAGACAAGGACTTTGCAGATGGAGGGATTCCCAGCTCAGCGACTGGGCTTTGGAGGCCAGGTGGAAATATGTGGCTTTTCCCAGGAAAGATATGGCAGATAATGAGACACTGAAGCTTGAAAGAAAGGACTCTTCCCAGAGGATTGTTGAGAAATTGGATGGGGGAGGGGGGGTTCCAAAAACAGTACCCTTCGTCAGAGAGACATAGTGAGAGTGAGAGATTCTGTCTGGATTGAAAGACACTGTTCACGTGTTGGACAGTTTGGTGATTTACCCAATCTCCAGAGAGCGAAGAAAGCTTGCTACTTGCTGGTCGAGGGAGGACAGATGGTACGGCAGAGGTGGAGTCATCCGCAAAGAGATAAAGGAGGGATTTTCCCAGGGAGTCGGAGAGATCATTGATGAAAACCAGAAAAAGACCAGGGCCCAGAATGCTGCTTTCAGGAACTCCACTGGCAAGGAAGAGGGATGAAAGAACCCATTTAGGGCCACACAGCAATGACTGAAGACAGGAGAAGGAAGTCTGCGAGCCATGAGTGAAGATGGCCTTGGATACCATAGGATAAGAGTTTGGTGACGCAGGGCGAGGGTGCTAGACCGTGTCAAAAGACACACGATTTGTCGTCGGGATAAAGTGGCCTTTGAATTCATGATCCAGCATTGAGGACCTCCATCCATCTGTTGGGGAAGCAGAAGCAGCATATCCAAGTAGCAGTGACACTGGTCTTCAACGCAAATTGATGATGCGGAAATCAAGCCATTGGAGCAGAAGGAAGGATTTTTAATGTCTGACGTGTGGAATCCATGACTTTGCTGGATGATTGGGAGAAGGCTCAATTGTCTGAGTAGTTGCACAGGATCTGCTTTTAATACCTTTTTGTGCAGGGCAGTAATGTTTGCTGATTTTCCAAGGAAGATGGCGATGACATTGAGCAAAGAGAGGGGATAGAACAGAGAGAGGGTGAGTGCAAGAGCTGAGCAGCAGGTTTTTAGGAACACGTCGGCTGATGCCATTTGAACCGGTTCAGAATACTGATCGAGTTTGCACACCAGGCTCTGCACCTTGTCAGAGAAAAGAATCACAGAGTCGCAAGGGACCAGTTAGGTGTGACTGGGTAAGGTGGGTGCGAAAGCGATGCGTTTCCGGACACAAGATTTCGATGCAAACACAAGTTTAGGCATTCAGCTTTCACCATGCGGTATCAGCTGGCGGCCTTTGAGGTAAATGGGAGGGGGATGGAGGGGTACATACACGCAGAAACTGGATTCCCCGCCTGATGCTTCCGCCCGAATCCCCCCCACCACGCTTGGTGTGAAGGGGAGGGGTGCGGCAGCTCTCTCCCGATTGGTGGATGCACGGCGTGAGGCGGTCGGAGTGGGGGCACGCCCCCCTTCGAAAGCTTTCTGGAAACGCCTCGAAGTAAGGAGGAGCCAAGAACGGGGCGGGGCGGAGCGAAGGGCGGAGCCGACCCCTACAAAAGGGTGGGCGTGAAGAGTCGTCGTTGTTGGTTGGTTCGTTGTTCCCTTGTCCCCGTTGGAGGCTGAAGGCTCTTGGACCTTGGTGCGAGCAAGCGATCGACAAAAGGCGTGGAACTCGCCTGACTCTTGGAACTCGCCTCCTTCTGAAGTCGTTGTTGTGTCGTCGTCGTGGTCGAGTGTCTCTGCGTCGGTGTGGAGCTCGTGGAACTCGCCGGAGCGCCCAGAGGTAGCTCTAAGTCGAGCTGTTCTCGTCACGAGTCGGCTCATCGTGAGAGGACGGCGAAGTTAGAGCGAGCTTCGGAGATGAGGTCGTGGGAGGAGGACTCGACGGCCGCACCAAGGGAAGTCTTTCTTTTCTTTTGGGTTTGTTGTAAATGTGGTGTGTGTGGCGCCAGTCTTGTAAAGTAGAACTGTGTAAGTGTTGCCGTGTGTAAGTCTATTCGTATTAACTCTGCGTCGTATTCTTGCGTTTTGTTTCTTTTTTGTATACTGCATGATTGTTATGACAGTAATATACGTGCTTGTCTGAGTGTGAATAAAAGTGTGCTTGTCCAATTGTTCCCCGTTTCGCTGCGTACTTTCCTTTGTTGAATCTCCATCTTGCATCACGTAAGGGATTACTATCCTGTAATACGAGAACGCTTTCAGCTTCGTGTCGAAGTCGCTGTGGCGTGGTCCATCCTCGGCAATACGCCAGCGCGGTACTTAGTATATCGACTTGCGATTCACCCTATTTCGCGCGGGAGACTGGCGCTGGGTGTTGGGGTTAAGACCCACCTGACTGGTTTTGGCGGTAGTCCCAGGAGGGTTCACGACTGATATCTGTCTTACGGTGCACGCATACGCGATTCGATTACACGCCGATCCACGCCGTGGCCGCAAATCGCACATAACATTTACAGAAGAGGGCAGAAGGAGCGAGAGAGTCGTAGAGAGGGAGAGAGAAGAGTGAGGAGGGGCGAGAGAGGGGCGAGAGGAGACGTCACCATTCAGAGGAGAAGAGGCGAGAGAGGAGGGCCGATGAGGCAAGAGAGAGGAGAGGGGCGGACTAGGGAGAGAGGGGGCAGAGAGAGGAGGCGCAGCGAGGTGGCGTCACAATTCTTCTTCTTCTGTTTATATGCTCACAATTACGCTGGACTGGTATGTTTCCAGTTTTCCCAACGTTATGCCATTACTGATACGGTTGTCCATTCTAATTGAAAAATGCCCAATCAGTCGTCGTTACGAGAGCGATGAACGAAGCTGCATACTGGCACGCACCTACGGCACGTCCTACGGGCCCGCACTTAATATATTAATAAGATATATTTCCATTATATGCACATATTAAATCAGATGAGAGTTGCATTTTCACATTGCATTTACATTTAGCTCGTTCACCATGAAGTCCTTTGCAGATCCTTTCGATACAAAGCACCAGAGGGCATGCCTGTTGATGTATTCAAGAGACAATTTCTGAATGATTTTATGCTTACTTTTTTGTTTGACCTGTGACATTATATACTGTGTTTTTTACAACACCGTGTTGATTGCATAAGTAACCATCCGAATGGCTTTCTAATTGCATAGTAAACCATTACATCAGACAGACTGTATGCACATCACTGACCACCCAAATTCGCACATTTAGTTGTAGGGACAGCTTGACAAGCTCACAGGCCCACTGCAAATATTGTGTTGCTGGAGCCCAATGACAGACACATCTTTCACCACTACAGCCATGCCATCTATGATGGTGACCTTCTTCTTTGGAACTTGATCGATTGAACATTCTCCGGAAGCTGAGCCACATCATTTGCCCTGTTTGGCATGCACCAATGTATGGCCATGACGCTTTGCTTTGTACAATGCATGAGCAGAGAGTCGGGAGTGAGTAATTCATACAGACTGTGGCTCTTAAATTCCTCTTGTCGGACCTGGCAACAATCAGTCATACGACAACGTCCACTGTCATCCATCCTTCAGTCTCACTGATCAACCACGTTTATGTTCCACCACCATGCGCTTGTCATATTTTCATGTGAACCATTTTATTCTTGCCACTGGAACTGTCACTATTGAGCGTTCTTCAGTGAGGAGCTGGCCACTCTTCTGGCCAATTTAAAATTGAGTGAGATATTTCTGCACTCCTTTGACATATCAGCTTTGGTTATTATAGTTCCCAGGTATCTCCTAGTATTCATGGTTTGTGGAAGCGACATTCAGATGAGCATATTCTTTTCTTGTTCATCCACACTGTAGCAGACCTTTCTGATTGCTTTGTTCATAGTGTTTGACCCAGCTCGGATCATATTCTCTTCCCTCGCCAGCTCTACTTCTCCAATATATATTGTTTTCTCCGGCATCAGCACAGCTCTGCATTCTTATTTTATGTTCAAACAGGCACTTTTTTGTATTGCCTTAAACATATTTTTCTTCATCTTTCCCTGAAAACAATAAATATTATTTAACGATATGATTCTTCAAATAATATTATCGTCCTTTTCGTCTCCATTTCTAATAATGTATTCAATATCCAACACAAACATGACCTCTTAGCCATAACTAAAGCGGAAATCACGGAAAAGCTGAATCTTTGGCCTAATGACCAGACTTTTCGGTGTTCGGTCTTTTTGGGTCTTTCTTGGATCCTCGGGACTTTTGGATTATCTGGGTTCTTTGGGTTCAGGGTCTTGAATCAACATTCAACATGACTGATCATAGCTAACAGTCTTCAAACTTCACAGACGACTCACGCTTCACCTCTCACCGTTGCGTTTTATTTTACATGTTAGATGAAGTAAAGCACACACGTAACGCCACTATAAAAACACCTCACTCCACATATTCAAAAACATTATTATCTGTATATATAATACATAATATTATATATATATAACTATAATAAATATCATCCTGACCATACGCTATGCAGAGCGTTGTGCTACCGATCAGTTTCTCCCTTGCTATTTGCGCCAAATCCTGGATGGTCGCACTCCACACGTTACCGCTTGCACCCATTTGACCGACCTCGAAGATGGTACAGGCAGATTCACCCACCTGTATTGATTCAACAGCCGATCGATCTGACTCACCCGCATGCAAGCCATCACCCAAACTTAATCCCCACCAGCTTAAATAACTATAACACACACACACACCCAACACACACACACACACACACACACACACCACACACACAACACACACACACACACACCAACAGTTACGATTCGATCTGTTTGCAATGCATAACAAACATTAGGTCCTTAGACATTATTTCCCAAAATGCAGGTCAGGCTAGACCATCCCAATTTCATGGTGGATTCTAATTTGTCATGAGAGGGTTTAAGAATATTCCTTTCTTAGGATACCTTTTCTTTACAAACAAGACACTTAGCAGTGAGATACCGTAGCCCCAATGGAGGCTCGTCTAACCCCTTTCCATCGGCACTATTGACTTGAGGTGGCAATCTATTTACACTACGTACGGACATTTTATAACACACCGCGGCTTTTCAGCAGCAGTATTTAAGGTTCAAATACGCTGTGGATCATTCCTACCCACCTATTCCATTGACGCGACCCACCTCTTTCCATCGGACATTCGACACCCAATCAGCAGCTCCATGCGCTAACTAGTCTTCGTTTGACTCGAGGTAATAATTGCCGTTGAATTTGACGCTTCACGTTTCGTCGAATTCTGCAATTGTGCTTTCTGTTTCGGTCCGCACACAACATGCATCTAGAAGATAACACACAGATTTTGGTTTTGTCAGCAACGAGCGCCAAGCAAGTGATTTGCTAGTTCTTCTAGCTCCCGTGACTGATGTACCTATAAAAAACCGAGAACCGTTTGCGTGACAGTTTGGTGACACTGTACGGCTTCTTGCACTCTGAGAAGTTTTGTTTGTGAACCAGTTGGGTGACGCTCTATTTCTGCTTCCATTCAGTTCCGTCCAGACGTCGTAGCTCGACAGTTGAGTCTGTGACGCCTTGCACAGCCCTGATCTGGTGACACCTCACAGCTCAGCGCCTTAAGTATCTCACATTCCTCATAGCGCCTTACGCTTCTCACGCGGTCACAGCACCTTAAGCTTCTACACGCCTCAAGCACCTCACAGATCTCACACTTCAAGTTTCTCGTGGTCCTCACGTGGTGAGCTAGCCTTATGCTGGTCTGCTCTAAACTGCTCTTGTACCTATTCTTGGGCTGGTCCTGGGGTGACGATGTCGACGGTCGATTTGGTGTCGAGCCTGTTTTGCGAGAGTGAAGGCCAGGCATGGCAATGAAACAAGCACCTCATACATTATATGTTTTATTACGTACGACGACTTTCACCTTGCTTGAGAACCGGAATCCTCTCCACTGAGTGATTCTGCTTGTATCCTTTTCTGTTTAATCGTTAAGTAGCATAATGTAAGAATCTGCCTCTTTTGTCTTTTTTACCCCTTAGTCTTCCACCCATAGGGTCACAGCGCCGCTCCGCCTTTCTCTTTCTTGTGTATATTCATTTGAACATCTATTTCTCATTTTCTTGAATAGAATTCGATGAAAATTCAGCATACACTAGACACATTTGCACAGCATTAATGAGCCAAAGGTGTGATTGCGCTTTGGATTAGAACGGCCATTGTCTTAAAATTGTCTTTCTCATTATTAGTTGAACGGAAAACCGAACAATTGACATGTATATTTAGAGACATTCCCCAGCATTGACTAGCCAAGTGCCGTCTGCCCTTTGAGCTAGAAGAACGCCCTTTCGACCATTTTCTTAATATGATAAAATTAAAATATTAAGCATGGCGATGCCCACACGCAAACTAAGTCGCAATGATATATGAAATGCCTCACTCTGAGGTTTTGTCTTTTTCTAGAGATGAAATCTTCCAATTCAAACTATCTGTGTCCTCTCGTACCTGAGTTACGAATGAACTCCACGTTGTTCGCATCCAACTTTTCCATTCCAATGCCGATATTCTTATTTGTGAGTATTTTGATTGATTTTAAGTTACTTTCTCCAAATAAATAAAAATTTTCGTTTATTTTTTCCTTTTAATTAAATCCTTGTGTTTTAACCTGTCCTTTGTTTGCCTTTCCTTCCATTATCCAGCATTGTCCGAACCCTAAATAGACATGGGAGTAATTACCAAACTAATTTGACCTTAACAGTCGCACACGCCCAGTGTTACGGCTCGCCATCCAAATTAAATCTAATCAAAATAAGATGGTGCTTGTCGACGGCGCGCTCCCCTTTTCAGAACACTGATTCCAGTCAAATGGCAAATTATCTTGAACGGAAATCATGGGTTAACTATTGCGTTCGTTGGTTGTAAGCAATCCACCATATCACGAAGATTATTGTTGAGCTTGCCCATCGGCTTTCCGAGTACAATCGGGATATACCCTTCATAAAACATCTTGTACCGTGGCCGTAGACATATAATATAATATGCATTATATATTCATATATATAATATCATATGTAATGTATCATACTATATATATAGCATATATAATTAAAATATGCCTGATGTAAATGTATATATTTTAGTATTGAACATATAATTATTATATAATTAATAATATTATATATAATTCTTATATATAGGCCCGCGAGCAGAGTATGTAATGGAACACCACGCATTTTGGTTAATTGCCAAATAACTATTTTACCCTTACCTATCATCAGAGCCTTCATCAATCATATCATTAAAAAATGCGTTACAATCACTCCTCTCGCGTGCTCGTTTAGTATTTGCATGTTATAGTTATGATATATGTTATATATGATATATATATATATTATAATTATAGTATATATAATATATATTTTACGGCTCTGATATCGCAAACACCATTAAATGTCCTGTAGTAAATATTTCTTAAAGTACATTTGTATTAGCCAAACCATCGTTTAAGGGAATTAAGTGATTCATCGCTCGATCCTGATTAGTTTTAGTCTGTTCTGCGTTATTTTCGAACCAACCACACTTCAACGTTCAATAACGCCAACACACAACAACTCTAACCACGCCACCACTCTAACAACGCGCACGCCACCTCACAACACCCCACCATCTTAACCACGCTAACCCACAGCAACGAAACCCATCTCACGGTGCTACGAACACGGTTTGCCGTGAAGGCCGCTCGAACGGCTCCCCCCCCACAAGAGCATGTGGTGAGGAAACAGATGGACGCCCCCTTCTCGAGCGCTGTAAGAGTGAGGCCCGAACAGGTGCGGGCGCCGGATAGACGCGGAGCGGCTGAGGCTGTTCTCTCTCTTTCGTCGTCGATGCTTCGCCTCTCCTCCTCTCCCCCTCTTCTCGTCGTGGCTTCTGCTCTCTCGGGGTTCCGTTGATTTCTTCTGTTCGCCGCTCGCTCGTTCTGCTGCCGTTCGCTGTGCTTCCCGTCGGTCACTCTAGCAGAGCGTCGACGAGGCCAGCACAGCACGCAGCCCGCGCCGAGCACCACTCTCCCGACCGCTCAACGAGATCCTGAGTCGCGTCGCCGTAGACTCAACACTCAGAAGTCACTTCCAAAATTACATAATAATATTTAGTTCAATAACAGTAGAAAAAAAATAAAGAAAACTCGACGCCAAGCAATGAAATAGTATTTTTTAGTGTCCTGAACAAATCGATCAGCGTTAAAAATCAAAAAGGTAAAAGTAAATAAAATACATCGATTCTAATTGTTTATCTATCATAAGAAAAATATAAATAGATGCAATATTATCTGACTGAATTAGCAATAGTGGTGCTTTTGCCGTCTGTTGTAAAATGCTTTCTGTGATTCTTCCCCCGTTCGCTGCTCTTCCTCTTGGGCTCCATCTGTTTCACGTAGAGGGTTCGTCGTAGGGCGCGGCCCAGCCCGCCCGTAAATTAATCAGAACCGGTCAGAGCCCGACATAACTACCGCTCGGTTATCCCTGGTTAGCCCGGAACGCACCGCTTAAGCGGTTCGTTCCGTGAGTCGGCCTGTGGCAGATGTCATTCCTCGAGCGATTACCCGCTGCGGGTACTCTAGGTATATGACATTTGCGGATCACCTATTCCGCGCGGGCATTAGAACTGCGGAACTGGGTGTGGTGGCGTAAAGTCCACCCCTGACGTGGATTCTGGCGTTAGCCGAGGAAGGTCACGCACTGAATTGTCCGTCGGTGGGCACAGTCGCATTGAGTCACTGGCCATGCACGCCACGGTTGCCGCGAATGAAATATAATATATCTTCTTCATTCGGTGCTCCCATTGGTTCGCCATACCGGATCATCTCGTTACTGATCCCAAATGATATTCAATCAGCTTTACGCCGGTATGCGCCTCCTGACGCAACCCTGGTCCCTCTACGACATAGGGTATGGTGCACCTATTCTAACAGGGCGCATACACGGCCCGTACACTGGTTTCACTGAACGAGACGCTGGATATATATATATATATATAATATATAATAATATATATATCACGCCCTGCTTTGACCTCTAATTCAACCAAGAGCTTTTAAGACCCCGAAGACTGTTTATCTACATATATAATAATACATAAATTATATTTATATATATATATATATTATATATATATATACCAATATTAGTACTACAATCCATAATATAGTATATATATTATATATATGTATATAAGCACCCCGGAGGATGATGTAAGCATCATTTTTTAATGAATGATATGAAGCTCTGATATAGCGGTAGGTAAAATATGCTATATGGACATTCTCCAGGCATGTTCCCTACATCACACTCCTTTCGCGGCCTCATTGGGCGAGGCGGCCGCCATTCGAGTCAAGCGGCCGATCGCACGCCGGCAGGCGCGAATTCACAACAATATATATATATTATATATACACATATGTTATATATACATATATTATATATATACACATATATTATATATATACATTATATATATATATACATATATA
>CM068954.1:20991955-21010667 GCA_035128595.1 Eptatretus atami
TACCTTGCCGAAAAAATCCAACTGTTACAGTGTTTTTTTCTCTCCATTCTCTTCATTCGCCTTTATTGCATCCATCAAGAAATGTCCTTAATCGCATTTCTGACCTGAAAATTAAAAACCCAGTTTTCTATGAATGTTCGCTTTCCATCAACCATTTAGGCCATGGGCCAGATATGGTCCACGTGCACAGCACCCAAGCCCCACCCCCCCCCCCACCACCCTAACCTTCGACCCCATATTTTTTTCTGAAGCCTTAGGGTCCCCCTGAGCATCGATTTCACTGGTAAGCAGTGAATAAAACGGACTCATCCGTAATCCATTTTCCCCCACATCTGAGGGTACCCACCCCCCTCAAAATGTCAACTTTCCTCAGTTTCGCAGCGATAAAAAAATCCCATAGACTGATAAGATCTCTCGCTTGCGCTCCAATAAGCCATTAATAATTAACAAATTAATATATCAAATGTAAAGATTATCAACATGCAGATTTCAAAATAGAGTCTCTGTCAAATTTAATTAGGCGTTATGTTTTGGTCCAAAAGTGATGAAGAGGATACCAAAAGACGTCGCTTCCATTTTGACAACCTCAGATATCTGAAATAATACGTAATTTCATGCTCATTTTACCTACCCACGCACAACAAAATAAATATTTCTATAGATATCACAAATTATTTACTACCTTTCTATTGATACCAAAATTGTCCCCACACCACTAAAAGATGTACCAGGTCTTTAGTCTTAATACATAAAGTTCAATTCCTGTGATACAACACCCAAGCAATGTAAGTCACCAGGTAAGAACGTAAGAACTGAGAAAATAATGCCTACTTTCACATAAATATATAAATTATAAGTTATTTTAAGCGAAAAACAATTGAAAACTTATTACTGTAATGTTCCACCAATATCATTGTGCTATGGATTACGCATAATTATTCTATTATCGCTGTCGTCCATCACTATCTCCAATGCCTGCTCTATATCATCATGCATCCATATCTGAATCCTCATCAGAGTCAGCAGTGTCGTCAGGTGTCGACTTCAGCAATGTCAGCTCAGTTCCGTGGGAGGACAATCTCCAAATACCGAACAGAGGATTCAAGGTTACCACCTTTTCTCCAACCATGTCCCTGACTGGCCCTTGCGAATCTGTGGTGTGGGAATATGCTGTCTCGCAATCCGTACTTGTGGTTTACTCCATCTCCAGCCTAGTCAGACTCGCCTTAACACCAGTGTGGTAAGGCTCTACCAAGATTAGTACCATATCCACATTCCCTGAAGGCAAGCAAAGATGAACTTGCCTGGCACAGAGCTCGTTTATAATATTATTTTGCGAATGAGTCGCAGACATCACTTTTTGATCACCTTTGACGGCTAAACAACTAAATAATCCCGCGACATGGCAGCACGTGAAGGTGTCCAACTTATCAATGAGCTCAATCAGCGATATCCCAAGCCATCGCCACAGTTTCTTCATTCGAGTAGAAAGATATATTTTGAAACGCAGAAGAGTTTCACAGTTTAGTTTGCCAATTCCTCGGAAGGCACTAAGTGGTGTCCACAGCACTATAAGCAGGAGTGCCATGAGAGCTGTGCAACTTTTCCCCTTGGCCAAATCTGTAGCTAGTTTCATGACATTTACTTCATCCTCTGCTTGTTGCCTTTGGCCTGTAATCAAACAGGACAGTTTGTACCATGAACAGAGGCAGCATAGTGTAACATTAAGGCATGAAAATACATCTGAGTCTGGACTTTTCACACTCGGACAAATTGATAAGTTTCTGAGTCTTCGGCATACTGAACATACAGTAAATCGAGAGTCAGTTTCTTTCTTAGGTTGATTTCAGCAGTGGTAGCTCCTCTCTAAATGGTCGTTTGGGCCATCAAGCAGATGTGAGGCAAATATGGCTTGAGTGACCTACATACACAAGATCACTCGCCTTCCAATGCACCTTGATGCATAGTTATCACACCACTTTCCAGAGCCTAGCAGAAGTTTGAATCGAGCGTATTCTTGTTTCTCGATCATTTGAACAGGAACAATTTCCAATGCAGCGTGGTCTTCTCTTCGTCGTTGCTTCACCTGTAAGTAAAAAAGCTTTTCTCCACAGCCCCGACGTCGCCTCTCCATCGACTTCAACTGAATTAGGGGCAAAAATTGGATCAGTGCTAAATTTTAACCACATCTTCCGTTGTCTTTTTCCCAATGATTCAACACTTATTGTAAGGAATCTGAACTAATTACTTGAGTATTTTCTTTCAGGTAATTTAGACGCAAGACATTGCCATCATACAAGAGCAAATGTTTCATTGGTTGGTGGGTACATCAGCAATCATTAACAATCCTTGATCGGAGGTTTTGAAATGCCTTTGCTTTGTCAGTCTTAGCAAGATATCCATGACTGTAGCGATGCTGTATGCCTACGGGAGTTAATGGATATGTCAACAGTTCTTTCATATCGACTTGTAAGCCCTGATTTGTGACTTTACAAAGAGTTGAAAGAGCTTGTAACATTACCCTGTTGCTTGTACATGTAATGACCCTTATTCCTTGTTGTTCTTCATCTTAAGATAACCTTGTTCATTTCACTCAGGTTTTGAGTTTCAGTCTCTTCACAGGCTCTAAAGAAATCTTTACCTATTGCTTTCAGTCGAGCTTCCAAAATAAAATTCATCCCGTGCTTTTTCTTCACCACAAGCTTCAGCCTTTTAGAACATCAGTCTGAAACAGCATCAGATGCAGAGACTTTCGCTGATGAGAGTATCAAGCAATATTGATCATTGTCTCTATATTGAAAGGATTAAGAAACTTCCAAAAGGCAATCTGAGCCTTGTTTCACCAACTTCCTCTCCTTTTGTGTGAGCCTCTGTCGACGTGTATCATAGATGCTATTGTTCCTCTCCCACTGTCCACAATTGTGATGCCCATTCCAAGTGCAGCACAACATAAAGAGACCCTTGCAATGTTGTTGTCCTAACTCCAATCTCTGGTAAGGTACCTGCTGTAAGTTTGGTGAGTAGTCCAGATGTACGCTGCACTGGTACCCGTACAGCACCAACCCTGGTGACTTAGCGTGCCTCAATGAAGGTCCCTCCATGGTTTTATCCAACTGCAAACAACTGATTGCCAGGGATAAAGTGAAGCGTGCCGACACTCGATAAGCATACGTCTCATTGATCAGTGAATAACTCGCCCTCCCCTAGAGGTGTGCAGTCTCGTCTATTATCTCAGCCTAATGAACACAACGAGAAATATGTCAGATACCCCTATAGACAATAACTGCTATCATGTACAACCCACCGAAACAACCTCGAAGAACGAGAGACACAAAAACCATACACCCAACCATCGCAATCGACTCGATGCACGACATTTACACAACAGTACAGTTGTTATGTCTTTAACGGCTCATTCAAGAGTAGATGATACGCCACCTTACACAATCATGACATGCGATACAATTCGCTGACTGCACAACCCAGCAGCCTGAGAGACAAGATCCTCTACCCAAACCGTCATATCTCCGCGCACTACTCTACCTTCTCCTGCAATTCTCTGCATACTGCTTACACTAGAATTGCGACACATTGGAATATAGGTCTCCAATGCCCAAGACACATTCAAAAGATATCTGGCACTGCTCGACGGAATCTACTAGGCACTAAAGCTTAATCGCATGACTCCCATCAGTCACCGCAGAGAAAGACGAGATTCAGATCAATCAGTCCGCTTTAATCTCTTTGAAGGCTACTCAACAAAGACCTCTAACATAGACCACAGTACTCTTAGACAATTCCAATAGCTAACTATCTTGTGACCAATTGTGGCTGCTCTGTTGATAAAGTGCGACTTCCCGGCACATCACATCCACCCAACAGCCCATCTCCACTGATTCGTCCTGCTCTCAACGGAACCATACTCGCTAACCACGACCCCAGCCATCTTTTGAGCAATATCTATCATCAGTAAGACAGACCCATACGCAGGTGGAACTGCTCCGAGCACAATTATTAATCGTGGATCTCTATACCTCGCTCTGTGAGTTCCACACTAATGGGCCTCAAGAGAACCATATCCACTCGAAGCAACAACCGCACACCTCAATAAAACCATGTCAGATAATCGACATAAAGCTGTCCCAACCATTCACTCTGGTGGCCGTCGTTCAGCCAGACACCGCAAGCATCTCTTGTACAGTTTTGGTACTCCCGTTTGGGATGGTTAACTCGACGTGGACATGGGACTATAGGCTAATCGTATACAACCCCTGTACAGCGAGCTCTTACCAAGACATTCGGAGAGTAGAAACCACCAAGTACGGATTTGGAAGACGCGCATATTCCCACACCACACAAGGATCATTCCAGGTAAGGCCAGTCAAGCCGAAGTGAGACTGCCGGAGGAAAAGGATGCTAACAGTTGATACCATCCTGTCGGTATGAACCGCGCAGATATCCCTCCCCCACCACGGCAACATGGCACTGACCATTGCTGAAGTTCACACCTGACGAACATCCGCTCTCAACCCCACCAGAAAATCTGACGACGATTCCAGATATGCCGCGATGCGATTTCCAGATGATATACGAGCAGCCCAGCATATATGGACGAGATACGTGATGAACGCGATAATTAATATTATCGCCGTCATCCCTTGCACACCATGCACCACTCATATCGTAGAACACATGACTATCAAATAAAATTCTAAATTCGATTTTCTCTTAAAATACACTATACTCACCATACTTAATTAATTCTATATATCAGCTGAAGCATAAGCGAATCATTTGTCTTCAGTCTTACGCTCTTCACAGCGCTGAATTCACTGTGAGTCCGTTGCCAACCACCGTGAATAGTCACTTATGTTTCAGAACTAATAGCCTGGTACATGCTTTAGTTGGTGGTGGGACAATTTTGGTATCACTAGAAAGGTCAGTAAACAATATTGTGATATCATAGTGAGAATCATCCTATCCTTGTTCTGGGTCAGCTAAACATCGAGCAAGACAACTGAACGTTTTCAACACTTTCAGATACTCTCTCGAGTCTTGTCAAGGAGGAAGGCTGAGGAATCCTTCTCATCACTTCTATAGGGACAAGATTCATATAGCTATCTCAATTTGACACGATGACAAGTAACCTCTTTATAATTTAGAAGACTCATCAGCACAGTGACTAGATCTTTTCATTTGCATATATCAACGTTTTTGTCTAATGTTTCAATCTGCTTAACTTGGAGCAACTGCAGAGAATACTATCCAAGTCTTAGGTACAGATTTTTATGTGTGAACACTAGAGGAAACAAGTTCCGACTATTTTGAGAGTACACAAGTCACATAATATCTGAAAACTGGATAGTGCACGCTCCCAGTTCTTTCCCACTGTTCAACCCATCCACACAGAGTTGATAATTCATTGCATCACCACGCAGAACACCAGCTAAGCAGACTTCACCAGAAGAATAACTGAGGGTCGAAGGGTTGTGGGGGTGCGCTGTGGTGGGCGCTCAGCACCACAGCTGCGAACCACTCTCAATCATCCTCGCGCCCGATAAGCGCCCTAGAAGTCTCTACTTTTCTCCACCCAACTACAGTGCCAATCACATCCTTCTTTCAACCCCCCATCTCAAAACGCTTTAACATCAACACACATTCGACAATCACACCAACGCATTCCCTTCTAGCCTCCACTCAAATAATTACCTCCCCCTCCACACCCTCCCATCTCCCCACTCCATCAAAGAAACCTTCTACACCAACCTTTGACCTACCCCTCACCCACCCTTCCATAAACGCTTGCCAGAACCCACCCCGCTCACATAACACGCAGCTTGCACCTTGATCACCTGCCTCATAACACTCCCATCCTATTCAAATCCTCAAACTGAGCCTTACTGCACCCAGCCATTTCTATCCCCCTCTCCCTAATTCCCCCATAAGCACCAACAGACTGAACCACACATTATCTCCCCCTACCTAACCTCATCACCGGCACCCTCCCTCGAGCCATATTCTGCATCCCAAATACAGCTCTGTTCATACAGCACCTCCTTACACCCGCCCACCCCTCATATCTTGCTCCAACCCTCCCATTCCCCCCCATAACGACTGCCAACCCAAAACCATCCCATCCCTCTCTCACTCCTTCATTAACCAGTGTGGACATCAAATATCCAGAGCTTTGCTCAAACCTTACAGCTCTTTCCGATACAAACAGGTTGCACTGACAACCAGAACATAATTCTGCCTAACAGAAACTTTTCCTCCCTAGGCCTCCCTGACTCACAAGTAGATCTCTACCCTGGTAAATTAATTATATTTTTTAAACAAACACACGATCATTATCACCCTATGAACAAACCTAGCCTTCAGGTCCCTGGTGGATGCGATATCATACCACTCTTTATTAAATAGTCACTCTTAATTCCTACACTCACTCCATGCACTTTCACCTCACCATCCCCCAGGATTACATTGGCTACGCGCCTACATCCCCTCTCACCTCACCAACCTACTCTACTCGTTCTACTCATGTGTAGCAGTAACACACTAGTCACACAACCCAACGCACGTGATGATAAATTATAACATCACTACCAATCGAAAAACACTGGACTCAAACTATCAATCATCAATAACACCTATCCAGAATCTCTAGTCACCATGGTATGTCGTTGGAGACTCTCCAATTAAGTCAATCTGACTAGCAATAATGGCTGGGTATCCGGGATACCACGTCACTCCTCAACAAACCTGATCATCCGGCTAACTACCATAGCACACAATTCTAGTGACCCAATCTGGAGACTTCACAAATCTCTCACACGCAATCATATTAAACAACACGCACATTTCCAACGACGAGATCTATCAAACACAATGGTAAACACTTTCTCTTCTGGATCTGATTTTTGACAAATATTAACTTCTAGACAACTCACTTGCTGTCCATTCCACTCAGCATCCAAAGCATCTACTGACATGTCTTAGCTTCATTACACGTGGATCATACACTACCTTAGGTGTCATATAACAGAAGATACTCACCATCAGCACCATCTACAAGACAGTACGTCATTTATCCCTCAATAAGCTGAACTGTCAAAGGACCAAGCTCACCTCCAAGCAGCCCACAATCCAAACTTCTAGACTGACCTCATTCCACACCTACTCTTTCTTCACACAGCACTCACTTCACCATTGGGATAATTAATTTCAAGGAAAATTCATATACTCAATATGCAACAGACTTTTATCGCCTCGAAAAAAACCACGAATCGGAGTCTTACAAGTTATGAGAGATCACCATAAATACAACACCTAATAAACCGCCTCTCCGGCCCACCAAAATCATAGAGTATCAACATGAAGATTGGTGGCCGAGTGACCCAGTTATCCTGAAAACATAAACAACATATGCACATCTCGCCTCATGGAAAGCAAACCCAACTCGATGGTAAAATATCCAAGCATCTCAAGCTCAGTTCTTCACCAGTAAAGCATTGGAACAAGATGTTGTTATACTAAATACAACCTCAGAGAGCACAATGATCAAACAAACACCTCTATTCTCACAATACTCAAGCTCTCGATCTATAATCACAACTCTACTCCCTCCTGGCAAATACTGATGGACCAACTAATCTCCATCAGTTTCTGGAAGATATGTACCCCTCCATAACACCCAGAATCCACATATAAACTAAAACACATGGCCGAGACAAGTCTGTTACTTACCAACAAAATCCACCTAAACCAGATTACAAACAGGCTGATGCTAAACTTGTGTTTGCCATCAAACGAAATCTTGATGTCCGAAAAACACATAATCGATATCGAATTATTGACACCCAACTTAACAGTCACACCTAACTGATACCCTGGACTGTGTGTTCTTTTCCCTCTGACAAGGTGCAGAGCTTGTGTCAACCTCAGACTCAAGATATCAAGCTAACCGGTCAAGATGGCATCTAGCCGACGTTCCTAAAAACCTCTGCTGAAGCTAGAAAACAGAAAAAATAGCAACTCTTGCTCACACCTCTCTCTGTTCTATTCACCCTCTCTATTTGCTCAATGTCATCTGCCCATCTCCTTGGAAATCAGCAAACATTAACTACAAACCTAAATTAGCTCCCCACCTGCACTTAAAAAAAGGTAATTAAAACAGATCCACTCTCAAACGCAACGAACAAGACACCATATCAGCCTTCATGCACTCACAATCATCGATGCCAGGTCAATGGATGATCTCCATCATCGCTTCTTAAGAAATTAAATTGCCTAACTCCTTACTCCAATCGCGTTGATTCGCCGATCATCTCATTTTGGGCTTGAACGACACAAGTGTCACTCACTACACTTGGCTATATGCTGGCCCTCATCCTGTCTCTACAAAACCAACATATGGATTCGGGACTGCCTGCCTCACATTGCTACATGCATATCACAGCCATATCACCGAGCACATAAACATCACGTGTGTTCTCTTTAGACACGCGCCATTCATCGAACACCTAACAAGACACCCACCAAAATTGATCTTTCTGCCTTCACCTATCAAACTTCTTCCTATGGTATCAAGGCCATCTCACTCATGGCCTCGCAGAGCTTCCTACCTCGATATGCAGTCATCTGTGGACCTCTAAATGGACGTATCATATCTTTCCATGCCCATCTACCATTGCACGACTGGCAGTTCCTGCATCAGGGCAGCACTTCTGCGGACTCCAAACTGTCTTTTCATTGCGAATTATTCATTCATGATCTCTCCACAGACTACCCGGAAAATCCTCCTCCTTTATCATTCCTTTGCTATATAGTATCGCACTCACCTCTCCTACAATGCCGCCTAATAACACAATCCTTTTCCCTCTCAGAGCCAAGCAAAGTAGCAGCTTCTTCGCTCTCTTGGAGTCTGGGTAACAATCACAAACTGACGCTCCAACCCGGGCACCATGTATTCATCCAGAAAATAACAATCCACTTCTCACTAACGATCTCCTCTGCATAGAGACTATGTGTTATGAAACACCCCCCCAAACCACCACCTCATTCATACCACTTTACATCAAAAATCCTATAGATAAATCCTTCTTTCAACGCTCAGCTGATCCTCATTATCACAATGCACCATCGCATACTTCTCTTCCTGGGAAAGAACACAATCCTAACCATGGCCTCAAAGCACAGTCACACGCTGACTGGGAATACCCTCCATCATGGCACAAGCTCTTCTCACCAAACCACACTTGAGCTACTTAGACCAACACATTCAAGTTATACCCATCACGCAGCACATGATGGAGTACTGCTCGCCCTCTGGGCTGGTGGCTCCCTGCCTCTCACTTTTCTCGGCTTCACCACCGAGATCGTGGGAACTAGGTCAATCTCCTCGGTCGGAGTCTTAATTGGTATCTAAGTCCCCCACTCGCAAAGGCGATGAGAGCTGAAAGTCCTTCGGCATAATCTCACACTCTCTCACAGAACAAAATAAATCAAACATCTAATTGCACATATTCCCAACACAACAGAAAAAGACACACATAACACACCACACACAAACAAAAGGTATTATCACAAGGACAATTGGAGTAATACGGTGGGTAGCTTTTTGTCTTCTACCGTTTCATCATCTAGTATCTACCAATATCCATCCACCTGACTTCATAGTCATGCGCATTATGTATAAACCAAAGAAACACACCCCATATCTCTCCGCAGCGGACTGTCGAGATTCAAGTACCACCAGCAAACAACAACCCTTACTAGGTAAAAATATGAACAATCGTCTCAGCGAATCACATATGCTCATGGCCATTCACCAATCTTTCATCTCTTCTTATTTCGCACCAATTCCGCCCTTTGGAAATACAACTACATCACTCTATTCCATCCTATTCTCTTCACCAATCACAAGGCCACCTTACAGACACCACACGCTTAGCTCCCACCACGCCCACATTTTTAATCATCTCCCCATCTCCAAATCCAATTGGATCTTCACTACCTACCACACATCACACAAAACACACAGCCATAATTATCCCACCCATAAAACTCTCCTAAATCCCACCCATAGCCGACATAGAACTTCATGTCAGACCCCATAAACAGAATGAGCAAACAACTAAAAACGAGATAGCCATACACCACCCCTCACACTCCTACTTAAACCACTCCATAACCAACAAAAACCAACTAACCCTTACTATTAAGATACAAAGACAAAAACAAATCCAAAGGACCCCCTTAAAAACAATAAACCACACAAACAGAGATATAATCAACCACCCAACCACCAACCTTCAACTACACCACTCCAGAAACCTCCAAACACCAGAATGAGAACTCCGCAAAAAAACCACATCCTTCAAATTCCCTGCTTTCCTTCCTGAAAGTCCCTGTAATGTCCATCTTGTATACCCTGTGGTTCCCGCACCCATCCCTCTCCCTTACCATGATTAATGACTCTGTCCCCACGTTTTTGTCCTTCCACTCCCGCCCCTCTTGTCTCATGCCCCCCTGCTGGTGGCGTTGTTGTTTGCTCTTATACGAAAGCCTCGACAAGGTAATACAATAAAAATGCCCGACACACCGCCCAGAGACGTCCTTGGGGGGGGGGGGGGTTGGAGGGGCTTTTGGGAGGAGGTAATGTGGAAGGAACGCGTTTCCTTCAATCATCAAAAAACCACGCCAGTGTTTGTACAATTTATTTAATTTCCATTATTTAATTCTGTGCACATTATTTGACCACCCTTCCTTTCCGCGACTCTTGGAGAGTTGTGCAGTGTTGGAGGGGGTTTGGGAGGAGGATAGCTTGAATGCGTGAGAAGGGAAGGCAGTGGTGAGGTAAGAAAGGGAAGGGAAGGTAATGAAAAAGGGGAGGGAAGGGAAGGCAGCACGAGGGGAAGGGGAAGGTAGCATGAGGGGTGGGGGGGGCAGCATAGGGGTCCGGCATGCATCATGAGGGGTGGAGAGGCAGCATGAGGGGTAGAGGAGGCTGCATGAGTCTCAGCAGTCTATAAGGGGTCAAAAGGTACATTCCCAATATTATGTAATTAATAGATGTATAACGTGTGGAGTCAGGGTGCAACTGACATTCAATACAGTACGCAATTAAAAGACAGTCACAATGGCTTCAAGGCTTCAACACATACGGCTTTCACAAACAGACATGCCTTCTCTATTAAAGGCAACAAAGGTGAAAAATTTTGAACAGGGGGTGGAGACTTTCTTATCGGCATTGTATATAGAAGATCGTATGTATGTGTATGTATCTAATTTCCCGAGACTCAATAGCTCAGTGGGCTGTCCATCGTGGAAGTGATGAGGTCCTGGGGTTTGAGTCCGAGGTTGAGTCCAGAACTATTTTCACAACAGCCCACAACAGGAAATCTATTCGCTGTTTATTCCAATTTTGAGATGAGTTTTATCTCAAAACATTCACAACTACCATATGCACACAACATATCGGGGTCTGCCCAAGGCAGACACGTCAGTTGTCGCCATTATACAAGGCTTGCATGGTTTAGTGTGAGAAATTCTGAGGATTCCCAAAGGACTCAATGGCTCAGTGGGCTGTTACACCGCTGAAGTGATGAGTTGCTTTGGGTTTTGAGTCCTGGTTTGAGTCAGCGTTTTTTTTCACAATAGCCAATGCAGAATTTTATTCCTGTTTATCAAATTAAAGAATATTTATATACGAGGTCCGTCTAAAAAGTAACGGGACTGAGCCTGCCTGTGGGTGCTCCACTTACACAACTTTAATGAACGAGTTGGCGTCACTGCTTTCGCAACATTCCTGCCATATATATATATAAATTGGTGATGGTTTGAATGCATCATTGTGTGATTGTTTTTTACAGGTCGTGCTTTACACGTTGTCTAATCTGAGTCATCGTGCTACGAAGTCATGCAACAGAGAGCCAAATCGAAGTTATCTTGCCAAGCTTGGAAAAACACCTTCCGAATCTTCGCAATGCTGCGCAAGTCTACGGGGAAGAAACGATGTACGCACACGTGCATTTGAATGGCACAGGAGAGGTTCAACAGAGGACGGGAGGAAGTTGAAGACAATCCCGGTCCTGGAAGACCCTTCAACGAGCAAAATAAGGCGGACAACATCGAGCGTTGTGAAGCGTTGGTGTGGCGCAGATTGTAGACTCATGGTGCCGGATGGATCTGCTGCAGGAACTTTCCATCAACAAGGACACTGTCTGGAGCATCATCTCTGACAAATTCGAAATGCGCAAGGTGTGCACAAAGATGGTCCCCAAACTGTTTTTCCGAGGACAGAAAACAGCAAAGAGTCACTGTCCCTGTCAAAGACATTATCGAGCCACCTCGAGGAGATCCAGTACCTGCTCGGGAGAGTCATTAGCTGGCGATGAATCATGGATGATTTGATGCCCCGATGATGATCAATATGAAATCCCGAGACCAAACGCAGAGTTGTCAGTGGAAAAAGTCCGGCATCAACCAAGACGCAAAGAAGCAGGATGTCGAAAGTCCGAAGTTGAAGGTATGCTTCATCGCGTTTTTTGAAACATCAAGGGCATTGTGCCAGCTTCGAGTTTCTACCACAGAAGTCAAACAGCGAATCCATACGTGTACAAGGAGATCCTCCGGCACCAGTGTGCAGATCAGTCCGGGACAAGAGAGGGATCTGGTGGGAGGAACAACGCTGGGTTCTCCACCATGACAACGCCACCTAGCTCACAGTACCTGAGCATTCGAGCAAGTTTTCTGGTGGAGGAGGAGCGTGCCAACCTGGAGCAACCCCGTTTCACCAGACTTGGCCCTTGGTGAATGTTTCTATTCCCCAAGCTCAAGGGGGTGATCAAGGGGCCAAATTTTCCTGATGTGGAGGCCATCAAAAGGGCTGCGACGACGGAGCCTCCGGAGAATTCCCAGAAGAAGCCTTCCGGGGTTGCGTCGAATGTGGAAGAAGAGATTGACAAGTGTGGGTGAGACTGGAGGGAAACTAATTTTGAAGGGGACAAGCTCTGATTTCAATATATTTTTTGGAATAAAATAATCTGTGAAGTCAGTCCCGTTACTTTTTAGCACGGACCTCGTATATTAATTATATATATATATATATATATATACTATATATATATATAATATAATATATAACTATATATATAATAGTTCGGCCACTGTACCGCGAGTTATTATGAGGGGGTTAACACCATTTCCTCATCGGAAGAGATGGACGCTGGTGCGCCACCGCTCACAATTAACTTCGTGGTACAGTGGGTTTTGCTTTGCAAACCACAACGCCCAGTCTCTTAACCACAGAACTTCAAGTGTCCACCGTCTAATTTTCGCAATTTAACTTTAGGGTCACGTGGCTTCCTGAAAGGGGAGCCCGCCCTCAGGCGATGCACCCAATCTTATCTTGATTCGTATCTTAAGTAGGGCAGCTGAGAGCGTTTAACCGCTGGTGCATGCCGACCTCTTCTTCTTCTCTTTCGGCTGCTCCCGTTAGGGGTCCGCCAAGCGGAATCATCCATATGATCCGCATAAGTGATTTGGCAGTAAGCATGTTTTACACCGGATGCCCTTTCCTGACGCAACCTGGTCGCCTCTTACGACACAGGGATCTGGTACACCTATTTTAACACGGTATACACCGGCCAAGTACACTGGTACTCATTTCGCCGACCCTCGGAAGGATGACAAGGCTGGAGTCGACAGCCTTAACGGAGCAGCCAAAAGAAGAAGAAGAAGAGTCCAGCCACCAGCGGAAACGCTCAGCTGCCTATTAGATCAATCAAGATAAGATTTAAAAAAAAAACAATATAATATATATATATATATAGTTCCGGCCACTGGTACCGGAGTGGTATTATGAGGGGGTTAACAACCATTTTCTCATCGGGAAGAGATGGACGCTGGTGCCACCGCTCACAATTAACCTTTCGTGTACAGTGGGGTTGCTTTGCGCAACCACAAAACGCCAGTCTGTTGACCAACGAGTTCAGTGTCCACCGTCTAATTTTCGCCATTTAACTTTAGGTCACGTGGCTTCGAAAGGGAGGCCCGCCCTCGGCGATGCACCACCTCTTCATCTTGATTCGATCTAAGTAGGGCAGCTGAGCGTTTACCCGCTGGTGCATGCCGACTTATGAACAGGGTTAATTAGTTTTGGGAACTACTTCCCAGTCTACCTCGGTTCAGACAATGCTGGATTAATGGAAGGAAAGGACAAGCACAGACAGTTTTGAAACATCAAACAAGGAAATTTATTAATAAATAAAATAAAAATAAACAAGAAGAACTTTTAATTTCCTTGTGGTGAAATAAGTGATTCAAATCAAATCAAAATAAATTTCAAACAAATAAAAGGATTTTTAAACAGACATTGATAAAAAATAGACAAAAGAGCAGATGCTTATCACTTTGCCTTACTTAACAATAAAAACACGAGACTAAGGGTAACCCAGCAGATTCACTCAGGAGGAAAGAAATCCAGTACTCGCTTATTTCCAGGTAGAAGTTCGTCTGCATTAATCAAATAAAATGTCCCAAAATGGTGAGCATCTTGGTCCATCCTGCAGCGCTCTGCCTTCACCGTAAACGCCACCCCTTTAAAAAAAAAACAGGCTCGAACAGTAAGTACCAATCGGGTCACGTCGTCAACTCCAGGAACGCAGGGATGCCAAGATCAGGTATGAGCAGAACCAGCACGGAACAGTCGAACGCGTAGGAGCCACCAAGAGCCGCACAACGGATAGCTGGATGGAGCTGTAATGCCTGTAGGAGTTTTGTAAGGCACTGTGAGGAGCCTGTAACAAGCTGTCACCAACTGCCAACCAGCGGTCCAGAGCTGTAAGGCTGTCACAACTCACCAACCATGCTGTCTGTTTGACCAATCCAACCTTGCCTTTATGCATCGTTGCATGTTACAACTGTCAACCTCAGCATCATTTCCTTCCTCGTTCAGCCGACACGAACAAGAGCAGCAGCATCCATAGAGCTGCCATACAGGGCGTCAAAGTCGAATGGAAAAAGGTGGAACGTCAGTGTCGGTGACGAGGTGGGTGTTGAAAGTCAATGAAAGCTATGTGGGTAAGGTTAAATGTCACAGTCATAATTTGACTGTCAGAAATAACTGCTCAGGAAAAGCCCGCAGTGTATTAAATCAAACTGTTCCTGCAAGGTTCCAAAAGTGTAAATAAATTGTCCAACCTCCAATCAAATGTGTCCTGATGGAAAGGGGGTAGACGAGCCTCCATTGGGCTCAACGGCTTAATATCGCCGTGCATGAATGTGTCGTAAAGAAGAAAAAGGGCCATCCCATTTACAAAGGGATCTGTTCTATAATACCCTTCTCCAATGCATCAAAGTTAAAGAATCCCCACCGAGACAATGGGAATGGTCCTTTTCTGGAACATGCATTTAATGGAAATAACTGTCCTGAGGACTAAAATGTTTGTAATGCATTCGTCGGATCCGATTCTGAAATCCATCATAATATATTATATCTATATATATATATATATATATATATATATATAATATATATATATATATTTACATATATGTATATATGAAGGGCGCCGCGAGGAGGAGTGTGATGTAAGGGCCACATCAAGCCATTTTGGAGTTAATGCCATATAGCATATATATATATATACCTTCGATTACATCAGGCAAACAAAAAACAGAAGATTCATTAAAAATGTCGCTCTCAACATACTACTTCTACACACGCCGGGCCTCATATATATATATATTATATATATAATTTATATATATATATATATATATCTATTATATATATATATATATTACTATCAGACCCTGTTTTTTTTTGTTTTTTTGTTCATGGGAATATGTTTCCTGAAAAATGCTGTGAATAGCGGGCTTGTTTCAATCAGAAAAAGGGGGGATGGTTTCCGGCGGTTCAATGATTCATGAGGGAAAATAAAAATTCTCTTGAAAATCCGCAAAAAAACCATGAATACACATGCAAAAAATTGGCAAATGCCACATGAAAACATGAAAAACAGAAATTGAGAAACCCAGGAAAAAAACCACAAAAAAACGGCAAAAAAAAAACATGAATACATAAGCACAGGGCCGCGAATAGCGAATCCACGATAGTGGACGTCCCGACAGAATATACTGCACTGTATAATCACAACCTGCTCACTTGATATAATTATCTAATTATTAGTGTTGCCAGAAAGCTGAAATTTGTAATTCTGCGATACAGCTTCGAAGCCCAATTCCAAGGAAAACAAAAATCACAAAAAAACCATAGGTAATAAGAAAGAAATTATGAAGGTAAAAAAATTAACTGTTATCAAGTCTCTGAGTTGATGAGGCATTAATATCAGTATATCTGATAGACTTGGTTGGATAGATTTGAGGTGCATGCATTTGGATTGAGTTGTCTTGCTTGGGTTTTCAAATCTTTGACCAACCTATAAACTTTCCTGGTGTTTCACGTGGTATGATGGCCACATGGTCAACACCATGAATATATGTGTGCGGTCCAGTCCATTGGAAATTGGAGACGCATTGGAAATGAGATGAGACATTGGAAAATGACCGTCATCAGAAATTATGCCGGCGGACGCACCTGCCAGCACTGTTTGTGATAGAAGGTTTAAAGATACCACAGTGTTCCTTTCCAAGAAGGGAGGGAGCCATAAAGCTGGCAACCCTGACAAATTACAAATCACTGCCACTTTTTATTCAAAAAATTGTTTCAGAGTGAACGATGTGTAACAGGATTGGTTTCTAGTCTCAAAGCGATTCTCGAAATGTCATGAAAGCCCCCAAAGCTCTTTCCAGGAGTATGGCTTGGCCTACCACATTATATCAGGTTTATCACAGTTGCAGCACTAATTTAACTAAATGCAAAAAACCTAGAAATAAATGTGCGAATTTTGGAAGCATTTTAATGATAATGGCTTGCCAAGGATGTATATGGTCCTTCTTGGAATATTTTCATGACAAATGTCTGCAATCCTTAACAAAGTGGCAGAAAGTGTAAATACAAACAGCCTCTGAACGTTATCAAGTACTTTATATTATTCAATACAGAAATACGAAGGTTATAGTAAAGGAAAAGGCAATTCCATCACTATCTCTGCACATATCGGGGCGATCAACGCAAAATTGTTGCCTGGAGCGTCCTCTGAGAATAGGAAGAACAAAATATGGAAAGATAATTTTTCTTTTTTCTTTCTAACAAACAAGATCGAAGGCAATGTGGTTTCATGTGACGTGGCAGAGGCTAGCAAGACAACGAGCAGATAGGCGGAAAGTGGGGCCATATTTGGACACAAAAGCAAGGGAATGAATATCAAGCAAGAAAGATAGAGAGAGGAAACATAGTAAGCTGCAAGTCAGAAATGTTTTGAGTTAAGTATGGTAATGGGGGTATCGTGGATGGTGATGGATGTTGGTGTATATCTGCATGGAGGGAAGAGTGGATTAAGCATCAATCAAGAAGGGGGTCATAAAGGGAGGAAAAAACAAACAAACAGATTTTGGGAGTTTAACCCTGGTATGGCCTGTTTAAAACCTGGTAGGGTCCCAAGTTTAACCCTGGTATGGCCGGCTTAACCGTGGTGTGCCAGGCTGGATAATGTGTGCCATCCTGCAGGAGCTTGGGGAGGGAAGGGGTGGGGGGGGGGGGGGGGGTGGTCAGTAGGCCTGAGAAAGAAGAAAACAAGCTCGAATGGAAGAGAGGTGGTTAAAAACAAACAAACAGAGACCACTTGGCCTGCCTTACACATGAAGACCGAACGGCCTTGTGTTTACCTCATCATGGGGAGTGCCACAATAATGGTGAAAGCTTTAGCTTCCACATTTTATGGAAGACAAATATTGATGCTGGGGTGTCCAAGACTTTTGGTAGAGCAATATTCCAATTAGCTTGAATAAAGACCTTGTTGGCTGTGAGTACTTCTGATTTTGGTAAAGAAAAAAAACATGACTTGTGAAAGACACAGAAGACCAACTGTGTTCTGGCTTTGGAGGCCAGCTTTGCAATACAGTAGTCAGCAACAGGAGAAGTCATTGCTGATGTTGAAGGCCGAGAAGTTCAAGCAACCTGAACTCTTCCAAAGGTGACTATAGAAATAGATAGGTGGGTAGTTTTCTGATCATTCCTGAGAGAACAGGGTTGAGACTGAGATTTTCCAGGGTTTGAATGACATGGTTCTCTTCATCAGACCATCAGCTGATGTCTGTCAGTGGGATGGAATGTTGATCAAAAAAATGTGGAGTTGTCTGATAAAAGGAAGAAGAGGGTTTTCAGACGCAATTGTTGAAGTTGTTTATGTACATTAGATATGTAAACAGATGGCCACAAAGACACTGCCTTGAGTCTCCCGGATTCCAATGAGGAGAGCAGAGTGTCCCATTAATATGGTGCAGCCAACGAGTTAATTCAGTGAGCTACAAGCGGGGTTAGTATTCGAGAGCGGTGAGAAAAGTGGTATCATTGTTGACGTCAACTGGTATCAAATGTACCACAGGAAGTGGTTGGTACTTCCACCAAGCTCAGTGACTGTGTTTCGTCTTATTGAACAGTCTGTGTTGTGGTCGGCATATGTTCGTCTGTATGTCGATGTTGTGTATGTTTGGCCAGCTCCATGGTGAACCCTCAGATCATGGAAGGAAATTAATTAAATAAATAAAGGCAACCTTCAAGCTGTCTGGTCTGCGTGTCACTATTATA
>CM068954.1:21031855-21044127 GCA_035128595.1 Eptatretus atami
TGTCAGAGAGATCAAGCTGTGGTGCATCGTTTGGGAATGTCAAGTTCTCTGATTTTGATTTCGCAGATGATGCAGTCATCTTTGCGGAGACTTTATATATCATCATCATCGTCTTGTTCTTTTAGAGTTTGAGATATTTTTCTTTTTGTCTTAATTGACACGTTTCGGTCAAATAGACATAATGGTATCAGTTCTACCGATAAATACCACAGCCGTTCCAGCAACTTTATCACCGTTGCCTTCGATATATCAATGTTCACTTCGGAATATTTATCCATTCGCTTTAACAATGTCAGGTCTGAATTCAGTATATATTCTGAAACGACAGAATAGTTATCATTAGTTCACGAAAGGCAATTTCGCTAAATGCCTGAATGACCGGATACCAGATCTGAAATTGACGGCAGTCAGTCAGTCACTGACTGACGGACTCAGTGATTCAATGGAGTAATGAGCAGACAATACAACAGATCTAAACAATAAATATCTCATACGTACAACAAGCCGTGTCAGTACAAGAACAAAAGACATAATTTCATGTTGAAAATGGGGAATTTTCCCATTTTTTGAGCCACGTTTCGGGACATATGTAACACTTTTTGGGGATCAAAAACATTTTTTTCGTGTTATTCACGTTCGAACCAACCAGTAAGCACGCAAACATTTCATGAAAAATATCTCTGACATAAAAATACAAAAATACAAAAAAACATAAAAATGCACATTTTTTTTTTTTTACAATTTTTGACAGCTGGTAGCAACCCCTGGACAATTTTTTTTAGGGTTCATTTTTTTTTTTCTCATAAATATCAACCTAAATTCACGTTAGCCCCTTGAAATTTCCGAAAAAAATAAAATAAGGACAGACCTAATGTAGACAGCACGCCTAGTTTAACGTCCATCCGAGGGATCACGCATACATTAATGAACCACCCTACCTGCTAAACACCAATATGACAGTTTATAGCTGGGTTTAATAAAATGTTTAAAGCAGCTATGTGGAACTCCTTGTGGCAGGCAGACTACTGAAGGAAAATGAACACTGTTTGGGGCCTGGGGGGGGGCATTACTCCCCCCCCCCTTAAATCCACATATGAATTGAATAGAGGGTTTCAGTACCCCTAAATATCTTTTTGCAGTTCTAACAACTGCTTGTAAAACAAGAACATTGTCAAGAGAAGGAGAAATTTTTAAACATCTATGTTGCAAGGAAGCTGGTGTTAAAAAACATATTGAGAGCAAAACACCTCAGCTTGCTGGGCTGAGCAATTAGAGTCAATTTCCCATTTTTTAATCATTTCAAAATCATGACAAATCACATTTATACATTTCTTAAGTCCTGAACAAAGCGCTATTTAAATAATTTTTCTCATAATGCTGGTGATAGCCAGCCTTCCCAAATGGACCCTGTTCAGAATATGTTTTACATTCACAATTTTTATTTCACAATTTTATCAGCATTTCTATTCCAGTTTATAGCTAAGCTGAGATTCAAACACAGACTCAGTGGAGAGTGTTGGCCCGTGCGGGGAAAGAACCCGCGACCTTGTCATTCAAAGTTATCTCACAGTGAGAAAGCCCGAGCTTTAATCCATTTTGACTCCCACAGCTTAACCACAGCATGAGTGGGGGATTCTCACACATTCTATTTGTGCATCATTTGGAGCAATGCACTGGAACCCAACACATGTGCCCATATCTGAGGGATATTTTAAGTATCAAACACGATATGTATTCATGCTTAAACAGCAAACAGAAGGGATCAACAACGCACACAACAAACATCCCTCTGCTCTATGTCATGAGCCAGCCACCAAACCATGAACAGAAAAGTTCAAACACAGGCTGCTTTCACTCTCCACCTGAAGTTTACATTCAATTGATTCATCCCAAGCAACCATGGGGCACAACTTCGGCTGTTCATGTGAATATCTGAGAGATATTTTAATCTGTCCCCAAACTGTCTTGCTGAGGTGGTTTTAATTATTATGTTTTATTCTATTTTATGAATGTCCATTTCTCCTCACACTTTAGTTGTTGCAATATCATTTCTAACAAGACATTCTCATTAATATATAAAGGATTATGACGTCGTCCAGTAATCTTCAGTTCCTTATGAAGTCCACAATCACTTCTAATTCAGATGTTGACCAAGAACAAATTCACATACACTACCTCTCCATCCAGTCCCAAAACACTTCTCAATGGCATTTGTCTTGCACTTCAAAGAGACCGCCAGGGCTCCGTCTTTCAATCAAGCCATAAACCCATTATTTTGTTTACACACCTAGCTACAACGGTGTGTGAGGAATCTGATGTAATTGTACTTCCTCTGTTAGAGAGATGTGCACCTCTCTTCATTCAGTCTTCACAGTGCACGGTGACGACCAATCCTTATCTCCAGTTTCCGTACTTATCCATTCCCATAATCTTCACAGTTCACAATACACAAATTGAAACACTGATATATTATACACAAACTAAATCAACACTCGCTTACTTATTGTAATAACTCAAATAATGCAACACTTAGTATGACATGCAAATCAATGCAATTCATTGCACATACAACACTCAATGAAAGTCATACAAATTCTGTACAAATACACAATTCACATGAGCCCTATCCTTCTAACATTCAGGTGAAAATACCCCCCATAATTCTGTCAACTCCAACTTCTGTTTGGAAAACAATGAATTTAGTCAATTTATCCCTCCACTTCAGGTGACGATAACAATAAACCCACAATTTATCCCTCCACTTTAGTCAATTTATCTAACTTTAGGTTAGATGAACCAGTTCATGTTCCAGCTTCAGGTGGAACAGCCACAGCACAGTATATCCCTACATCGGGTAAAGATACCGAATTACAATATATATCCCTACTTCAGGTAGAGACGCCAAATTATGCCCCTACTTCAGGTAAAGACACCAAATTACTTTGAGTGTAGCACCGAGGGGGTGCACACAATTGCTCTGTCTGATTGGGACAGGTCGCCAACCTTGAAATACACCAACTCTAAAACAACCAAGACAGAAACCGGAAACACAGCATCTTTACAACAACCCCAAGTGCAAGAAATGGTTCAGACTCCTTTGTGTAATTTGGAGGCAAGTTTACCAAATGGTCAAGAGACGAGGCATGCAGGGAGGAAGGGCAAATACACCTATGCTCTGCCTCAGGGAAGAAATCCCTGACCTTTTTGGTAAGCTATTTTTTTTGTTGTTTCCCCCTCCTCCAACTACATGCCACTGATCTCGATTCATCGAGGTAAATTGCATCCTGTCGCAGTTGCCAATTTGTGGAAGAAATTCAGTTCTTCTCTGTCGAAGTCTGAGACCATTTATTAACAGCAAACAACACAACAAACAAGTGGTGCCAGGCACAACAAATCCCGCCCATTTAAGCATAAAGTTATTTTGGGGATCAAATTAAAATTTGATACATCTTTAACCTGAATGTTGATTATAAGGAATAGAATAAGGAATATTTCAGTCTTAGTTTGAAGTCAATTAAACCATTTTTGACGAAGTTATGACCGGAAAATGATTTTGACCTTTCAAGGCCACGTAAGGTGCAAAGGTCATGGTGTCAAATGAAAGCCAATAAAGGACTTGATATATGTCTTCCATAGTAAACACGCATATTCCTAACCTTTTTTGATTTATAATGGAAAATTTGTAATTTTGACCGATGACCATGACCCCCAAAACTTCGGACCCTACCGATCATCACAAATATGCATTTTTCACTATAGGAATGGGTAGGACTATAAGTGACAAATAGAATAAGGTTCACTATAAGCTTAGTTTGAAGTAAATCAGATCATTTTTGACGAAGTTATGAGCGAAAAACGATTTTGATCTTTTTGTGACCTTGACCTTTGATCCAATTGGACCCAAAAATTAATGGGGTCGTCCAAGGTTCATTGCCTACCTGTGGATTAAATTTGATAGTGTTTGCTAAAGCCGTTTTGCCGTAAAGTTGCTAACAGACAGACAAACAAACAGACAAACAAACGGACGATTACAATATCCCGCTCCCTCCCATGCACATGCACATGGGAAAGAAGGAAAATCAGGACAAGTAATATCAAACATGATACTCTTTCTGCCAAAATGCATATAGCAATCCTCTTTACACTAGTTTTAGGCAGAAAAAGACAGAGGAGGGCTGGACATCTGGCAAGGGTAAATGGAGGGGAGGGCTGACAAGCTTGAAGTAGTGTGAACATCAGTTCAGCCTAGAAGAGAGGGTGAAAATAGGGTTAGGGCAAAACACAGAGACCAGGTGGATTACTTTCTGCTAGACAATGAGGCGCCAACAAGGTGTTCTTCTCTTCAGCAGGTGGGCAGACTCATTTAAACATTGGATTTACCAGTCTTGTTACTGTGCATTTCAGTGAGATAAAAGCACATAAGACTTAGTAAGATACAATTCTATTTTGCTTGTATATTCATCCACATCAGCATGTAGGTCAAAAGACTGTCGGGGAAAGGGAAATTTTACTGACAGTCAATTCGACTCAAATACAAAGTAAAATCTTATCCTACACTGTGTTCAACTAAAAGCAGCAAGTGAATATAATTGAGAATACATGAACATAATTATTTTTTCTTCCACATCCCCCCCTTTTGTCCTATCAGGACAATTTTACATAATTATATTACATGTGATCACCATACCCCGTTCCTAAAGGGGAAAAGATATCCCTTACACAAGTTCACTCACAATAATGGCAGCGAGCGCTCAAAGGAGAAGAATGTCAGACGATGGCCATTTCAATAGTGTCCCAGTCACGTTAGTGAGTATGTTTCCACTTAATTCATGGCCTGTTCATCAGCAGGTGTCACAAGTCAAAAAGGCGTCCTACCTGATCCCAGAAGACAAGTGGGTCAGGATGTAGATAGAGCAGTGCCCAACAGGAAACAGTCTCAGAGCTCCTTGAGCTGCAGAGAAGGTAGATCCTGGCAGGGGAATAATAGCAGCAAGTGAATATAATTGAGAATAAATGAATATAATTACTTTTTCTTCCACAGTACACTGAAGCTTGTAGTGAGGCAGTTGTCCTGAAACAACTTGCCTTCGCCTCATGGAAGGCAAATCCTACTGAAGGCAATCTCAGTTCCTTTCACAAAGCTTGGAACAAGTGTTTGTCTACCCTCAGGAGAGGCAGGAAACAACATCTTTCAAATCTCATCTCAAGTCTCAAGTCTGAACTATCAAACCCGTCTTCCTCCTCTAAATCCTAGTGGCATCTGCTTAAGTCCGTTGCTGGTGTATGTTCCTCCTCCACCCCCTCCGTTACCTCAAATGGCTGCACAGCTGACACTGCATGAGAAAAGGCTGAATGCCTAAACTCCATGTTTGCTTCCAATTCTTGTGTCCCAAACCCATCAATTTCTGTGCCCACCTTACCCAGTCACACCCAGCTGTTTTGGGACTCTGTGTCCTTTTCTCCCGACAAGGTGGAGAACTTGCTGTCAAACCTCAACTCAGATTCTGAAACCGGTCCAGATGGCATCAGCCCTCGTGATCTCAAAACCTGCTCTGCTGCTCTTGCTCACCCTCTCTCTGTTTTATTCACCCTCTCATTTTCTCAAGCTCATCCACCATCTGCTTGGAATTCAGCAAACATTACCACTCTGCATAAAAAGGTGCAAAAACTGATCCCTGCAACTACAGACCAATCAGCCTGCTCCCAATCATCAACAAGGTCGTGGAATCCATCATCACTTCTGACATTGAATTCTTCCTCTTCTCCAATGGCTTGATTTCTGATCATCAATTTGGATTTAGACCAGGTCATTCAACCCTGGACATGTTACTTCTGCTTTCCCAACAATGGATGGAGGTCCTAAATGCCAAACATGAGATCAGAGCCATTTCTCGAGACATATAGCAAGTTTTCAATACGGTCTGGCATCCCGCACTGCTCACCAAACTCTCTTATTGTGGTATCCAAGGCACTCTGCACTCATGGCTCGTGGACTTGCTCTCCTGTCACAGTCAACATGTGACTCTAAATGGAATTCTCTCATCTCCTCTTCCCATCCAGGCTGGAGTTCGTCAAGGTTCACTATCTGCCACGATCTTTCCTGGGAAAGCCACATTTCCAAACTGGCCTCCAAAGCCAGTCACCAACTGGGCATCCTACATCGTGCAGAGTCCTTCCTTGGCACACCTGAGCTTCTAACCATTTACAAAGCTTTTATCGACAATCTGATGGAGTACTGCTCTCCCCTCTGGGATGGTGCTCCTGCCTCACAGCTAGCTCGACTTCCCGCTGTGGAAACCAAGGCTTGTAGGATCATTGGTATTGCCTGCGATGAAGCTGATTCTTTCGATCTCTCACTCTCTCACTGGAGGCAGGTCGCTGGTCTTTCTGTCTTATACCATCTCCACTCCAACCTCCCCCCCCCCACTGCTCTGTCTGTGATCTGCCCCCTATATTTCCTGAGGGCACTCAAGGTCCGCCAAAAACCCCCTTCTATTGAAACTGTCAAAATCAAGAATCACTGCTCACCTTCACTCTTACATTTCACTTTTTTCCCCATCTCTGGAACAAAGTCCCACACTTTCTTCAATCCCACTCCTCCCTCCAGGTCTTCAAAACAGCTGTTCATCACCATCTCTTATCTTCCCCATCCAGAATATTGATCTTTACTACTCCTATTAATGCACCCCAAACCAACCTCCTTCAAATTCCTTGTTTTCCTTCCTGAAAGTCCCTGTAGTACCATCTTGTTTACCCTGTGTACCCCACCCTATCCCTCTGCCTTCCACAGATATCCTATTGTCTAGTTCCCCAATATTTTGTGGTTCCCTTTCCCGTCCCTCTTGTCTCCTGCCTTGTTATATGTTTCTATGTATTAGTTCTTATACGAGCCTCTACTTGGTATACCATTAGTTTTTGGTGGACTTTAGTTTTTGCACGAAGCATAAAAATATTGAAAATTCCACCGCATGTTCGAAACTTCATGTAAATTCCATCGCCACAATTGTGCAAGGCCTCATTTAACATCACCATGAAGAACAAAATGAACAGAAGTGGTGCAATCACACAGCCCTGCTTTCATGCCAGTCGTTGTAAGGAAGCATTTGGAGAACTGTCCGTCTGCACACCCTCGTCCACGCATGCCATCGTGTAACTGCTTCAGTACATTGACAAATTTGTGTGGGACTCCCTTCTTAGTCAGCATTTTCCAAAGGGCTTCTCAAGATATGGTGTCAAAAGCTTTTGTTAGATCAACAAATACTGTGCATCGTCTGATATTTTGTTCGATACATGAACAAAACAGGAGCATGAGAGGGGAATGTGCAACACAACAGAGGATTACAATAAATACAAATGAGACTATATATTATAATGACAGCATTGTAACCCCCCCCAACAGAAGGGTAGGGCCATCTTCAGCATCCAGCCATGCATGCACATAAGTACAAGCATGCACGAAGCTGGATACTTTGAGATCTGGGAAGGCTCTGTTCCATCTTCTGAAACCCATATATGGAGATAACAACCAACGACACACACATTCACACAGAGGCCCAGTTTTAACAAGTTCACCCAGGATTTAGCTATTCTCATAAAATTATGATCATTAGGATATTTGTGTTCGGCATGATAATGTGACACCAAATATTAGTATATCAGCAGAAATATCATGCCTCAGGAAATCCCTTGTTTCCCAATGTTAGATTTATTAAAATAAAATACTAGCGAGGTTCCAATGCAACACATGGAACGAACGTGATCACAAACCATTGCAAGTCAAGTTTTCTCAGCGGCAGATTCGCTATGTCGGTGAATCCTCTTCACAGACCTTCTGGGAAGGTGGGTGTGACTTGACCAGGTGAGAAGAAAAAAACATTCTTACCCCCAATGATGTGTCTTCTTGGTGTGGACCTCTGGCTTCTACCCATTGACCTGCCTGGCTCGGTAAGACTTGCCCCCAGTATAGCTCTCCGGCCTGACTCCGGGTCACAGCAGCATGCGAGGTTTCCAACTCCAATCAAAGTGGTCATCACAATTGGGGAAGCAGCAAACATTGAGATGCCAATGGACAGAGCAGACATGGAGAAGATAAATGTACATTCAGTAATGTTTCCAAGTAATATCTACCTGGATAATATTTCAACTGACATTTCGTGTTCCCTTCATCTTTGTTTTGGCAGACTGCATCAAGTGGAGTGCTCATGATGGTCAATTAATTGAAATTTTAATATAAAGATCCTAGTTTCCCTTTGTCTATGGCAGTGGGGTTCAGGATTTGTGAAAGGGAGTTGGAGGGGGGGGGGGGGGGGGGCGCAAAAGTATGTTTTGCTCCTGGGCACCAGACACCCTTAGGACACCACTGCCTGATAGGTCTCCATTTAATTTATACATGCGTAGAACTACTTTACAGTTGGAGATGGTTTTAGAGCTGCTTTATGCGCGGCTGGTTGGAAATGTTTTAGAGCTGCTTTTTGCACGGAGAGTTGGAGATGCTTTATGCGCAGTTGGTTGGAGATGCTTTGTGCACCCTCCAAAAACAATGAATAGCTGAAGCACAGGAGCTGTGACAGTAGAAGCAGGTCACATTTTATAAACCACCAATATGCGGGGTCCGCGAATGTCGAATCCATGAATGTCGGGATTTCATGGTATTCTTCGGGAAAATGCCAGTGGCATAGAGAAGGCCCCTTTATATGGTATGGGCAATGTGGCAAACAATAGAAAAGAAGGGGCATTGCATAGCTTATAAGAAATGCCAAACAATATAAAAGAAGGGACATTCCATGGCTTGTGGAAAATGCCAGATGATAGAAAATAAGGCACATTCAAAAAAATCTCGTGTGCATGCTGTATTACCCTTGTGTTCTTCGGAGAAACCAAGTTATGCTCCAGAAAAGTTCATAAGTTAAGAGCCCTCACATTTAACTATTTTACTACCAGAGTCAAAATTTTTCTACGTTCAACTTTTTGGTGTTCGCCACAGCGAGCAAAAACTCGCAAAAAAGCAAACACTATGGCACTTAGGTGGAATTTATTTTGAATGCCATTAATTCGACGTATTGGCTGATGTATATTCCAAGTTTCAGCTCATTTCAATGTATAGCCTTTGAGATATGAGCGCCAACACATTTTGGATGGACGGACAGACTGACAGACACCAATGTTAATTTCGAGGGTTTTCATTAATAACTCAAGAATGCGGAAATGGTCGTTGCTGAAATTTGGAACATGCTACCTCGACATACAAAGGATTTTCTTATAAAACTTGCAGCCAATTTCGTCCAGTAGAAGCTGAGAAGCGAATTTTCAGTCCCAGTGTTTAAGTTGCATACAGAGAAACCATCCCATGTAAAGGGAGGGGTGCTTCATGCTTCCCTTGACATACATGTATATCTTTCAAATTTGCTTTAGGCAGGAAGTGCGGGGATTTGTGATGGTGTGCAAACGACTTCACTCTAGTTTATGTTGCACTTCCCAAGACTTGTGCAGGAGCATTCACTTGCATCCCATCTAGGATAAGGAGAGTATGGGACAATGGGAAAATCAACACTGTATACGAGCTTTAAAGTTGTGATCATAAACTGTGCTCAAATGGGAATGCCAAATAGGCCATTTATATCTACTTGATTTCTTCAAGAAGAACAAATAAATGTCCTCCAATCAGAACACAGAAGGTTCATTGACAAGCCCTATATCCTGGCTATGATTGGAAGAAAATGCTCAGTGTTGCCAGCAAGCACAATCAGTTTGTGCAGTTGCTCTCATCAAGGTTTACTGGAAAAATGCAATGTACTTCAGAAATTCTGAACTCAGAATTCATATTTTTTACAAAATAAATGATTATATTCTTTCTGTGAAATTGGAATGCTTTGGTTCCCCCTTGTCATTCACCATCAAATCCCAGAAAGTTTTGTCCCAGCCAAAGCACTCAATACCTTATTGTCTGCAGTAAGTGAATCTGGTAAGTCATTGTAAGAAAAAATAATTCCATCATAAGCAACGAATAAAAATTTCCCATTTCAATCTGCATCCACTGTGCAGACTTTGAACTTTTTATTTTCTGCAAATGGATATCTTTATTAGTCTGAGAAATTGCCCTCATTCCCCAGCAACTCTCAAATGAATGGCTCCAGGAGCGATCGGGACGGGGAAAGAGGATGGCTAAGAATCTCTCAGTTCAACAAGGCTACCAAGTGCATCGACGCTGGATCTATATACTAACGAGGTATTGCTTACACATTGAAAGCAATAACGAACTGTGCTTTCCCATTGTCTCAGGTTGCTCACCTGCATTTGTTTTTCATTTATTTTTTTCATTTATTTATATTTTCATTTGCAGACACTTTCGGATGGTTCTATGATTTTTTCCCAGTGTATCGGCTTCGATGTCCGTCGGCACGCAAAATTTCAGCTTTCTACCTCACCGGAAGGTACCAAACATTATTATCAGTCAATCAGTGAGTGAGTGGTTTGTAGTTATAAAGATTTACAAGGAATTTTTATGTGCAGCAGGAGGCCATTTGGCCCATCACGCCTGCACCATACCAATGCTAGATTTTTTAATAAATCCATCAATACCCCTTCCCTTGCACTGCATCAGTGGCATAGCCATGCCCCGAACCAATGATGTAACCAGCAGCCAAAAAGGCAGCACACGAGGGGAACCCCTTCCCTTTGTGTGCAGCCTTTTGGCTGCTACACTGATACTCATTTCACCAACCTCAGAAGGAGACAGGCTGAGTCAACTCCCTGGTGTTAATTCAGCGATCAACAGAGCTTGAACTCAGGACCATAGGATCCCAAGCCACCACCACAACCGCCAAGCCAACAACAGGTTTTTATATTCGATGCACAATGGACCCAGGCATTTCGTTAAACAAGATCTGACAACACTGGAAGAAGAACTCAACAACATAAAAAGGGATGTAATTAGACCTATTGGTAAGACGAAAATGGGGGAAATTTATTGTTTAAAAAATGGTTGCTTGCTCCACTGAAGGGGCAAAGAGGAGAAGAAAGCACAGTGCCCTGCCAAAATATACTGTATATCAACAATCCTGATCTTAAAACAAACATAATTTAACAACCTATGATACAAATGCAATGAAATGAGTACACATATTTGTATGTTGGAGTGCATCCTTCGTCATCGTAGTTATTGAGCCTGTGAAGGCATCAAAACAAGCAATATTTAACGAGCCTCGGTGGTGTTATGGTTAGCGTGTCTGCTCTGAGTTGGAGGTCGGTGGTTCGAATTATTATGATCAAGTCATGCCAAAGACTTTAAAAATGTTATCTCCTGCCTCCTTGCTTGATGCTCAGCATTTGAAAGGATAGAGCACTGAAAAACAACCACAGGATAGCAATACTATTGCAAGCTTTAATGCACCAAATGGCCTCTTCTTGTGTCGAAGTTTCTTATAATTGAGCTCATATTATGATTATTATTATTTTTTGTATACATTATTGAGGCTCACATGAGAGCTAACACACAGAAACACACAGCAAGGGGAGCAGGAGACAAGAGGGGTGGAAGAAAGAAGGAAAAAAGTGAGGAACAGAAGCATGAGGGGATCTGTGGAAGGGAGAGGGATGGGGTTGGGTTTTTTTGCGTATTGAGGGGTTGGGGTTGTCAGGTCAGGCAAGATCAGATCTGTGACTTGCCACAGGTATCATGTAAACCTGTACTAATCTGTTCCATGGAAGGCTTGTCAGGCGACCATAAACCATCTCCCCCACCAGGTTTTCTGTGAGGAGGGTGTTTGGATATGACACCCAGCAGGATTAAAAACAAAACCTGTCAAGACGGAGGAGTTCCTTGTAGCCAACGGCCATCCATATTTAGCACCCAACTGTGTCTGCGGATGTCCTCTCTCAGTTGGGTACTTCTTACAAGGAGGTTGGTGCAGGATTTGACGCCGGCCACCGTAAAACCCTTCATTCCACAAAACATTCTCAAAGCATAAAAAACATCTGAAAACCACTCCGTGGGAGTACCTCCTGTGCAGTTCCCTTCCCAGGGCAGCTCACCGCATGACGGGATTGGGCAAATCCTTCGGGACCCCAATCTTTGATGATAGGAGGGAAACCACGGGGTAACATTCCCGGGTCAGATTGCAGTAGTGTGTGTCGGAGTGGCTGACGTGTCGTCCACCAGATGGCGGTCTCCTTGGGTTAACCTGAGGCGGTCCCTTTGGGTGGGTGCCTGGAATGTCCAATTCCGAAGAGAAGATGAGCACCTGTCTATGTTATCATCTGAGCTCAAGCGTTTG
>CM068954.1:21050398-21064246 GCA_035128595.1 Eptatretus atami
CACTACGGGACAAGAAGTTAGACTGGTAATGAATGTAGCACTGCTATGGTGCATTAGATGTGCAAGTAAAGTTCTGGGTAACAGATCATGGGGTGCAGTAAGAGTGTGACAGTAAGCAGGGAACAAGATCATGGGTCAGTAACGTGTGACAAGTAGCAGCGCAGGTGGAAAGTTCGGAGGGTGAAAGATTCGGAGGTGACAGTTCAGAAGGGTGACAAGTTTGGTGCAAGTAACACAGAGGGTGACAAGTAGTGGGGTGAACAAGCATGGGTCGGCAGTAAAGGGAAAGTAAGCAGGGACAAGGTACCAAACTGCAGAGGCAATTTGAAGAGTGACAAGTAAGCAGTGGTGACAGGTGAGCAAGAGCAGGGCCATGTAATCAGGGTGTCATGTAAGCAGGCGTGCAGTGGTAAGTAGGGTAGCAAGTTAGTAAGTATCATGTTCGCAGTGTGACATGTAACCAGAGTGTCATGTAAGCAGGAGACAAGTTAAGCACTCATGGTGGAGGTAAGCAGAGTGGTGGCAGTAGCTTGAAAAATGTAAAACTGCCACTGAAGTTTTGCACCCTTTTCTCCTCAAATATCAATCATGTCAGGTTTGGTGCATTAGAGTATCTCTTGGTACATCTCGTGACAAGAACTTGTGGAAAAGTTTCCAGGCAAAGGGCACAAACCACAGGTGAGCATAAAAGACCTTACACTGCCTTGTTCTCTTTTCTGTTACTACGCTGTCCTGCAGCAGCGTCCTCATACAGTATAACACCGTCAATCATGCCAGAAAGACTGCTGCATTTCACAGTGATCGCAACGTGATTGGGAGTCGCACATTACATACTGCACGTCCAAGCTCTATTCCATTTCATACCATGAATTGCCTATCGGTTATTTCTCCAAATGCAGTACGAGTCTTATGACTATGTGGATGTGTCTGGGCTAATAACGTAACTCAACACAGCTGTACCACATAAGCATAATGCTTTCTGTCAGGTTTCGTCATCCAGCTGCTGCTATCATTTGCATCCTAGGGCTCATCACCTAAGAATAGTATTGTCATGTCCAGGGGGAGCCCGAGTGGACGGATAGCCGAATGATTTCCCTTGGAGGCTTACAGTCTCGAATGGCTGGTACAAACCTTCAGCACGTATATTTTTGAAAATCTTTTTATACACGGTCTTGGCTCTTGGAAAGACGAGGACACAACATAACAAAGAGGAAAACAGCAGGAGAAAGGGAAACGCAACCATCAGATACAGATGTTGACCATATCTCAACCATCTCTCAGACATCATATCCCGACTGATTCAAACTTGGAAAACATATAATTTACGATGGCTTACATATATAAATGTCATTTTTTCAAGATCAGATCCAAGTATATATATATGTAAACCCCTCTCCCCCCCCCCGATGTTTGAACACGTTTTAACCATTCTTGAGACTGCATTTACCGATGTTGTTTGAACTTGGGACAAAGATAATGAATGATGTCTCACATTAGCACATCATTTATTTCGAGATCAGATCCAAGATGGCCCAACCGACTGCCATTTTGTTACTTAAAATGTCTCCCAACCTTTCGCAACATCCTGGCCGATTTTTTGTCAAGCTTGGCAGAAGCACAGTACACAATGGCATACACTTGCACCTAATTATTTTAGATCCATCTAAATGGCCGACTGGAGACTGCGGTCATTTGAGTTGTAAAAAAAAAAAAGCAGTATCAAACACATCCTCAACCATTTCTCGGCATGCATTACAGATCCTGGTCAAACTCGGCGACAGATAAGGAATGTGCGTACATAATCACTTATTTGTGTTCGAGATGAATCCAGGATGACCGACTGACGGCCATTTTGGTTAAAAAAAAAAAGAAGAAAGCTGTTGAAAGTGTCCTCAACCATTTCACAGACAAGCATTCAGCGATGCTGTTCAGACTTGGCACACAGAAATGAATGATGGCTTACATATATGCATGCAAATTTTTTTCGAGATCAGATCCAGATGGCCGACTGGTGCCATTTTGTCTTAATTATTCCAACACCATTCTCAGACAGCATGGTCCGATTTTGGTCAAACTTGCACAAGCCACAGTTCATGATGCAGACACATGCTTTTCACTTTATTTTGCGATCTGTTCAAAGATGGCGCGATTTAGACAGGCGGAATTTTTTAGTTGGACATAAACATGAGCCCCTTAAACTCCACACAGCAAAAGTATAAAACGATGGGGACAATTTATATTTCTTTTTTACTTGATTTATTTCAATTGTATATATATATATATAGTGTGTATATATATATGTATATATATATATATATATCATTGACGCATTTTACCACCGTGATCCCACGTCCCACGTGATGTCTAGGAGGAATGTCCGACTACCCACCCATGAATGAAACGAACCTGTGCATCAACTGTGGGCCTGCTACATGCTCCTGCCAGCAGGCTCCGTTGTTTAACTGAGGAGCCGGTCAATTTGTGATGTGTCTCCTATCAAAGTACCTGGCCTCCATGTGTGTCAGTCTCACTAAAATGTACTGCTTGTTGTCAAATGTAATACAGCAGTTGACTCTGTCTCTAACCCATTTAAACAATGCTTTGGAGCAAAGGATTCCGATGTAGTTTTGCCTTTTCCACTGTGGCCTTCTTGACCTTACCACATGTCTCTGGCTCATTGTCAATCCACAGGATGGCTTGGTCCTCAATTAAAGAGGTCAGAGCTTTATTGTCGAAGATGAGCCGTCATTATTCCCTTTGTGGACTCGTTTTAGACAGGTTCAGCCAACTGGCCCTTCAGGACACTGTCATGATTGTGCTTGCAAGTCAGCTCGAGCTGATTGATTTGATGGTCAATTCTTGCAGATCAATAAGAAGGCCAGAAAATCAATTCCAGCATGCGACTAAAAATTTTTTAAAAATTGCACTGTGTCCGAAAGAAGCGGTTCAGTTTGACGTTGTTAATATGACATAGTCGGAGCCTAGAAATGAATGAAACCCATTATAATTAACCTTTAGAACCTCTACTCTAGAATTACCTTTTAGAACCCTTTAGAACACTTCAGAATTATCCTTTAGAACCATTAGAATTACCCTTGCAAACCCTCTAGAATTACCCTTTAGAACCACCCTTTAGAACCATTAAAATTACCCTTGCGAACCTCTAGAATTAAACATGGTGTTAGAAAGGTTTCTTCTTCATTATTGAGGGACAGATGGACGAATGGACAATAGCCAAATACTGAAGTGGCTTCACACTTAAAAATCATAGTTGGAGCTGGGGAGAGTTTTCTCTGAGGCAGTGCTTCTCCATGACTGTGGCTCAGGCAGAATCCCTCCATCACCAAAACTCTCCTCCACAATCCTACAAATCTCAACAGGGTCAGAAGAAATCATGGTGCCATGATGAAGTATATCTTGTCAGGTGCATTCACTGAGATTGTCAATTATGAATGCGCCTGGTTTTGCCTGGCTGGCTGTCCTCTACACATATGCAATCATTATGGACAGATGGATCAGTTGTGGCTCTCAGATTTCCCTCGGCATCCCTCACAAAGGGTAATTGTGGGGGACGATATAAATTGGATTATTGAGTGTGTCCTTCCTCCAGCTGCTCTGCCCCTCTGTTATTCCATCCATGGTCAACGTCAGGTCAGAGTTTGAACTTCTTCCTTTATCACATCCACCTCAATCAACAAGAACAGTCTCTGTTCTTCTCACCAGGCAAGCAATTCCACCTCTGATCACGTCAACTTCACCATGTTTCTTCCTCAGGGCTATGTGCTGTCTCATGTAAGGATGCATGCGTTTCTACACATATTAGGATGCATTAGCAAACCAGCTATAGTATTCAATCCAGAGCATAAAGTACATTTCAATTATGTAAATAATTTCACACACACTTACACCCTCCTTAAAAGATAATATTCGATGTTAAAACCATTCAAAGTCCTCTGGACGAATACAAAAAACACCATCAAGGGTTCATATAAAAACGCCGAGGCTGTGACACTGACTTATTCTTCATTTGTATGTCGTACAAGACTGCGGGGTAGCATCATTGGCTGAGGGTGTGGCTGTTCTGCTAATGAAATGCCCTCTGCTAGTTAGAACAGAAATTTGGAATTTGTTCACGGTGCCAGCGATGGCTTGCCTACTCTTCACGAAGGACGCCATGAGATATTTAACATCCAGAAACGAATGCTGGCAGACGTGATTCCTGTTTAACGTACATCCCAAGGATAGCACACAAATTTGCGAAACCAAGCCTCTGAAACACCGGGATAACAGTTTTATAGCTCGGTCAGGATTCAAACTCAGGTGAGACAGCTTAAGGCGAGTGCGTGCGTACCTCAAGTCTTGCCATCCGTCAACCCGTCGCTGTACTGATGAACCCCTTTACACTCGATACATATATGTCTGTGAGTTCCCTTTACTGGCCTCCAAATACAAGTACATGAACATTCACTGCTCACACCTACATACATAATCTACCACTTCTGTGCTAATCAGAGAAGAAATTTATATGAATGTCAGTGCACCAACGTAACCCAGCAGTAGCTTGCTTGTTCTCAAAGTACTCTGTCGTTGAGTTATATGAATTGCTTACTTTCTAAGTATCCAATCATGCGCCTGGCAAATGGAGCTTCTATGAACCTTCACCACTTTCGTCAGTCTTGAACCAAATTCCAATTTTATTTTAGGTCCTTTCATTCCTTTCATTTCCTTTCGACGTGCGTCACGAGTTCCTTTTGGCTGTCCAACCCTTCTCTTTCCATCAGGTGTCCAGATATTGCTCTTTTTTGGTGCATCTTGATCCTCCATTGCACACGTAACCAATCCATCTCCACCTCCGAATTTGATCTCTTCTCTGATGTTAGCCTTTCTACCTCTTTCTTACTCGCTCTTATCAGGCCAGAATATTCACAATATTTTCTGATGGTTGCTGTCGACGAAAGACTTCAGTTTGCTATTTTTTGTTGATTTTCCAAGATTCACATTCAAATAGGAGGACTGGCCTTCACATTGCTGTCGAATACCCCAGCTTAGTTTTAGTGTTGTACTTCTTTAATTTCCAAATTTCCTTGAGTGCATGAATGCATACCTCGCTTTTTGCATCGTTTGTAATAAATCTGCGTCTCCCCTCCTTTATGGTTACCATGTTACCCCAGATATGAAACTTATCAACCTCTCTAATTGGTGAATTGTTGTTGGTGTGTGTGTGTGGTCTGTGTGTGTGTCATGCATGTCATGCTTTCTCTTTTGGCTATGTTAATTTTAACCCCCACTCGCACCACATCTCTGTAGCCTATTTACTTCCTCCTGCATACTTATTTAAGGACTGTGACAACAGGCAGATATCATATGCAAAGAAGAGTCCTCCTGCTGTTCAAATTGTTTCCTCTAAGGTTTGCTGTTCCTCCTCTCCCCAGTTGTTTCCACAACACCCAGTCCAACACCACTAAAAAGAGTAATGGAGACAAATAAACAATCTGACTCCTGCAGTAATTTCAAATTTGGATGACAACTTAGTGTTGCATACACATTACCCTGCATTTTATTCATTGTGGGTATTCTTTATCATCCAGAAAATATATCTGGTACTCATAAAGTCTCAGTATCTCCACATTGCCTCTCTATTCACACTGTCGAACACTTTTTTAAAAGACAATGAACGATAGGTGAAGGCTTGCATTCGTCATGGCATTGTTCCGTTAATTACCCCACACAGGCAAAGTGAAAAGTGGGGTTAAGAATTGGTTCAAGTCCATTTGTCTGTCTTAACAGTTGATGATCAACATGTTTATGATCGGACGCCTATTTAAATTTAATGTTATCTTTTGAACACGAATAGAAAGACAAGCTTTTTGTTTTACTGGACTTTGGCTTTGAATTTGCCCCGATTTGCAAGTGCGCAGAGAGGAGTGAGATAATAAATTTACAAATCAAACAAATCAATCATGATATACTTGTATAATGGGAGACGGTAATGCAAAAGTGGGAGGGATAACGTAGGACACATGAAAGCATGGAGTTGGAGAGAGGAAGGAGAGAGAGAGTCTGTCAATCAAACAAAATTGAAAATCATTCCAAACGGGAAACTTGCTGTTTTTAAGAACGTTATAAAGTTCATATACAACGGGTACGAATAGCTAATGTAACTTGTCAGATGGGGTAATGTTCCGCTGAGAAAATGGTGGTAAACCCGAAATTTTTTTTAAATCTATATGCCTTTTAACCTCTTTTAGTGTTTATTTATGTTCTTTGTACGAGAAAATAATACTTTATTTTATCTTTTTAATAACTCTATTCATGAAAATAAATAGCACAAAAACAATACAACATTAATTAAAGTACAGTTTGGACAAAATATTAAAGTTGAAGTCCTAACCCTATTTTCCCCATTACCACCGAAGTTTGCAAATTTGCAGGTCATGGGGATTTTCAAGAATGTAACCCTTGTGAACAACAAGCCCTCCGTATATACAAAAGTGGGAGTATTGTGTTCATACAAAACATTGCACGAGTATTGTGTCGATGAACTCTCTAGTTGTTCTTCATTTAAGATCTGATCCCTGCATCCCCTGTTTCTCCCAAACCTCAGGCTGTTCCTTTATTCTGGTACTTTACTGTCAACAACGTTTTGCATCGTGTTCAGCATCATCTTGCAAAGGCACTTTTGCTGGCGATGCACAGTCGGGTCACTCCCTCCAGTTCCCACATTCCGTTATGTCCCTTTTCTTTGTGGTTTGATTATTTATTGACACATTTCCATTCTTAGGCATTTTTTCTTATTTATACATCTAGTTTATTAACCTATTACAGTAATGTTGATACTTCTATACTGCATTTGAACAGCTCTTGCATTTATGTTATCTGCCCCCGGTGCTTCTGGTTCTCAGACTTTTGATGGCATCCCGTACTCAGACTGATTGGTCCCGTGTTAATTGGTAGATCCCTTCCTGTCCATTCTTCTATCCAATATTACCTGTCATTGTTCACTCCATTCAAACCTCCTTGAAGTGTTCTGCCCATCTTTCCATCTGCTCCCTCTCTGAAGTGGTACATTTCCTTGTTGTCTTTTACTGGCTTGCCCTTTCCCATTATGCCGTGGTTTAGCTGTCTCGAGATCTTATAAACTATTATCATTCCTCTCTTCTCAGCCACTGCTCTGCTTCGCTTCTTCCTCCATGCTCTCATGCAATTTATTTGTCGTTCCGTGCATATTTCTTCACAGCTTTGCCTTGATCAATGTATTTATTTTGCAGTCCTTCCTTTATCTCCAGGTTTGTAACCCTATAGTTTCTGTTCAGCTGCTTCCTATCCTCAAGTAGATTCCATGTTTGGGTGGAAATCCATGTTTATTTTCAATCTTTCTCACCCCAATCACTTTCATTGCAGCTTCTCTGTAACTCATTAATCAATTTACAAGCTTATAATCATTCCAAGTCAATCCAGTCCCTTCTTATAGTGCTGTAAATCTGTTCTGGACTTCGATGTTGTATTCTCCCGCAATTCCCATCTCTGAGCTTATCCACATCAAAATCTCTTCGCCGTTGGTGGTTGTATCTGCTTTCTTCAATTTCAGTTCCAGATGTGCAATCAGTAGTTCACGGTCAATAAAGATGTCTACTCCTCTTTAACTCCTACATCTGTAAACGGTCTTGTCGACATCCCTCTTATCATGAAATGATCAATCTGATTGCTGCTCCTCTTGTTCTTGTGTTTCTTCGATGCAGAGCCCATTGTTTCACAGAACTCGACTAACCTTTCCCCATCTTCCTCTCTCCAACTCCATGCTTTCCCATGTGTCCTACGTTATCCTCTCCCACTTTTGCATACCGTCTCCCATTATACAAAGTATATCATGTTAAGGTCTTTAATCCACCGCTTTCTTCAATATCCGATAAACTGTCCTTAACCTCAACATTGGCCTCATTGTTGGTGACACTGGATGTGATATACCATTTGACATAATTGATCCGACTAAATAAAATGTTACCAGGGTAAGCGCAGTAGAGGGCACTGCATCATAGAGTATACCACCTGTCACTGAGGACGCACTGTAATGTCACAAATCACATATGAAGTTAATAAATATCCGTCTTATTATTGCTAATTATGTGGTTAAGAGTTAAGTTGACACTTTGCATCAAATAGAATGTTACTGCACTTTAACTGTATCGCAGCACATGAGGTTGAATGAAATGTGAGGACAGAATCATCGAGTCATCTTCAAATTCAGAGGGGCAACATATAGCACTCGAAGTTGAACTCGGTCGAAAGAGACACAAAGTCTTCGCTTCATAAACATCATGAGTCTTTCAAAGATGCCAAAAAGAGCCGTAATCACGTGGAGTTGAACAAGACTCAAGCTGTGTGCCCGTGCCTGTGAATGTCTGCATTCAAGCTGAAAGCATTGTAATCCATCCAAGCACTCCAATGTTAATTAAAAAAAAAAAATCACCATTTTCAGCCTCGTGTTGTTCGAACCTTGTGCACGATGACACTCATTGATTTGTCACATGATGTTTCACTAATCCCACAGAGGATGGCCTGGAGCTTTGCCTCATGGATAATGTGAAAGTTTGGAAGAGAAGAGAAGAGAAGAGAGAGAGAGAGAGGAGAGAGAGAGAGGAAGAAGAGAGAGAGAGAGAAGAGAGAGAAGGAGGAGAGAACAAAGACCAAGCAAAATAACAATGTGTGGAAAATGTTATGAAACTTCCAGACAGTTTTATTGATTTATTGGAAGCAATGCTGAGCTGCATCTTTTCACACCTAATATACAGAGATCTTCGCTCGACCAGCTTAATTCAATCCACTGCAGGATGAAGCCCTCCTTTACATGGTCCATTATTTTCTCGCAATGCAATTTGAGGCCATCCTACCTTAGTAGTCTTTTCAATCTGACTTATACATCTGATATTTGGTATACTTCTTCTTTTACAAGGCCTTCTCTAGATTGTCCATTTGTAATCTTTGTGGACCACCCGTCAGTTGTCTATTATTCTTGCTTCGTGTCCAACCCTGTTTCCAATTCGGTTTATTGAATGTGACCATAATATGTCTTTCATTTGGGTTTTCATCTACTCCAAAATAGCTTCTCTCTTGTCTATCTTTTTGTAAGGAGATACATTTTTCCATTGCTCTACAGAGACGATCAATTTTGCTCATACTTTGTAAAAACCATGTTTCACTGTCATAAGTCATCACTGGTTCCATCCATCCATTGGGACATACTCTGTGCAGAGCGTTGGTCTGCTTAAGCAGTCTCCTTGCTATTGGGCACAATCCTGGATGGGTCGCCACTCCGACACAGGATACCAGCATGCTGGCACTCATTTTGCGACCTCAGATGACAGGTCGAGTTAACCCCACCTGGATTAATTCAACAGCTGAACGGGATTTGAACTCAGGACCCTAGGATCCAAGCCACCACCCCAACCATTAAGCCAACACCAGGCATATCACTGTATGAAGTATGATTATTAAGCTTTCTTATGAAGAAAAAAAAGTATTTTGATTTCCATTACATTTTTTATTCTCCATCTGATGCCAATCTATAATGGCACATCTCTCCACTTCTCCAAAATGATCTCCATCCATTTTTACGATTCGACCTTTGGAAAGGTAATTGCAGCTTTCTTCAATTTTGAAAATTAACAATTTCAATATCCTGCTTTCTTGCAGAGCTGTTTAAAATCATTTTTGTCTTCCGCATATTCATTTTCAGCCCAGTATTCCAAAACTTTAAATTTCACGCTTCCAAAAATATTTTCATTTATTCAAAATTGTGGCACAATCTTTTAGCCGTAAATTGTTCTGTGCTGCAAAGGCCTTTGCTGGTATACAAAAAACATTCACTATCGTATGGAACACATTTATTGCGAGGAAGATCGTGGCACATGTCATAATCCAGAACCAGAGCCGGAGTGAGGGGGAGAGGTCTGATACATTGCTAACTAACAAGGATGCAAGAGGTTTATAAAATGCATCATATACTTTGACTGCCAACAATTTTGTCATCACAAGTCTTTTGGAACCTTTAGGTGCACCACGTCTAAATTTCGCTCAAATGATTCGCTGATTCCAATTTGTCCGTTTTGGTCAATTCACTCGATAAAACACCGCACGTATCCTAATAGCGAATGACGATACCAGATAAGCTGACAACTGCCATAGAGTTAGTGGATAGCGTTAGTGCATTGCAGTACACACCAATAATTGATGTGATTTATATTATCAGCAGCGTGATTAATTAAAATAATTATTGGTGCTGCTGTGGTTCTCAAGATGGATTTCTTCCCTTATTTTTTTTTTGTTTTGGTTCTTCTGCTGCAGGACCTTCCTTCCCCTTCTCTTTCTATTCTCTTTCGACGCCTCCACATTATCTCATGTGGCGGTACTGTGTGATTTTCAAGAAAAGAAAGAAAAGTAAAAAAGGAAGTGAAGAAAAAGAAGCGGAGACCGGCACGACAGGCGTAAGCTGGAGAGAGGGGAGAGAAAAAGGTGGAATGGACAGAGACGCGCGTCTGGCCTGTGTAAAGAAGACCTGGCTGTGTGAAGAGAGACTGATCTGGGAGACCTCATTTGAGGATTGGAGTTATCCATCGAGGGTCGCCTGTTGGAGGCACCATCTGTGTTGAAGACACGAAGGCAGAGTAGAGCCTCACTGGACACGTTGATCGGAGGGAGCAAAGCGTTTCCTCCTCCTGAGTGCCACATAAGCCGACCGAAAGCAACGTGTGGCTTCAAGGTGTTGCAGAATGGCTCTGGTTCGTTCGTTGGCAAAGTTTGAGAACCCTTCCAGAGAGGGAGGGGTGGCGGTGAAGTATCAGTTTGTGGCTTGTGGCTGGGACGAGCGTTGAACGTCAACTCAAACAGACCTAAATTCTTCTTCTTCTTCTTCCCACACCTTTCTCCTTTCCACATTATTTTCTCTATTTTTTTGGCAAATATTATTTTGTTATTTGCTCCCACCCCCCCCCCACCCCGGGATTAGCTCGGATTATTGAACACCACTTGGACACTCTCGTAGTGTCAAACAATGTCCAATTGCACAAATGAACCTAGTGGCCGTGAATTGTCTGTCTTGTCCATTTGTCTGGTGCCTGTATATCCTTTAATTCCCAATTATTATCACTGAATTATTTTTATTATATTCCTTTTTTATGGTTTCTTCATTGCTCGGTGTATACTCTGCGTTTCTTTGTCCTGAGTAAAACATTTGCATTGTTCCTCTGTTTTTAATTTTGCATTGCATTATGGATTGCATACGAAACTGTGTGTTGAAGAGTGGTGTTTGAATTGGCATCAGCATTACGATGTTAACGTCGCTCCGTCACATCTGATTGCTGATACAGCGCGACCGCACACGGGTACGCATTGGTCTCCCGAGAAACGTCGATTAGACCCGGAACAATGACAGTACCCCGAGCCCTCTACCCGAGGGCTAAGTCATAACACCCTAAATAATCTTGAAAATACTCCATCGGAGTCCACTCCGAGCGCTGCTCAGCATGACCACCCCACAGTTGAAGGTTGCATTTAAACATTTTATTGTCAGATTTAACGAAGACAACGTACACACGTTATATATGTCGGTACTTGGTTTACATAATCACCTAACATTGTCTTGAATGTCAATTTATATTTATTTTCAAAACGACAGCAGCAGTGATAAAAAAAGGAATAATTTACACCACCGTCTCCTGTTCCCCATTGCTTACAAACATCGGTTGATAAGGAACAGCAGGCTTGGCAAGAGATTAGCGATCGCCAATCGTCATTATTGAACACCACTTGGAGATTCCCGTAGTGTCAAACAATTCCAATTGCACAAATGAACACTTTTTTTTTTGCAGTCTGGACTGCTGCTGAGGTTTACTGCGCTTTATTGTGCAAATTTTTAGATTCTTTTTATGAAAATAATTTTTGAGCGCTTCATTGTTAAAAAAAAGAGGAACTGCTTCGGCCTGTTCCAAGTCGAGCATTGTTGAACAGGCCAAAAAATGGCGAATTAAGATGCCAACAGGCTGACAATGGAGGAAGCCTTAATAAAGGATAATAAATAATCAGTAAATTATTTCAAAAGGTGTTTAAATGAACCAAACACCAATTTTCATTCATGGAGGTCCTTTAATATGCATGCAAAGCTGTTTAGGTTCCATAGTTTTGGAGTTATGAAGGAAACACACTGACACTTATTGTTGTCGATTTTTTTTTTGTCTTTGCTTTCAAATAAAGACCCTGTTCAGTACCACCTCTGCCTGGTTGAGATGGAATGGGCTGCAGCTTCTTCACTGGAACCACAAGTTCCTGACATAAATGCTATTGAACATGTCTGGCAGCATGTATTCGGAGCTAGCCTGGTTTGGCTCAGTGGTTAGGTGGCGGCTTGGGATCTAGGGTCCTGAGTTCAAGCCCGTCAGCCGCTGAATTAATACACCAGGGGGTTGACTCAGCCTGTCATCCTTCCGAGGTCGGCGAAATGAGTACCAGGTCCAGTGTGTGACTGTAGAGGGGCACTGCATCAGCGACACAGTCCGCTTCAAGAAATGATAGCTACCCCTGCAGCTAAGCTGCCATACGACCACCACCACACCAACCACCACCTATTGGGAGCTACAGAAAAGCCAATACTGCCAAGTATATGTAAGAACTGCAACAAAATCTGGATCAGGTTGTCTAACAAATGTATGACCCCACCAGGTCAGGTATGAGATGCCTGGCCCATCCCCATCTCCTTTAGTTGCCGATCAACCTGCTGCAACACGAGGCACGTGGTCGGCCCATTGGCCTCCTCCACTCGTGAGACTCCCTCACTGAGAGATCTGGTGAGCAGGATCAGCATCAGGAAAACGAGCCACATGTCATACGGCCGCAGCTGAGGCCTTGTCACACCTTGACGTTTTAGCCAGCGTATGGCAAGGTATCAAAATGTATGTAAAACGCTGGCGTACGCTGAACTATTATGTTTTTCCCAGTTTTGGACGTATCATAACGAGTTGGACGTATGCATAACGTATTAGTAACGTACACAGAACGTTTCGATAACATATAGATAACTTATATCAACGAATGCTGAGCGTGTGTCGGCATTCACAACTATGCCCAACGATAGTCTAAATTATGCATAGCGCACGGCAGCGTATCGCCGACGATCACGTGGCGTAGGCTATTAATAGCTGCGGCTCGACGATTCAAATCATACACACACGAGACATCGAAGTGTCAAGCCGCTGTCACACCTTGACGTTTAGCAGCGTATGCCGACGTATGAAAAATTTGCCGAATACGCTGGCACAACGTCGAATACGTATGGTAAGTTTTGTATTCGTTAATAGCACGCTGGCACACGTCGAATACGTTATGGGTAATTTTGTATTCGTTAATAGCACGCTGAAGCAGCTGAAGCACGCTGGCATACGTCGTAGTACGCCGAGTACGTCGACAAATTTTCAGCATGTTGAAAATTTTTCGACGTACTCGGCGTATGACACACGTTCCGCATACGCTGTCATAAGTTGTGGCACGTTACGCGATCGTTGACACACGTTTACTTTAAGTTACTCATAAGTCGAAACACGTCGAGGTAATGGTTAGCGTCAGTGTTCCAGACTCCCTTTTTTTTTTTTTTTCCTTCGTGTATGATGGTTATGTGACACTTCGATTTCTAGTGCGTTATGATTTAAATCGTTTGACGTGTAGCCTATTAATTATATTATTTATAACTGCACTAGAAATCGAAGTGTCAACATCACCGTCTACTGAAGGAAAAATAACAAAAAAACAGGGAGTCTTAACACTGATGCTAACCATTACCTCAACGTGTTTCGACTTATGAGG
>CM068954.1:21064502-21077921 GCA_035128595.1 Eptatretus atami
AATTACAATAATAGTCCACTTCAGGTAGAGACACAAATTACTTTGAGTGTAGGCACCGAGGGGCGTGCACACAATGCTCTGTCTGATTTGGGAAGACGCCAACCTAAAACACCAACTCTAAAACAACCAGACAGAAAACCGGAAAAACCACAGCATCTTTACAAACAACCCCAATGCAAGGAAATGGTTCAGACTCCTTTGTGTAATTTGGAGGCAATTACCAAATGGCTCAGAGACGAGCGCATGCAGGCGAGGGAGGCAAATACCACCTATCTCTGCCTCAGGGAAGAAATCCCTGACCTTTTTGCGTAAAGCTATTTTTTTTGTGTTCCCCCTCCTCCAACTACATGCCACTGAATCTCGATTCATCGAGGTAAATTGCATCCTGTGAGTGCCAATTTGTGCGAAGAATTCAGTTCTTCTCTGTCGAAGTCTGAGACCATTTATTAAAACAGCAAACAACCAACAACAAACAAGGGTGCCAGGCACAACAAATCCGCCCATTTAAGGCATAAAGTTATTTTGGGGATCAAAATTAAAATTTGATACATCTTTAACCTGAATGTTGATTATAAGGAATAGAATAAAGGAATATTTCAGTCATTAGTTTGAAGTCAAATAAACCATTTTGACGAAGTATGACGGAAAATGCATTTTGACTTCAAGCCACGTAAGCGTGTCAAAGGTCATGTGTCAAATGAAAGCCAATAAAGGACTTGATATATGTCTTACCATAGTAACACGCAATTTCCTAACCTTTTTGATTTATAATGGAAAATTGTAATTTTGAAGATTGACCAGACCCCAAAAACTTCGGACCCTACCGATCATCACAAATATGCATTTTTCACTATAGGAATGGGTAGGACTATAAGTGAACAAATAGAATAGGGGGCTCACTAAAGCTTAGTTTGAAGTAACAGATCATTTTTGCACGAAGTTATGAGGAAAAACGATTTGATCTTTTTGTGACCTTGACCTTTGATCCATTGACCCAAAAATTAATGGCGTCGTCCAAGGTTCATTGCCTACCTGTGGATTAAATTTGATAGGTTTGCTAAAGCCGTTTTGCCGTAAAGTTGCCTAACAAGACGACAAACAAACAGACAAACAACCGGACGATTACAATATCGCCGCTCCCTCCCATGCACAGCACATGGGAAGAAGGGAAAATACAGGACAAGTAATATGCAAACATGATACTCTTCTGCCAAAATGCATATAGCAATCCTCTTTACACTAGTTTAGGCAGAAAAAAGACAGAGGAGGCTGGACATCTGGCAAGGGTAAATGGAGGGGAGGGCTGACAAGCTTGAAGTAGTGGAACATCAGTTCAGCTAGAAGAGAGGGTTGAAAATAGGCGTTAGGGCCAAACACAGAGACCAGGGTGGATTACTTTCTGCTAGGACAATGAGGCGCCAACAAAGGTGTTCTTCTCTTTCAGCAGGGGGCAGACTCATTTAAACCATTGGATTTACGTCTTGGTTATGCTGCATTCAGTGAGATAAAAGCACATAAGGACTTAGTAAGATACAATTCTATTTTGCTTGTATATTCATCACAATCATCATGTAGGTCAAAAGACTGTCGCGGGAAAGAAATTTTTACTGTTTTATTTTTCACAGTCAATTTCGACTCAAATACAAAAGGTAAAATCTTATCCTACACTGTGTTTCAACTAAAAGCAGCAAGTGAATATTAAATTGAGAATACATGAACATAATTATTTTATTCTTCCACATCCCCCCCTTTTGTTCCTATCAGGACAATTTTACGTAATTATATTCATGTGATCACCATAACCCATTCCTAAAGGGAGAAAGATATCCATTACAACAAGTTCACTCAAATAATGGCAGCGAGCGCTAAAAAGAAGAATGTCAGACGATGGCCATTTCAATAGTGTCCATACGTTTAGTGAGTATGTTTCACTTAATTCATGGCTGTTCATCAGCAGGTGTCCAAGTCAAAAGGGCGTGCTACCTGATCCCAGAACAAGTGCGTGTAGGATGTAGATAGAAGCAGTACCAATGGGAAACAGTCTCAGAGCTTCCTAAGAGCTACAGAGAACGCGTAGATCTGGCAGGGTTGATAATAGCAGCAAGTGAATATAATTGCGAATAAAGAATATAATTACTTTTTCTTCCAGGACACTGAAGGCTTGTAGTGAGGGCAGTTGTTCCTGAAACAACTTGCCTTTCGCCTCATTGGAAGGCAATCCTACTGAAGCAATCTCAAGTTCCTTCACAAAGCTGGAACAAGTTGTTTTGTCTACCTCAGAGAGGCAGGAACAACATCTTTAAATCATTCTCAAGTTCAAGTCTGAACTATCAACCCGTCTTCCTCCTCTAAACTCTAGTGGCATCTGCTTAAGTCCGTTGCTGCGTGTTGTTCCTCCTCCACCCCTCCTTACCTCAATGGCTGCACAAGCTGACATGCATGAGAAAGGCTGAATGCCTAAATCATGTTTGCTTCAATTCTTGGTTCGCCAAACCATCAATTTCTGTGCCCCTCTTACAGTCACACCAGCTGTTTTGGGAACTCTGCGTGTCCTTTTCTCCCGCAAGGTGGAGAATTGTGTCAAAAAAACTTTTTCCAAAACCTTTCCAAAGAATCCTGAAAACCGGTCCAGATGCATCAGCCTCATGATCTCAAACACCTGCCTCTGGCTGCTCTGCTCACCCTCTCTCTGTTTTATGTCACCCTCTCATTTTCTCAAGCTCATCCACCATCTGCTGAATTCAAGCAAACATTACCACTCTGCATAAAAAGGTTGCAAAAACTGGATCCCTGCAACTACAGACCAATCAGCCGCTCCAATCATCAACAAGGTCGTGGAATCCATCATCACTTCTGACATTGAATTCTTCCTCTTCTCACAATGGCTTGATTTCTGATCATCAATTTGGATTTAGACCAGGTCATTCAACCCTGGACATGTACTTCTGCTTTCCCAACAATGGATGGAGGTCCTAAATGCCAAACATGAGATCAGAGCATTTCTACGAGCACAGTATAGCAAGTTTTCAATACGGTCTGCATCCCGCCACTGCTCACCAAACTCTCTTATTGTGGTATCCAAGGCAATCTGCACTCATGGCTCGTGGACTTGCTCTCCTGTCACAGTCAACATGTGACTCTAAATGGAATTCTCTCATTCCTCTTCCCATCCAGGCTGCAGTTCGTCAATGTTCACTATCTGCCACGATCTTTCCTGGGAAAGCCACATTTCCAAACTGGCTCCAAGCCAGTCACCAATGGGCATCCTACATCGTGCAGACTCTTCCTTGGCACACCTGAGCTCTAACCATTTACAAAGCTTTTATCGACAATCTGATGGAGTAGTGCTCTCCCCTCTGGATGGTGCTCCTGCCTCACAGCTAGCTCGACTTCCCGCTGTGGAAACCAAGGCTTGTAGGATCATTGGTATGCCTGCGATGAAGCTGATTCTTTCGATCTCTCACTCCTCACTGGAGGGGCAGTCGCTGGTCTTTCTGTCTTATACCATCTCCACTCCAACCCCCCCCCCCCCACTGCTCTGTCTGTGATCTGCCCCCTATATTTCCTGAGGGCACTCAAGGTCGCCAAAAACCCCCTTCTATTGAAACTGTCAAAATCAAGAACACTGCTCACCTTCACTCTTACATTCACTTTTTTCCCCATCTCTGGAACAAAGTCCACACTTTCTTTCAATCCCACTCCTTCCTCCAGGTCTTCAAAAAAGCTTCATCACCATCTCTTATCTCCCATCCAGAAATTGATCTTTACTACTCCTATTAATGCACCCAAACCAACCTCCTTCAAATTCCTTGTTTTCCTTCCTGAAAGTCCCTGCGTCCATTCTTGTTTACCCTGTGTACCCCACCCTATCCCTCTGCCTTCCACAGATATCCTATTGTCTAGTTTCCCCAATATTTTGTGGTTCCCTTTCCCGTCCTCTTGTCTCCTGCCTTGTTATATGTTTCTTATGTATTAGTTCTTATACGAGCCTCTACTTGGTTATACCATTGTTTTGGTGGACTTTAGTTTTTGCACGAAGCATAAAAATATTGAAAATTCCACCGCATGTTCGAAATCATGTAAATTCCATCGCCAATTGTGCAAGGCCTTCATTTAACATCACCATGAAGAACAAAATGAACAGAAGTGGTGCAATCACACAGCCCTGCTTTCATGCCAGTCGTGTTAAGGAGCATTTGGAGAACTGTCCGTCTGCACACCTCGTCCACGCATGCCATCGTGTAACTTTTAGCTTCAGTACATTGACAAATTTGTGTGGGACTCCCTTCTTAGTCGCATTTTCCAAAGGGCTTCTCAAGATATGGTGTCAAAAGCTTTTGTTAGATCAACAAATACTGTGCATCGTCTGATATTTTGTTCGATACATGAACAAAACAGGAGCATGAGAGGGGAATGTGCAACACAACAGAGGATTACAATAAATACAAATGAGGACTATATATTATAATGACAGCATTGTAACCCCCCCAACAGAAGGGTAGGGGCCCATCTTCAGCATCCAGCCATGCATGCACATAAGTACAAGCATGCACGAAGGTGGATACTTTGAGATCTGGGAAGGCTCTGTTCCATCTTCTGAAACCCATATATGGAGATAACAACCAACGACACACACATTCACACAGAGGCCCAGTTTTAACAAGTTCACCAGGATTTAGCTATTCTCATAAAATTATGATCATTAGGATATTTGTGTTCGGCCTGATATGTGACACCAAATATTAGTATATCAGCAGAAATATCATGCCTCAGGAAATCCCTTGTTTCCTCAATGTTAGATTTATTAAAATAAAATACTAGCGAGGTTCCAATGCAACACACGAACGAACGTGATCACAAACCATTGCAAGTCAAGTGTTCTCAGCGGCAGATTCGCTATGTCGGTGAATCCTCTTCACAGACCTTCTGGGAATGTGGGTGTGACTTGACCAGGTGAGAAAAAAAAACATTCTTACCCAATGATGTGTCTTCTGGGTGTGGACCTCTGGCTTCTACCCATTGACCTGCCTGGCTCGGTAGACTTGCCTCAGTATAGCTCTCCGGCCTGATCCGGGTCACACAGCATGCGAGGTTTCCAACTCCAATCAAAGTGGTCATCCAATTGGGGAAGCAGCAAACATTGAGATGCAATGGACAGAGCAGACAGGAGAAGAATAAATGTACATTCAGTAATGTTTGCCAAGTAATATCTACCTGGATAAATATTCAAACTGACATTTTGTGTTCCCTTCATCTTTGTTTTGGCAGACTGCATCAAGTGGGGAGTCGCTCATGCATGCGTCAATTAATTGAAAATTTTAATATAAAGATCCTAGTTTCCCTTTGTCTATGGCCAGTGGGGTTCAGGATTGTGAAAGGGAGTTGGAGGGGGGGGGGGGGGGGGGCGCAAAAGTAGTGTTTTGCTCCTGGGCACCAGACACCCTTAGGACACCACTGCCTGATAGGTCTCCATTTAATTTATACATGCGTAGAACTACTTACAGTTGGATGTTTTAGAGCTGCTTATGCGCGGCGGTTGGAATGTTTTAGAGCTGCTTTTGCACGAGAGTTGGAGATGCTTTATGCGCAGTTTGGTTGAGATGCTTTGTGCACCCTCCAAAACAATGAATAGCTGAAGCCACAGGAGCTGTGACAGTAGAAGCAGGTCACATTTTATAAACACCAATATGCGGGTCCGCGAATGTCGAATCCATGAATGTCGGGTTTCATGGTTTCTCGGGAAAATGCAGTGCATAGAGAAGGCCCCCTTTATATGGTATGGGCAAGTGGCAAACATAGAAAAGAAGGGGCATTTGCATAGCTTATAAGAAATGCCAAACAATATAAAAGAAGGGACATTCCATGGCTTGTGGAAAATGCCAGATGATAGAAAATAAGGCACATTCAAAAAAATCTCGTGTGCATGCTGGATATTACCCTGTTGTTCTTCGGAGAAACCAAGTTATGCTCCAGAAAAAGTTCATAAGTTAAGAGCCCTCACATTTAACTATTTTACTACCAGAGTCAAAATTTTTCTACGTTCAATTTTGGTGTTCGCCACAGCGAGCAAAAACTCGCAAAAAAAGCAAACACTATGCACTTAGGTGGAATTATTTTGAATGCCATTAATTAGACGTATTGGCTGATGTATATTCAAGTTTCAGCTCATTTCAATGTATAGCCTTTGAGATATGAGCGCCAACATTTTTGATGGACGGACAGATGACAGACACCAATGTTAATTCGAGGTTTTCATTAATAACTCAAGAATGCGGAAATGGTCGTTGCTGAAATTTGAACATGCTACCTCGACATACAAAGGATTTTCTATATAAAACTTGCAGCCAATTTCGTCCAGTAGAAGCTGAGAAGCGAATTTTCCGTCCAGTGTTTAAGTTGCATACAGAGAAACATCCCATGGTAAGGGAGGGGTGCTTCATGCTTCCCTTGACATACATGTATATCTTTCAAATTTGCTTTAGGCAGGAAATGTGGGGATTTGTGTGGTGTGTAATCGACTTCACTCTAGTTTATGTTGCACTTCCAGACTTGTGCAGGAGCATTCACTTGCATCCCATCTAGGATAAGGAGAGTATGGCAATGGGAAAATCAACACTGTATACGAGCTTTAAAGTTGTGATCATAAACTGTGCTCAAATGGGAATGCCAAATAGGCCATTATATCTACTTGATTTCTTCAAGAAGACAAACAAATTCCTCCAATCAGAACACAGAAGGTTCATGACAAGCCCTAATCCTGGCTATGATTGGAAGAAAATGCTCATGTTGCCAGCAAACACAATCAGTTTTGTGCAGTTGCTCTCATCAAGGTTTACTGGAAAATGCAATGTACTTCAGAAATTCTGAACTCAGAATTCATATTTTTACAAAATAAATGATTATATTCTTTCTGTGAAATTGGAATGCTTTGGTTCCCCCTGTCATTCACATCAAATCCCAGAAAGTTTTGTCCCAGCCAAGCACTCAATACCTTATGTCTGCAGTAAGTGAATCTGGTAAAGTCATTGTAAGAAAAATAATTCCATCATAAGCAACGAATAAAAATTTCCCATTTCAATCTGCATCCACTGTGCAGACTTTGAACTTTTTATTTTCTGCAAATGGATATCTTTATTAGTCTGAGAAATTGCCCTCATTCCCCAGCAACTCTCAAATGAATGGCTCCAGGAGCGATCGGACGGGGAAAGAGGATGGCTAAGAATCTCTCAGTTCAACAAGGCACCAAGTGCATCGACGTGGATCTATATACTAACGAGGTATTGCTTAACACATTGAAAGCAATAACGAACTGTGCTTTCCATTGTCTCAGGTTGCTCACTGCATTGTTTTTCATTTTATTTTTTTCATTTATTTATATTTCATTTGCAGACACTTTCGGATGGTCTATGATTTTTTCCCAGTGTATCGGCTTCGAGTTCATGTCCGTCGGCACGCAAATTATCAGCTGTCTACTCTCAGCGTATAGAAGTACAAACAATATATTACAGTCAATCAGTGAGTGAGTGGTTGTAGTATAAAAGATTTACAAGGAATTTTTTGTGCAGCAGGAGGCCATTTGGCCCATCACGCCTGCACCATACCAATGCTAGATTTTTAATAAATCCATCAATACCCCTTCCTTGCACTGCATCAGTGGCATAGCCATGCCCGAACCATGTATGTAACCAGCAGCCAAAAAGGCAGCACCGAGGGGAACCCTTCCCTTTGTGTGCAGCCTTTTGGCTGCTACACTGATACTCATTTCACCAACCTCAGAAGGAGACAGGCTGAGTCAACTCCCTGGTGTTTATTCAGCGATCAACAGAGCTTGAACTCAGGACCATAGGATCCAGCCACCACCACAACCGCCAAGCCAACAACAGGTTTTTATATTCGATGCACAATGGACCCAGGCATTTTCGTTAAAGAAGATCTGACAACACTGGAAGAAGAACTCAACAACATAAAAAGGGTGTAATTAGACTATTGGTAAGACGAAAATGGGGGAAATTTATTGTTTAAAAATGGTTCTGCTCACTGAAGGGGCAAAGAGGAGAAGAAAGCACAGTGCCCTGCCCAAAATATACTGTATTCAACAATCCTGATCTTAAAACAAACATAATTTAACAACCTATGATACAAATGCAATGAAATGGTACACACTATTTGTATGTTGGATGCATTCTTCGTCATCGTAGTTTATTGGCCTGTGAAGGCATCCAAACAAGCAATATTTAACGAGCCTCGGTGTGTTATGGTTAGCGTGTCTGCTCTGAGTTGGAGGTCGGTGGTTCGAATTATTATGAATCAAGTCATGCCAAAGACTTTAAAATGTTATCTCCTGCCTCCTTGCTTGATGCTCAGCATTTGAAAGGATAGAGCACTGAAAAACAACACAGGATAGCAATACATATGCAAGCTTTAATGCACCAATGGCCTCTTCTTGTGTCGAAGTTTCTTATAATGAGCTCATATTTGATATTATTATTTTTTGTATACATTTATTGAGGCTCACATGAGAGCTACACACAGAAACACACAGCAAGGGGAGCAGGAGACAAGAGGGGTGGAAGAAAGAAGGAAAAAAGTGAGGAACAGAAGCATGAGGGGATCTGTGGAAGGGAGAGGGATGGGGGTTGGGTTTTTTTGCGTATTGAGGGTTGGGGTTGTCAGGTCAGCAAGATCAGATCTGTGACTTGCCACAGGTATCATGTAAACCTGTACTAATCTGTTCCATGGTCGGGTGTTGTCGGCGACTAAACCATCTCCCCACCAGGTTTCTGGTGAGAGCAGGTGTTTTGATATGGACACCCAGCAGGATTAAAACAAAACCTGTCAAAGGACGGAGGAGTTCCTTTAGCCAACGGCCATCCATATCTAGCACCCAATGTGTCTGCGGATGTCCTCTGCAGTTGGGTTACTTCTTACAAGGAGGTTGGTGCAGGATTTGCACGCCGGCCACCGTAAACCCTTCATTCCACAAAACATTCTCAAAGCATAAAAAACATCTGAAAACCACTCCGTGGGAGTACCTCCTGTGCAGGTCCCTTCCCAGGCAGCTCACCGCATGACGGGATTGGGGCAAATCCTTCGGACCCCCATCTTGATGATTAGGAGGAAACCACGGTAACATTCCCGGGTCAGATTGCAGTAGTGTGTGTCGGAGTGTGCTGAGGTGTCGTCCACCAGATGGCGGTCTCCTTGGGTTAACCTGAGGCGGTCCTTTGGGTGGTGCCTGGAATGTCCAATTCCGCAGAAGGAAGATGAGCACCTGTCTATGTTATCAATCTGAGCTCAAGCGTTTGGACATCGGTATTGCAGCACTTCTGAGGTTCGGAGACCAGATTGCGGTGAGATCATGGCGGGTGGTTACACCTACTATTCGGTCTGGTCACTCTGATGGTTATCATTGGACAAGGAGTTTGCTGTAGCTGTGTCCAATAAGCTGACTCCAATGATAATTGAGTAGCACGGTCAACAAGCGTTATTATGAGACAAAGGATTCATCACTCCTTCGGTGTCATTTCCCTAGTCTCTGTTTATGCTCTGACTGAGGCGAGTGATCTCACCGTGAAGGATGCATTCTATGCCACGCTTGAGTCTGTGGTTGTTCAGTGCCCCCAGGCAAGATACACTTTTCATCTTGGAGGATTTTAATGCATCGACTGCGAACTGATAGGGATGGTTATGAGACATGTGTTGGTCCCCATTGGTCTGAAACTGTGAACCAGAATAGCCTGACCTTGACTTTGCAAGAAGTCATGGACTTAGGTGGTGCTGGTTCATGGTTTCAGCTGCCCACAAGTTCATTGCTGGACTTTGAATTTCAATGCTGGCAGTGCGCAAAGGAGTTGACCATGTGCTCATTGATGGTCGCTGGTGGAAGATCCAGAACTTCAGGTTCTACCGGAGGCACTCAGTTCCTCAATACTGACCACGGCTTGTTGTCGCAACTCTTAAGTTGCACCTTAAATCCAGGAGAATGGTACCATCCCAGCCTAGGCTGGATGTTGGCAAGCTCAAGGATGAAGGGGTAGCTGAGGAGTTTGCTCACAGGCTGAGTGGGATTGGGGGTGGGTCTGGTGCTTTTGGGAGAATCCTGAAGAGTTGGGATTGCCTTCAAGCCCACCGTCTGATTGTGCCGGCTTATGTCTTGCGAACTTCACCGTCAGGTGAAGAAGAATTCTGTCTCTCAAGGACACTGGATACCATTGACAGAGTCGCAGGCCAGGCTGAATGGCAGAGCTGAGCTGTTCAGGAGCTGAGGCGTAAAACTGTTCGTGCGTAAGGGTGGACAAGGAGGCCTATGTGCGAGGAATCTGTGAGGGGTAGAGCATCACCTGTGGTCAAGTGATTCTCGTCCTGCTTACAGGGGAATTCGTGCATTGCGTTCATCCAAGCCCATCCCTCGCGTGTACTGCAGTTAGAGTAGAGGGTGGGTCTCTTGACAGAGGAGTCTGAAGTGAAGGCCCATTGGGCCAGTTAACTTTGAGCGGTTGTATCAGGCTGATGCACGAGCTGTCGAATTGGCGGACCTCAGGGGTGTTACAATCCTTGTTTCTTACCCTACAATCAACTGTGGTCCACCTTCGTTTGTGGGAAACACAGGCTGCATTGAACTGGTTAAAATGGGTAAAGCTCCAGGAATCTGTGGCATCCATGTTGAACTTCTCAAAGCTGCTGGAAATGCTTGCACTCATGTCATTGCATGCAAATTTTTGCTCTGCCTGGAACACAGGATCATCCCAACTGACTGGAAGAGGGGCCTTTGTTGTCCCTCTCTGGAATGGGGAAGGGTGATCGCCAAGACTGCACAACTACCGAGGGGTGACGCTGCTCTCAGTGCCGGGCAAGGTCTTGCTCAGATAAGTCTTGATCGGTTCGCCACCATCTGCTTGAGCACCAGCGTCCAAGCAGTCAGGCTTTACACCAAGAGGTCAACGATTGACCGTATCCTTGCTCTTCGGGTCCTCACCGAACGCAGACGAGAGTTTCAGCAGGGGCTGCTTGCAGCCGATGTTGATCTCTGTAAAGGCATTTGATTCAGTGAATCGGGATGTCCTCTGGAGGAGTCTTGACTCGTGGGGTGCCACAAAACTGACGATCTGATATCTGAACTCTACTCTGGTGCTGAGAGTACTGTGAGATGTGGGTACCATCTCTGACTTATTTGCAGTTGTTACTGGAGTTCTTCAGGGGGTGTGTACTGGCCCCCACACTTTTCAGCACTTGTATGAACTGGATTCTGGGGAGGATGTTGGAGAGATCAAGCTGTGGTGCATTATTTGGGAATGTCAAGACCTCTGGCCTTGATTTCACAGATGATGCAGTCATCTTCACAGAGACTTAAGATATACTTTTTGGGGCCCTCGAGGTGCTGAATGAGGGTCAGAGCCCTGTGATTATGGGTTTCCTGGGTCAAAACTAAGATTCAGGCTTTCAGTGACATCTTGGATGCTGCTGTCCTGTCTGTGCTGTTTGTGGTGAGGATGTTGAGGTCGTGGAGAGATTCACTTATCTTGGCAGTGATATTCATATATCTGCTGGCTGTGAGTCAGAGGTCAACAGATGTCTGGGTCGGCCTGGGAGTCTTGGATTCACTGGATCATGGGTGTGGCGCTGCCGTACCTGTGCAGGAGGACGAAAGTCAGAGTCTTCAGGTCCTTGGTGCTCCAGTCTTGCTCTAAGGAGTGAGACTTGGACTCTGACCAGGGATCTGAGACAGAGACTTAATTCCTTTGGTACCAGGTCTTCGTAGAATCCTTGGCTCTTGCTGGTTTGACTTTGTGCCGACGAGCAGTTTCTGAGAGAGACTCAAATGAGATTTGTTACCTGCATAATCCGTGAGCGTCAAGGCCCTGTCACACCTTGACGATTTAGCCAGCGTATGCCGACGTATGAAAAATTTTCTAAAACGTTGGCACACGTCAAATACGTATGGGTAAGTTTTGTATACGTTAAGAGCACGCTGGCATACGTGGTAGTACGCTGGCATACGTCGTAGTACGCCGAGCTGTTAGACAAATTTTCCATGCTTGAAATTTTTCGACGTATGCCAGCGTATGACTCACACGTTCAGCATAACGCTGTCCATAAGTTGTAGGCACGTTATGCGATCGTTGACACACGTCGACACACGTTACTTGTAAGTTACTCATAAGTCGAAACACGTTGAGGTAATGGTTAGCATCAGTGTTCCAGACTCCCTGTTTTTTGTTTTTTTTCCTTCAGTATGACGGTGATGTTGACACTTCGATTTCTAGTGCAGTTATAAATAATATAATTAATAGGCTACCGCTCAACGATTTAAATCATACCGCACTAGAAATCGAAGTGTCAACATAACCGTCATACCGAAGGAAAAAAAAAAAACAGGGAGTCTGGAACCCTGACGCTAACCATTACCTCGACGTGTTTCGACTTATGAGTAACTTACAAGTAACAGTGTGTCAACGATCGCGTAACGTGCCACAACTTATGACAGCGTATGCGGAACGTGTGTCATACGCCGAGTACGTCGAAAATTTTCAACATGCTGAAAATTTGTCGACGTACTCGCGTACTACGACGTATGCCAGCGTGCTTCAGCTGCTTCAGCGTGCTATTAACGAATACAAAACTTACCCATAACGTATTCGACGTGTGCCAGCGTGCTATAACGAATACAAAACTTACCAAACGTATTCGACGTGTGCCAGCGTATTCGGCAAATTTTTCATACGTCGGCATACCTGCGCTAAACGTCAAGGTGTGACAGCGGCTTGACACTTCGATGTCTCGTGTGGTTATGATTTGAATCGTCGAGCCGCAGCTATAATAGCCTACGCCACGTGATCGTCGGCGATACGCTGCCGTGCGCTATGCATAATTTAGACTATCGTTGGGCATAGGGTGTGAATGCGACACACGCTCAGCATTCGTTTATATAAGTTATCTATATGTTATCGAAACGTTCTGTGTACGTTACTAATACGTTATGCATACGTCCAACTCGTTATGAATACGTCCAAAACTGGGAAAAAAAACAGCAATAGTTCAGCGTTTACGCCAGCGTTTTACATACATTTTGATACCTTGCCATACGCTGGCTAAAACGTCAAGGTGTGACAAGGCCCTCAGCTGCGGCCGTATGGACATGTGGCTCGTTTTCCTGATGCTGATCCTGCTCACCAGATTCTCTCAGTGAGGGAGTCTCACGAGTGGAGGAGGCCAATGGGCCGACCACGTGCCTCGTGGTTGCAGCAGGTTGATCGGCAACTAAAGGAGATGGGGATGGGCCAGGCATCTCATACCTGACCTGGTGGGGTCATACATTCTGTTAGACAACCTGATCCAGATTTTGTTGCAGTTCTTACATATTACTTGGCAGATATTGGCTTTTCTGTAGCTCCCAATAGGTGGTGGTGGTGGTGGTGGTGG
>CM068954.1:21077946-21107891 GCA_035128595.1 Eptatretus atami
AATTACAATAATAGTCCACTTCAGGTAGAGACACAAATTACTTTGAGTGTAGGCACCGAGGGGCGTGCACACAATGCTCTGTCTGATTTGGGAAGACGCCAACCTAAAACACCAACTCTAAAACAACCAGACAGAAAACCGGAAAAACCACAGCATCTTTACAAACAACCCCAATGCAAGGAAATGGTTCAGACTCCTTTGTGTAATTTGGAGGCAATTACCAAATGGCTCAGAGACGAGCGCATGCAGGCGAGGGAGGCAAATACCACCTATCTCTGCCTCAGGGAAGAAATCCCTGACCTTTTTGCGTAAAGCTATTTTTTTTGTGTTCCCCCTCCTCCAACTACATGCCACTGAATCTCGATTCATCGAGGTAAATTGCATCCTGTGAGTGCCAATTTGTGCGAAGAATTCAGTTCTTCTCTGTCGAAGTCTGAGACCATTTATTAAAACAGCAAACAACCAACAACAAACAAGGGTGCCAGGCACAACAAATCCGCCCATTTAAGGCATAAAGTTATTTTGGGGATCAAAATTAAAATTTGATACATCTTTAACCTGAATGTTGATTATAAGGAATAGAATAAAGGAATATTTCAGTCATTAGTTTGAAGTCAAATAAACCATTTTGACGAAGTATGACGGAAAATGCATTTTGACTTCAAGCCACGTAAGCGTGTCAAAGGTCATGTGTCAAATGAAAGCCAATAAAGGACTTGATATATGTCTTACCATAGTAACACGCAATTTCCTAACCTTTTTGATTTATAATGGAAAATTGTAATTTTGAAGATTGACCAGACCCCAAAAACTTCGGACCCTACCGATCATCACAAATATGCATTTTTCACTATAGGAATGGGTAGGACTATAAGTGAACAAATAGAATAGGGGGCTCACTAAAGCTTAGTTTGAAGTAACAGATCATTTTTGCACGAAGTTATGAGGAAAAACGATTTGATCTTTTTGTGACCTTGACCTTTGATCCATTGACCCAAAAATTAATGGCGTCGTCCAAGGTTCATTGCCTACCTGTGGATTAAATTTGATAGGTTTGCTAAAGCCGTTTTGCCGTAAAGTTGCCTAACAAGACGACAAACAAACAGACAAACAACCGGACGATTACAATATCGCCGCTCCCTCCCATGCACAGCACATGGGAAGAAGGGAAAATACAGGACAAGTAATATGCAAACATGATACTCTTCTGCCAAAATGCATATAGCAATCCTCTTTACACTAGTTTAGGCAGAAAAAAGACAGAGGAGGCTGGACATCTGGCAAGGGTAAATGGAGGGGAGGGCTGACAAGCTTGAAGTAGTGGAACATCAGTTCAGCTAGAAGAGAGGGTTGAAAATAGGCGTTAGGGCCAAACACAGAGACCAGGGTGGATTACTTTCTGCTAGGACAATGAGGCGCCAACAAAGGTGTTCTTCTCTTTCAGCAGGGGGCAGACTCATTTAAACCATTGGATTTACGTCTTGGTTATGCTGCATTCAGTGAGATAAAAGCACATAAGGACTTAGTAAGATACAATTCTATTTTGCTTGTATATTCATCACAATCATCATGTAGGTCAAAAGACTGTCGCGGGAAAGAAATTTTTACTGTTTTATTTTTCACAGTCAATTTCGACTCAAATACAAAAGGTAAAATCTTATCCTACACTGTGTTTCAACTAAAAGCAGCAAGTGAATATTAAATTGAGAATACATGAACATAATTATTTTATTCTTCCACATCCCCCCCTTTTGTTCCTATCAGGACAATTTTACGTAATTATATTCATGTGATCACCATACCCCATTCCTAAAGGGAAAAGATATCCCTTACACAAGTTCACTCACAATAATGGCAGCGAGCGCTCAAAGGAAGAAGAATGTCAGACGATGGCCATTTCAATAGTGTCCAGTCACGTTAGTGAGTATGTTTCCACTTAATTCATGGCCTGTTCATCAGCAGGTGTCACAAGTCAAAAGGCGTGCTACCTGATCCCAGAGACAAGTGGTGTCAGGATGTAGATAGAGCAGACCAATGGAAACAGTCTCAGAGCTCCTAAGAGCTACAGAGAAGTAGATCCTGGCAGGGATTGATAATAGCAGCAAGTGAATATAATTGAGAATAAATGAATATAATTACTTTTTCTTCCACAGTACACTGAAGCTTGTAGTGAGGCAGTTGTCTGAAACAACTTGCCTTCGCCTCATGGAAGGCAAATCCTACTGAAGCAATCTCAGTTCCTTCACAAAGCTTGGAACAAGTGTGTTGTCTACCTCAGAGAGGCAGGAAACAACATCTTTCAAATCATCTCAAGTCTCAAGTCTGAACTATCAAACCCGTCTTCCTCCTCTAATCTAGTGGCATCTGCTTAAGTCCGTTGCTGGTGTATGTTCCTCCTCCACCCCCTCCGTTACCTCAAATGGCTGCACAGCTGACACTGCATGAGAAAAGGCTGAATGCCTAAACTCCATGTTTGCTTCAATTCTTGGCTCCCAAACCATCAATTTCTGTGCCCACCTTACCAGTCACACCCAGCTGTTTTGGGACTCTGTGTCCTTTTCTCCCGACAAGGTGGAGAACTTGCTGTCAAACCTCAAAACTCAGAATCTGAAACCGGTCCAGATGGCATCAGCCTCATGATCTCAAAACCTGCTCTGCTGCTCTTGCTCACCCTCTCTCTGTTTTATTCACCCTCTCATTTTCTCAAGCTCATCCACCATCTGCTGAATTCAAGCAAACATTACCACTCTGCATAAAAAGGTTGCAAAAACTGATCCCTGCAACTACAGACCAATCAGCCTGCTCCCAATCATCAACAAGGTCGTGGAATCCATCATCACTTCTGACATTGAATTCTTCCTCTTCTCACAATGGCTTGATTTCTGATCATCAATTTGGATTTAGACCAGGTCATTCAACCCTGGACATGTACTTCTGCTTTCCCAACAATGGATGGAGGTCCTAAATGCCAAACATGAGATCAGAGCCATTTCTCGAGACATATAGCAAGTTTTCAATACGGTCTGGCATCCCGCACTGCTCACCAAACTCTCTTATTGTGGTATCCAAGGCAATCTGCACTCATGGCTCGTGGACTTGCTCTCCTGTCACAGTCAACATGTGACTCTAAATGGAATTCTCTCATTCCTCTTCCCATCCAGGCTGCAGTTCGTCAAGTTCACTATCTGCCACGATCTTTCCTGGGAAAGCCACATTTCCAAACTGGCTCCAAAGCCAGTCACCAATGGGCATCCTACATCGTGCAGATCTTTCCTTGGCACACCTGAGCTCTAACCATTTACAAAGCTTTTATCGACAATCTGATGGAGTAGTGCTCTCCCCTCGGATGGTGCTCCTGCCTCACAGCTAGCTCGACTTCCCGCTGTGGAAACCAAGGCTTGTAGGATCATTGGTATGCCTGCGATGAAGCTGATTCTTTCGATCTCTCACTCTCTCACTGGAGGGCAGTCGCTGGTCTTTCTGTCTTATACCATCTCCACTCCAACTTCCCCCCCCCCACTGCTCTGTCTGTGATCTGCCCCCTATATTTCCTGAGGGCACTCAAGGTCCGCCAAAAACCCCCTTCTATTGAAACTGTCAAAATCAAGAACACTGCTCACCTTCACTCTTACATTCACTTTTTTCCCCATCTCTGGAACAAAGTCCACACTTTCTTTCAATCCACTCCTTCCTCCAGGTCTTCAAAAAAGCTTCATCACCATCTCTTATCTCCCATCCAGAAATTGATCTTTACTACTCCTATTAATGCACCCCAAACCAACCTCCTTCAAATTCCTTGTTTTCCTTCCTGAAAGTCCCTGCAGTACCATCTTGTTTACCCTGTGTACCCCACCCTATCCCTCTGCCTTCCACAGATATCCTATTGTCTAGTTCCCCAATATTTTGTGGTTCCCTTTCCCGTCCCTCTTGTCTCCTGCCTTGTTATATGTTTCTTATGATTAGTTCTTATACGAGCCTCTACTTGGTATACCATTCGTTTTGGTGGACTTTAGTTTTTGCACGAAGCATAAAAATATTGAAAATTCCACCGCATGTTCGAAACTCATGTAAATTCCATCGCCACATTGTGCAAGGCCTCATTTAACATCACCATGAAGAACAAAATGAACAGAAGTGGTGCAATCACACAGCCCTGCTTTCATGCCAGTCGTTTAAGGAGCATTTGGAGAACTGTCCGTCTGCACACCCTCGTCCACGCATGCCATCGTGTAACTAGCTTCAGTACATTGACAAATTTGTGTGGGACTCCCTTCTTAGTCGCATTTTCCAAAGGGTTCTCAAGATATGGTGTCAAAAGCTTTTGTTAGATCAACAAATACTGTGCATCGTCTGATATTTTGTTCGATACATGAACAAAACAGGAGCATGAGAGGGGAATGTGCAACACAACAGAGGATTACAATAAATACAAATAGGACTATATATTATAATGACAGCATTGTAACCCCCCAACAGAAGGGTAGGGCCATCTTCAGCATCCAGCCATGCATGCACATAAGTACAAGCATGCACGAAGGTGGATACTTGAGATCTGGGAAGGCTCTGTTCCATCTTCTGAAACCCATATATGGAGATAACAACCAACGACACACACATTCACACAGAGGCCCAGTTTTAACAAGTTCACCAGGATTTAGCTATTCTCATAAAATTATGATCATTAGGATATTTGTGTTCGGCCTGATAATGTGACACCAAATATTAGTATATCAGCAGAAATATCATGCCTCAGGAAATCCCTTGTTCCTCAATGTTAGATTTATTAAAATAAAATACTAGCGAGGTTCCAATGCAACACACGAACGAACGTGATCACAAACCATTGCAAGTCAAGTGTTCTCAGCGGCAGATTCGCTATGTCGGTGAATCCTCTTCACAGACCTTCTGGAAGTGGGTGTGACTTGACCAGGTGAGAAGAAAAAAACATTCTTACCCCAATGATGTGTCTTCTGGGTGTGGACCTCTGGCTTCTACCCATTGACCTGCCTGGCTCGGTAAGACTTGCCCTCAGTATAGCTCTCCGGCCTGATCCGGGTCACACAGCATGCGAGGTTTCCAACTCCAATCAAAGTGGTCATCCAATTGGGGAAGCAGCAAACATTGAGATGCCAATGGACAGAGCAGACATGGAGAAGAATAAATGTACATTCAGTAATGTTTGCCAAGTAATATCTACCTGGATAAATATTTCAAACTGACATTTCGTGTTCCCTTCATCTTTGTTTTGGCAGACTGCATCAAGTGGAGTGCTCATGATGCGTCAATTAATTGAAAATTTTAATATAAAGATCCTAGTTTCCCTTTGTCTATGGCCAGTGGGTTCAGGATTTGTGAAAGGGAGTTGGAGGGGGGGGGGGGGGGGGGCGCAAAAGTAGTGTTTTGCTCCTGGGCACCAGACACCCTTAGGACACCACTGCCTGATAGGTCTCCATTTAATTTATACATGCGTAGAACTACTTTACAGTTGGAGATGGTTTTAGAGCTGCTTTATGCGCGGCGGTTGGAATGTTTTAGAGCTGCTTTTGCACGGAGAGTTGAGATGCTTTATGCGCAGTTGGTTGAGATGCTTTGTGCACCCTCCAAAACAATGAATAGCTGAAGCACAGGAGCTGTGACAGTAGAAGCAGGTCACATTTTATAAACCACCAATATGCGGGTCCGCGAATGTCGAATCCATGAATGTCGGGTTTCATGGTATTCTCGGAAAATGCAGTGCATAGAGAAGGCCCCTTTATATGGTATGGGCAAGTGGCAAACATAGAAAAGAAGGGGCATTGCATAGCTTATAAGAAATGCCAAACAATATAAAAGAAGGGACATTCCATGGCTTGTGGAAAATGCCAGATGATAGAAAATAAGGCACATTCAAAAAAATCTCGTGTGCATGCTGATATTACCCTGTGTTCTTCGGAGAAACCAAGTTATGCTCCAGAAAAGTTCATAAGTTAAGAGCCCTCACATTTAACTATTTTACTACCAGAGTCAAAATTTTTCTACGTTCAATTTTTGGTGTTCGCCACAGCGAGCAAAAACTCGCAAAAAAAGCAAACACTATGGCACTTAGGTGGAATTTATTTTGAATGCCATTAATTAGACGTATTGGCTGATGTATATTCAAGTTTCAGCTCATTTCAATGTATAGCCTTTGAGTATGAGCGCCAACACATTTTTGATGGACGGACAGACTGACAGACACCAATGTTAATTTCGAGGTTTTCATTAATAACTCAAGAATGCGGAAATGGTCGTTGCTGAAATTGGAACATGCTACCTCGACATACAAAGGATTTTCTTATAAAACTTGCAGCCAATTTCGTCAGTAGAAGCTGAGAAGCGAATTTTCCGTCCAGTGTTTAAGTTGCATACAGAGAAACCATCCCATGTAAGGGAGGGGTGCTTCATGCTTCCCTTGACATACATGTATATCTTTCAAATTTGCTTTAGGCAGGAAATGTGGGGATTTGTGATGGTGTGTAATCGACTTCACTCTAGTTTATGTTGCACTTCCCAAGACTTGTGCAGGAGCATTCACTTGCATCCCATCTAGGATAAGGAGAGTATGGACAATGGGAAAATCAACACTGTATACGAGCTTTAAAGTTGTGATCATAAACTGTGCTCAAATGGAATGCCAAATAGGCCATTTATATCTACTTGATTCTTCAAGAAGACAAATAAATGTCCTCCAATCAGAACACAGAAGGTTCATGACAAGCCCTAATCCTGGCTATGATTGGAAGAAAATGCTCATGTTGCCAGCAAACACAATCAGTTTTGTGCAGTTGCTCTCATCAAGGTTTACTGGAAAAAATGCAATGTACTTCAGAAATTCTGAACTCAGAATTCATATTTTTACAAAATAAATGATTATATTCTTTCTGTGAAATTGGAATGCTTTGGTTCCCCCTGTCATTCACATCAAATCCCAGAAAGTTTTGTCCCAGCCAAAGCACTCAATACCTTATTGTCTGCAGTAAGTGAATCTGGTAAGTCATTGTAAGAAAAATAATTCCATCATAAGCAACGAATAAAAATTTCCCATTTCAATCTGCATCCACTGTGCAGACTTTGAACTTTTATTTTCTGCAAATGGATATCTTTATTAGTCTGAGAAATTGCCCTCATTCCCCAGCAACTCTCAAATGAATGGCTCCAGGAGCGATCGGACGGGAAAGAGGATGGCTAAGAATCTCTCAGTTCAACAAGGCACCAAGTGCATCGACGTGGATCTATATACTAACGAGGTATTGCTTACACATTGAAAGCAATAACGAACTGTGCTTTCCATTGTCTCAGGTTGCTCACTGCATTGTTTTTCATTTATTTTTTTCATTTATTTATATTTCATTTGCAGACACTTTCGGATGGTTCTATGATTTTTCCCAGTGTATCGGCTTCGTATGTCCGTCGGCACGCAAATTTCAGCTTCTCTCTCGGAAGTACAACATTATTACAGTCAATCAGTGAGTGAGTGGTTGTAGTATAAAGATTTACAAGGAATTTTTATGTGCAGCAGGAGCCATTTGGCCCATCACGCCTGCACCATACCAATGCTAGATTTTTTAATAAATCCATCAATACCCCTTTCCTTGCACTGCATCAGTGGCATAGCCATGCCCGAACCATATATGTAACCAGCAGCCAAAAAGCAGCACACGAGGGGAACCCTTCCCTTTGTGTGCAGCCTTTGGCTGCTACACTGATACTCATTTCACCAACCTCAGAAGGAGACAGGCTGAGTCAACTCCCTGGTGTTTATTCAGCGATCAACAGAGCTTGAACTCAGGACCATAGGATCCCAAGCCACCACCACAACCGCCAAGCCAACAACAGGTTTTATATTCGATGCACAATGGACCCAGGCATTTCGTTAAAGAAGATCTGACAACACTGGAAGAAGAACTCAACAACATAAAAAGGGTGTAATTAGACCTATTGGTAAGACGAAAATGGGGGAAATTTATTGTTAAAAATGGTTGCTTGCTCCACTGAAGGGGCAAAGAGGAGAAGAAAGCACAGTGCCCTGCCAAAATATACTGTATATCAACAATCCTGATCTTAAAACAAACATAATTTAACAACCTATGATACAAATGCAATGAAATGAGTACACACTATTTGTATGTTGGAATGCACTTCGTCATCGTAGTTATTGAGCCTGTGAAGGCATCCAAACAAGCATATTTAACGAGCCTCGGTGTGTTATGGTTAGCGTGTCTGCTCTGAGTTGGAGGTCGGTGGTTCGAATTATTATGATCAAGTCATGCCAAAGACTTTAAAAATGTTATCTCCTGCCTCCTTGCTTGATGCTCAGCATTTGAAAGGATAGAGCACTGAAAAACAACACAGGATAGCAATACATTGCAAGCTTTAATGCACCAATGGCCTCTTCTTGTGTCGAAGTTTCTTATAATTGAGCTCATATTTGATTATTATTATTTTTTGTATACATTATTGAGGCTCACATGAGAGCTAACACACAGAAACACACAGCAAGGGAGCAGGAGACAAGAGGGGTGGAAGAAAGAAGGAAAAAAGTGAGGAACAGAAGCATGAGGGGATCTGTGGAAGGGAGAGGGATGGGGTTGGGTTTTTTGCGTATTGAGGGGTTGGGTTGTCAGGTCAGCAAGATCAGATCTGTGACTTGCCACAGGTATCATGTAAACCTGTACTAATCTGTTCCATGGTCGGGTTGTCGGCGACTAAACCATCTCCCCACCAGGTTTCTGGTGAGGGGTGTTTTGATATGGACACCAGCAGGATTAAAACAAAACCTGTCAAAGGACGGAGGAGTTCCTTGTGAGCCAACGGCCATCCATATCTAGCACCCAATGTGTCTGCGGATGTCCTCTGCAGTTGGGTTACTTCTTACAAGGAGGTTGTGCAGGATTTGCACGCCGGCACCGTAAAACCCTTCATTCCACAAAACATTCTCAAAGCATAAAAAACATCTGAAAACCCACTCCGTGGGAGTACCTCCTGTGCAGGTCCCTTCCCAGGCAGCTCACCGCATGACGGGATTGGGGCAAATCCTTCGGACCCCCATCTTTGATGATAGGAGGAAACCACGGTAACATTCCCGGGTCAGATTGCAGTAGTGTGTGTCGGAGTGTGCTGAGTGTCGTCCACCAGATGGCGGTCTCCTTGGGTTAACCTGAGGCGGTCCTTTGGGTGGGTGCCTGGAATGTCCAATTCCGAGAGAAGATGAGCACCTGTCTATGTTATCATCTGAGCTCAAGCGTTTGGACATCGGTATTGCAGCACTTCTGAGGTTCGGAGACCAGATTGCGGTGAGATCATGGCGGGTGGTTACACCTACTATTGGTCTGGTCACTCTGATGGTTATCATGGACAAGGAGTTGCTGTAGCTGTGTCCAATAAGCTGACTCCAATGATAATTGAGTAGCACGGTCAACAAGCGTTATTATGAGACAAAGGATTCATCACTCCTTCGGTGTCATTTCCCTAGTCTCTGTTTATGCTCGACTGAGGCGAGTGATCTCACCGTGAAGGATGCATTCTATGCCACGCTTGAGTCTGTGGTTGTTCAGTGCCCCAGGCAAGATACACTTTTCATCTTGGAGATTTTAATGCATCGACTGCGAACTGATAGGGATGGTTATGAGGACATGTGTTGGTCCCCATTGGTCTGAAACTGTGAACCAGAATAGCCTGACCTTGACTTTGCAAGAAGTCATGGACTTAGGTGGTGCTGGTTCATGGTTTCAGTGCCCACAAGTTCATTGCTGGACTTTGAATTTCAATGCTGGCAGTGCGCAAAGGAGTTGACCATGTGCTCATTGATGGTCGCTGGTTGGAAGATCCAGAACTTCAGGTTCTACGGAGCACTCAGTTCCTCAATACTGACCACGGCTTGTTGTCGCAACTCTTAAGTTGCACCTTAATCCAGGAGAATGGTACCATCCCAGCCTAGGCTGGATGTTGGCAAGCTCAAGGATGAGAGGGTAGCTGAGGAGTTTGCTCACAGGCTGAGTGGAGATTGGGGGGGGTCTGGTGCTTTGGGAGAATCCTGAAGAGTTGTGGATTGCCTTCAAGCCCACCGTCCTGATTGTGCCGGCTTATGTCTTGGAACTCACCGTCAGGTGAAGAAGAATTCTGTCTCTCAAGGGACACTGGATACCATTGACCAGAGTCGCAGGGCCAGGCTGAATGGCAGAGCTGAGCTGTTCAGGAGCTGAGGCGTAAAACTGTTCGTGCGTAAGGGTGGACAAGAGGCCTATGTGCGAGGAATCTGTGCAGGGGTAGAGCATCACCTGTGGTCAAGTGATTCTCGTCCTGCTTACAGGGGAATTCGTGCATTGCGTTCATCCAAGCCCATCCCTCGGTGTACTGCAGTTAGAGTAGAGGGTGGGTCTCTTGACAGAGGAGTCTGAAGTGAAGGCCCATTGGGCCAGTTACTTTGAGCGGTTGTATCAGTGCTGATGCACGAGCTGTCGAATTGGCGATCAGGGGTGTTACAATCCTTGTTCTTACCCTACAATCAACTGTGGTCCACCTTCGTTTGTGGAAACACAGGCTGCATTGAACTGGTTAAAATGGGTAAAAGCTCCAGGAATCTGTGGCATCCATGTTGAACTTCTCAAGCTGCTGGAAATGCTGCACTCATGTCATTGCATGCAATTTTGTGCTCTGCCTGGAACACAGGATCATCCCAACTGACTGGAAGAGGGGCCTTGTTGTCCCTCTCTGGAATGGGGAAGGGTGATCGCCAAGACTGCAACAACTACCGAGGGGTGACGCTGCTCTCAGTGCCGGGCAAGGTCTTTGCTCAGATAAGTCTTGATCGGGTTCGCCACCATCTGCTTGAGCACCAGCGTCCAGAGCAGTCAGGCTTTACACCAAGAGGTCAACGATTGACCGTATCCTTGCTCTTCGGGTCCTCACCGAACGCAGACGAGAGTTTCAGCAGGGGCTGCTTGCAGCCGATGTTGATCTCTGTAAAGCATTTGATTCAGTGAATCGGGATGTCCTCTGGAGGAGTCTTGACTCTGGGGTGCCACAAAACTGACGATCTGATATCTGAACTCTACTCTGGTGCTGAGAGTACTGTGAGATGTGTGGTACCATCTCTGACTTATTTGCAGTTGTTACTGGAGTTCTTCAGGGGGTGTGTACTGGCCCCCCACACTTTTCAGCACTTGTATGAACTGGATTCTGGGAGGATGTTGGAGAGATCAAGCTGTGGTGCATTATTTGGGAATGTCAAGACCTCTGGCCTTGATTTCACAGATGATGCAGTCATCTTCACAGAGACTTAAGATATACTTTTTGGGGCCCTCGAGGTGCTGAATGAGGAGTCAGAGCCCCTGTGATTATGGGTTTCCTGGGTCAAAACTAAGATTCAGGCTTTCAGTGACATCTTGGATGCTGCTGTCCTGTCTGTGCCTGTTTGTGGTGAGGATGTTGAGGTCGTGGAGAGATTCACTTATCTTGGCAGTGATATTCATATATCTGCTGGCTGTGAGTCAGAGGTCAACAGATGTCTGGGTCGGCCTGGGGAGTCTTGGATTCACTGGATCATGGGTGTGGCGCTGCCGTACCTGTGCAGGAGGACGAAAGTCAGAGTCTTCAGGTCCTTGGTGCTTCCAGTCTTGCTCTAAGGAGTGAGACTTGGACTCTGACCAGGGATCTGAGACAGAGACTTAATTCCTTTGGTACCAGGTCTCTTCGTAGAATCCTTGGCTCTTGCTGGTTTGACTTTGTGCCGACGAGCAGTTTCTGAGAGAGACTCAAATGAGATTTGTTACCTGCATAATCCGTGAGCGTCAAGGCCCTGTCACACCTTGACGATTTAGCCAGCGTATGCCGACGTATGAAAAATTTTTCTAAACGTTGGCACACGTCAAATACGTATGGGTAAGTTTTGTATACGTTAAGAGCACGCTGGCATACGTGGTAGTACGCTGGCATACGTCGTAGTACGCCGAGCTGTTAGACAAATTTTCCATGCTTGAAATTTTTCGACGTATGCCAGCGTATGACTCACACGTTCAGCATAACGCTGTCCATAAGTTGTAGGCACGTTATGCGATCGTTGACACACGTCGACACACGTTACTTGTAAGTTACTCATAAGTCGAAACACGTTGAGGTAATGGTTAGCATCAGTGTTCCAGACTCCCTGTTTTTTTGTTTTTTTTCCTTCAGTATGACGGTGATGTTGACACTTCGATTTCTAGTGCAGTTATAAATAATATATTAATAGGCTACCGCTCAACGATTTAAATCATAACCGCACTAGAAATCGAAGTGTCAACATAACCGTCATACCGAAGGAAAAAAAAAAAACAGGGAGTCTGGAACCCTGACGCTAACCATTACCTCGACGTGTTTCGACTTATGAGTAACTTACAAGTAACGTGTGTCAACGATCGCGTAACGTGCCCACAACTTATGACAGCGTATGCGGAACGTGTGTCATACGCCGAGTACGTCGAAAATTTTCAACATGCTGAAAATTTGTCGACGTACTCGCGTACTACGACGTATGCCAGCGTGCTTCAGCTGCTTCAGCGTGCTATTAACGAATACAAAACTTACCCATAACGTATTCGACGTGTGCCAGCGTGCTATTAACGAATACAAAACTTACCCATAACGTATTCGACGTGTGCCAGCGTATTCGGCAAATTTTTCATACGTCGGCATACGCTGGCTAAAACGTCAAGGTGTGACAGCGGCTTGACACTTCGATGTCTCGTGTGGTTATGATTTGAATCGTCGAGCCGCAGCCTATAATAGCCTACGCCACGTGATCGTCGGCGATACGCTGCCGTGCGCTATGCATAATTTAGACTATCGTTGGGCATAGGGTGTGAATGCGACACACGCTCAGCATTCGTTGTATATAAGTTATCTATATGTTATCGAAACGTTCTGTGTACGTTACTAATACGTTATGCATACGTCCAACTCGTTATGAATACGTCCAAAACTGGGAAAAAACATCAATAGTTCAGCGTACGCCAGCGTTTTACATACATTTTGATACCTTGCCATACGCTGGCTAAAACGTCAAGGTGTGACAAGGCCTCAGCTGCGGCCGTATGGACATGTGGCTCGTTTCCTGATGCTGATCCTGCTCACCAGATTCTCTCAGTGAGGGAGTCTCACGAGTGGAGGAGGCCAATGGGCCGACCACGTGCCTCGTGGTTGCAGCAGGTTGATCGGCAACTAAAGGAGATGGGGATGGGCCAGGCATCTCATACCTGACCTGGTGGGGTCATACATTCTGTTAGACAACCTGATCCAGATTTTGTTGCAGTTCTTACATATTACTTGGCAGATATTGGCTTTTCTGTAGCTCCCAATAGGTGGTGGTGGTGGGTGGTGGTGGTCGTATGGCAGCTTAGCTGCAGGGGTAGCTATCATTTCTTGAAGCGCGACTGTGTCGCTGATGCAGTGCCCTCTACCAGTACACACACTGGACCTGGTACTCATTTCGCCGACCTCGCGAAGGATGACAGGCTGAGTCAACCCCTGGTGTATTAATTCAGTGGCTGACCCGGGGCTTGAACTCAGGACCCTAGGATCCCAAGCCGCCACCCTAACCACTGAGCCAACACCAGGCTAGCTCCGAATACATGCTGCCAGACATGTTCAATAGCATTTATGTCAGGAACTTGTGGTTCCCAGTGAAGAAGCTGCAGCCCATTCCATCTCAACCAGGCAGAGGTGGTACTGAACAGGGTCTTTATTTGAAAGCAAAGACAAAAAAAAAATCGACAACAATAAGTGTCAGTGTGTTTCCTTCATAACTCCAAAACTATGGAACCTAACAGCTTTGCATGCATATTAAAGGACCTCCATGAATGAAAATTGGGTGTTTGGGTTCATTTAAACACCCCTTTTGAAGATAATTTACTGATTTATTTAATTATCCTTTATTAAGGCTTCCTCCATTGTCAGCCTGTTGGCATCTTAATTCGCCATTTTTTGGCCTGTTCAACAATGCCTCGACTTGGAACAGGCCGAAGCAGTTCCTTTTTTTTTAACAATGAAGCGCTCAAAAAATTATTTTCATAAAAAGAAAATCATAAAAAATTTGCACAATAAAGCGCAGTAAACCTCAGCAGCAGTCCAGACTGCAAAAAAAAAAGTGTTCATTTGTGCAATTTGGACATTGTTTGACACTACGGGAATCTCCAAGTGGTGTTCAATAATGACCGATTGGCGATCGCTAATCTCTTGCCAAGCCTGCTGTTCCTTATCAACCGATGTTTGTAAGCAATGGGGAAACAGGAGACGGTGGTGTAAATTATTCCTTTTTTTTATCACTGCTGCTGTCGTTTTTGAAAATAAAATCATAAATTGACATTCAAGACAATGTTAGGTGATTATGTAAACCAAGTACCGTACATATATAAACGTGTGTACCGTTGTCTTCGTTAAATCTGACAATAAAATGTTTAAAATGCAACCTTCACTGTGGGGTGGTCATGCTGAGCAGCGCTCGGAGATGGACTCCCGATGGAGTATTTTCAAGATTATTTAGGGGTGTTATGACTTAGCCCTCGGGTAGAGGGCTCGGGGTACTGTCTATTGTTCCGGAGGTCCTAATCGACGTTCTCGGGAGACCAATGCGTACCCCGTGTGCGGTCGCGCTGTATCAGCAATCAGATGTGACGGAGCGACGTTAACATCGTAATGCTGATGCCAATTCAAACACCCCCACTCTTCAACACACAGTTTCGTATGCAAATCCAATAATGCAATGCAAAATTAAAAACAAGAGGAACAAATGCAAATGTTTTACTCAGGACAAAGAAACGCAGAGTATACCACCGAGCAATGAAGAAACCATAAAAAAAGGAATATAATAAAATATATTCAGTGATAATAATTGGGAAATTAAAGGATATACAGGCACCAAGACAAAATGGACAAGACAGACAATTCCACGGCCCACTAGGTTCATTTGTGCAATTTGGACATTGTTTGACACTACGAGAGTGTCCAAGTGGTGTTCAATAATCCCGAGCTAATCCCGGGGTGGGGCGGGGGGGGGTGGAGAGCCAAAATAACAAAATAATATTTGCCAAAAAAATAGAGAAAATAATGTGGAAAGGAGAAAGGTGTGGGAAGAAGAAGAAGAAGAATTTAGGTCTGTTTGAGTTGACGTTCCAACGGCCTCGTCCCAGCCACAAGCCACAAGACTGATACTTCACCGCCACCCCTCCCTCTCTCTGGAAGGGTTCTCAAACTTTGCCAACGAACGAACCAGAGCCATTCCTGCAACACCTTGAAGCCACACGTTGCTTTCGGTCGGCTTATGTGGCACTCAGGAGGAGGAAACGCTTCTGCTCCCCCTCCGATCAACGTGTCCCAGTGAGGCTCTACTCTGCCTTCGTGTCTTCAACACAGATGGTGCCTCCAACAGGCGACCCTCGGATGGATAACTCCAATCCTCAATGAGGTCTCCCAGGATCAGTCTCTCTTCACACAGGCCAGGTCTCTCTTCACACAGGCCAGACGCGCGTCCTCTGTCCATTCCCACCTTTTTCTCTCACCCTCTCTCCAGCCTTACGCCTGTCGTGCCGGTCTCCGCTTCTTTTTCTTCACTTCCTTTTTTACTTTTCTTTCTTTTCTTGAAAATCCACACAGTACCGCCACATGAGATAATGTGGAGGCGTCGAAAAGAGAATAGAAAGAGAAGGGGAAGGAAGGTCCTGCAGCAGAAGAACCAAAACAAAACAAAAAAATAAGGAAGAAAGAAATCCATCTTGAGAACCACAGCAGCACCAATAATTATTTTAATTAATCACGCTGCTGATAATTATAAATCACATCAATTATTGGTAGTGTACTGCAAATGCACTAACGCTATCCCACTAACTCTATGGCAGTTGTCAGCTTATCTGGTATCGTCATTCGCTATTAGGATACGTGCGGTGTTTTATCGCAGTGAAAATTGACCAAAAACGGGACAAATTGGAATCAGCGAATCATTTTGAGGAAATTTAGACGTGTGCCACCTAAAGGTTCCAAAAGACTTGTGATGACAAAATTGTTGGCAGTCAAAGTATATGATGCATTTTATAAACCTCTTGCACTCCTTGTTAGTTCAGCAATGTTATCAGACCTCTCCCCCCTCACTCCGGCATCTCTGGTTCTGGACTTATGACATGTGCCACGATCTTCCTGCAATAAATGTGTTCCATACGATAGTGAATGTTTTTTGTATACCAGCAAAGGCCTTTGCAGCACAGAACAATTTACGGCTAAAAGATTGTGCCACAATTTTGAATAAATGAAAATATTTTTGGAAGCGTGAAATTTAAAGTTTTGGAATACTGGGCTGAAAATGAATATGCGGAAGACAAAAATGATTTTAAACAGCTCTGCAAGAAAGCAGGATATTGAAATTGTTAATTTTCAAAATTGAAGAAAGCTGCAATTACCTTTCCAAAGGTCGAATCGTAAAAATTGATGGAGTAATTTTGGAGAAGTGGAGAGATGTGGCATTATAGATTGGCATCAGATGGAGAATAAAAAAATGTAATGGAAATCAAAATACTTTTTTTTCTTCATAAGAAAGCTTATAATCAATACTTCATACCAGTGATATGCCTGGTGTTGGCTTAATGGTTGGGGTGGTGGGCTTGGAATCCTAGGGTCCTGAGTTCAAATCCCGTTTCAGCTGTTGAATTAATACCAGGTGGGGTTAACTCGACCTGTCATCCTGAGGTCGCAAAATGATGCCAGCTGCTGGTATCCTGTGTCGGAGTGGCGACCCATCCAGGATTGTGCCCATAGCCAAGGAGACTGCTTAAGCAGCACCAACGCTCTGCACAGAGTATGGTCCCAATGGATGGATGGATACCAGTGATGACTTATGACAGTGAAACATGGTCTTTTACAAAGTATGAGCAAAAATTGATCGCTCTCTGTAGAGCAATGGAAAAATGTATCTCCATTACAAAAAGATAGACAAGAAGAGAAGCTATTTTGGAGTAGATGAAAACCCAAATGAAATGACATATTCATGGTCACATTCAATAAACCGAAATGGAAACAGGGTTGGACACAGAGCAAGAATAATAGACAACTGACGGGTGGTCCACAAAGATTACAAATGGACAATCTAGAGAAGGCCTTGTAAAAAGAAGAAGTATACCAAATATCAGATGTATAAGTCAGATTGAAAAGACTACTAAGGTAGGATGGCCTCAAATTGCATTGCCGAGAAAATAATGGACCATGTAAAGGGAGGGCTTCATCCTGCAGTGGATTGAATTAAGCTGGTCGAGCGAAGATCTCTGTATATTAGGTGTGAAAAGATGCAGCTCAGCATTGCATTCCAATAAATCAATAAAACTGTCTGGAAGTTTCATAACATTTTCCACACATTGTTATTTTGCTTGGTCTTTGTCCTCTCTCTCATCATTCTCTCTTCTCTCTTCTCTCTCTTCTCTCTCTCTCTCTTCTCCTCCTCTCTCTCTCTCTCTCTCTCTCTCTCTCTCTCAAACTTTCACATTCATCATGAGCAAAGCTCCAGGCCATCCTCTGTGGGATCAGTGAAACATCATGTGACAACTCAATTGAGTGTCATCGTGCACAAGGTTCGAACACACGATGGGGCTGAGAAATGGTGATTTTTTTTTTAAATTAACATTGGAGTGCTTGGATGGATTAACAATGCTTTCAGCTTGAATGCAGACATTCACAGGGCACGGGCACACAGCTTGAGTCTTGTTCAACTCCACGTGATTACGGCCTCTTTTTGGCATCTTTGAAAGGACTCATGATGTTTATGAAGCGAAGACTTTGTGTCTCTTTCGACCGAGTTCAACTTCGAGTGCTATATGTTGCCGCTCTGAATTTGAAGATGACTCGATGATCTGTCCTCACATTTCATTCAACCTCATGTGGCTGCGATTACAGTTAAAAGTGCAGTAAACATTCTATTTGATGCAAAGTGTCAACTTAACTCTTAACCCACAATAATTAGCCAAATAATAAGACGGAATATTTATTAACTTCATATGTGATTGTGACATTACAGTGCGTCCTCAGTGACAGGTGGTATACTCTATGATGCAGTGCCCTCTACTGGCGCTTACCCTGGTAACATTTTATTTAGTCGGATCAATTATGTCAAATGGTATAACTCACATCCAGTGTCACCAACAATGAGGCCAATGTTGAGGTTAAGGACAGTTTCTATCGGATATTGAAGAAAGCGGTGGATTAAAGACCTTAACATGATATACTTTGTATAATGGGAGACGGTAATGCAAAAGTGGGAGAGGATAACGTAGGACACATGGGAAAGCATGGAGTTGGAGAGAGGAATGAAAATGGGGAAAGGTTAGTCGAGTTCTGTGAAACAAATGGGCTCTGCATCGAAGAAACACAAGAACAAGAGGAGCAGCAATCAGATTGATCATTTCATGATAAGAGGGATGTCGACAAGACCGTTTACAGATGTAGGAGTTAAAAGAGGAGTAGACATCTTTATTGACCGTGAACTACTGATTGCACATCTGGAACTGAAATTGAAGAAAGCAGATACAACCCACCCAACGGCGGAAGAGATTTGATGTGGATAAGCTCAGAGATGGAGAATTGCGGGAGAAATACAACATCGAAGTCCAGAACAGATTTACAGCACTATAAGAAGGGACTGGCATTGACTTGGAAGTGATTAATGAAGCTTGTAAATTGATTAATGATGTGTACAGAGAAGCTGCAATGAAAGTGATTGGGGTGAGAAAGATTGAAAATAAACCATGGATTTCCACCCAAACATGGAATCTACTTGAGGATAGGAAGCAGCTGAAACAGAAACTATAGGGTTACAAAACCTGGAGTATAAAGGAAGGACTGCAAAATAAATACATTGATCAAGGCAAAGCTGTGAAGAAATATGCACGGAACGACAAAATAAATTGCATTGAGAGCATGGAGGAAGAAGCAGAAGCAGAGGCAGTGGCTGAGAAGAGAGGAATGATAATAGTTTATAAGATCTCGAGACAGCTAACCACGGGCATAATGGGAAAGGGCAAGCCAGTAAAAGACAAACAAGGAAATGTACTCACTTCAGAGAGGGAGCAGATGGAAAGATGGGCAGAACACTTCAAGGAGGTTTTGAATGGAGTGAACAATGACAGGTAATATTGGATAGAAGAATGGACAGGAAGGGATCTACCAATTAACACGGGACCAATCAGTCTGAAGTACGGGATGCCATCAAAAGTCTGAAGAACCAGAAGGCACCGGGGGCAGATAACATAAATGCAGAGCTGTTCAAATGCAGTATAGAAGTATCAACATATACTGTAAATAGGTTAATAAACTAGATGTATAAATAAGAAAAAATGCCTGAAGAATGGAAATGTGGTCAATAAATAATCAAACCACCAAAGAAAAGGGACATAACGGAATGTGGGAACTGGAGAGGAGTGACCCGACTGTGCATCGCCAGCAAAAGTGCTTTGCAAGATGATGCTGAACACGATGCAAAACGTTGTTGACAGTAAAGTACCAGAATAAAGGAACAGCCTGAGGTTTGGGAGAAACAGGGGATGCAGGGATCAGATCTTAACATGAAGAACAACTAGAGAGTTCATCGAACACAATACCTCGTGCAATGTTTTGTATGGACACAATACCTCCCACTTTTGTATATACAGGAGGGCCTTGTTGTTCACAAGGGTTACATTCTTGAAAATCCCCATGACCTGCAAATTTGCAAACTTCGGTGGTAATGGGGAAAATAGGGTTAGGGACTTCAACTTTATATTTTGTCCAAACTGTACCTTTAATTAACATGTTTGTGCATTGTTTTTGTGCTATTTATTTTCATGAATAAGAGTTATTAAAAAGATAAAATAAAGTATTATTTTCTCGTACAAAGAACATAAAATAAACACTAAAAGAGGTTAAAAGGCATATAGATTTAAAAAAAATTTCGGGTTTTACCACCATTTTCTCCAGCGGAACATTACCCCATCTGACAAGTTACATTAGCTATTCGTACCCGTTGTATATGAACTTTATAACGTTCTTAAAAACAGCAAGTTTCCCGTTTGGAATGATTTTCAATTTTGTTTGATTGACAGACTCTCTCTCTCCTTCCTCTCTCCAACTCCATGCTTTCCCATGTGTCCTACGTTATCCTCTCCCACTTTTGCATTACCGTCTCCCATTATACAAAGTATATCATGATTGATTTGTTTGATTTGTAAATTTATTATCTCACTCCTCTCTGCGCACTTGCAAATCGGGGCAAATTCAAAGCCAAAGTCCAGTAAAACAAAAGACTTGTCTTTCTATTCGTGTTCAAAAGATAACATTAAATTTAAATAGGCTGTTCCTCGATCATAAACATGTTGATCATCAACTGTTAAGACAGACAAATGGACTTGAACCAATTGCTTAACCCCACTTTTCACTTTGCCTGTGTGGGGTAATTAACGGAACAATGCCATGACGAATGCAAGCCTTCACCTATCGTTCATTGTCTTTTAAAAAAGTGTTCGACAGTGTGAATAGAGAGGCAATGTGGAAGATACTGAGACTTTATGAGTACCAGATATATTTTCTGGATGATAAAGAATACCCACAATGAATAAAATGCAGGGTAATGTGTATGCAACACTAAGTTGTCATCCAAATTTGAAATTACTGCAGGAGTCAGATTGTTTTATGTTGTCTCCATTACTCTTTTTAGTGGTGTTGGACTGGGTGTTGTGGAAAACAACTGGGGAGAGGAGGAACAGCAAACCTTAGAGGAAACAATTTGAACAGCAGGAGGAACTCTTCTTTGCATATGATATCTGCCTGTTGTCACAGTCCTTAAATAGTATGCAGGAGGAAGTAAATAGGCTACAGGAGTATGTGGTGCGAGTGGGGGTTAAAATTAACATAGCCAAAAGAGAAAGCATGAACATGCATGACACACACACAGACACACACACACACACCAACAACAATTCACCAATTAGAGAGGTTGATAAGTTTCATATCTGGGGTAACATGGTAACCATAAAAGGAGGGGAGACGCAGATTTATTACAAACGATGCAAAAAGCGAGGTATGCATTCATGCCACTCAAGGAAATTTGGAAATTAAAGAAGTACAACACTAAAACTAAGCTGGGGATCTTCGACAGCAATGTGAAGGCAGTCCTCCTATTTGAATGTGAATCTTGGAAAATCAACAAAAAATAGCAAACTGAAGTCTTTCGTCGACAGCAACCATCAGAAAATATTGTGAATATTCTGGCCTGATAGAGCGAGTAAGAAAGAGGTAGAAAGGCTAACATCAGAGAAGAGATCAAAATTCGGAGGTGGAGATGGATTGGTTACGTGTTGCACATGGAGGATCAAGATGCACCAAAAAAGAGCAATATACTGGACACCTGATGGGAAGAGAAGGGTTGGACAGCCAAAAGAGAACTCGTGACGCACCGTCGAGAAGGAAATGAAAGGAATGAAAGGCACCTAAAATAAAATTGGAATTTGGGTCCAAGACTGACGAAAGTGGTGAAGGTTCATAAGAAGCTCCATTTGCCAGGCGGCATGATTGGATACTTAGAAAGTAAGCAATTCATATAACTCACGACCAGAGTACTTTGAGACAAGCAAGCTACTGCTGGGTTACGTTGGTGCACTGACATTCATATAAATTTTCTTCTGATTAGCACAGAAGTGGTAGATTATGTATGTAGGTGTGAGCAGTGAATGTTCATGTACTTGTATTTGGGAGGCCAGTAAAGGGGACCCATCACAGAGCATATATGTATCGAGTGTAAAGGGGGTTCATCAGTACAGCGACGGGTTGACAGGATGGCCAAGACTTGAGGTACGCACGCACTCGCCTCTAAGCTGTCTCACCTGAGTTTGAATCCTGACCGAGCTATAAACTGTTATCCCGGTGTTTCAGAGGCTTGGTTATTCGCAAATTTGTGTGCTATCCTTGGGATGTACGTTAAACAGGAATCACGTCTGCCAGCATTCGTTTCTGGATGTTAAATATCTCATGGCGTCCTTCGTGAAGAGTAGGCAAGCCATCGCTGGCACCGTGAACAAATTCCAAATTTCTGTTCTAACTAGCAGAGGGCATTTCATTAGCAGAACAGCCACACCCTCAGCCAATGATGCTACCCCGCAGTCTTGTACGACATACAAATGAAGAATAAGTGCAGTGTCACAGCCTCGGCGTTTTTATATGAACCCTTGATGGTGTTTTGTATTCGTCCAGAGGAACTTTGAATGGTTTTAACATCGAATATTATCTTTTAAGGAGGGTGTAAGTGTGTGTGAAATTATTTACATAATTGAAATGTACTTTATGCTCTGGATTGAATACCTATAGCTGGTTTGCTAATGCATCCTAATATGTGTAGAAACGCATGCATCCTTACATGAGACAGCACATAGCCCTGAGGAAGAAACATGGTGAAGTTGACGTGATCAGAGGTGGAATTGCTTGCCTGGTGAGAAAGAACAGAGACTGTTCTTGTTCTGATTGAGGTGGATGTGATAAAGGAAGAAGTTCAAACTCTGACCTGACGTTGACCATGGATGGAATACAGAGGGTGCAGAGCAGCTGGAAGGAAGGACACACTCAATAATCCAATTTATATCGTCCCCCCCACAATTACCCTTTGTGAGGGATGCCGAGGGAATCTGGAGACCACAACTGATCACTCTGTCCATGAATGGATTGCATATGTGAGAGGACAGCCAGCCAGGGCAAAACCAGGCGCATTCATAATTGACAATCTCAGTGAATGCACCTGACAAGATATACTTCGTCATGGCACCATGATTTCTTCTGACCCTGTTGAGATTTGTAGGATTGTGGAGGAGAGTTTTGGTGATGGAGGGATACTGCCTGAGCCCACAGTCATGGAGAAGCACTGCCTCAGGAGAAACTCTCCCCCAGCTCCAACTATGATTTTTAAGTGGTGAAGCCACTTCAGTATTTGGCTATGTCCATTCGTCCATCTGTCCCTCAATAATGAAGAAGAACCTTTCTAACACACCATGTTTAATTCTAGAGGGTTCGCAAGGGTAATTTTAATGGGTTCTAAAGGGTGGTTCTAAAGGGTAATTCTAGAGGGTTTGCAAGGGTAATTCTAATGGGTTCTAAAGGATAATTCTGAAGTGTTCTAAAGGGTTCTAAAAGGTAATTCTAGAGTAGAGGGTTCTAAAGGTTAATTATAATGGGTTTCATTCATTTCTAGGCTCCGACTATGTCATATTAACAACGTCAAACTGAACCGCTTCTTTCGGACACAGGTGCAATTTTAAAAAAATTTTTAGTCGCATGCTGGAATTGATTTTCTGGCCTTCTTATTGGATCTGCAAGAATTGATCCATCAAATCAATCAGCTCGAGCTGACTTGCAAGCACAATCATGACAGTGTCCTGAAGGGCCAGTTGGCTGAACCTGTCTAAAACGAGTCCACAAAGGGAATAATGACGGCTCATCTTCGACAATAAAGCTCTGACCTTCTTTAATTGAGAGACCAAGCCATCCTGTGGATTGACAATGAGCCAGAGACATGTGGTAAGGTCAAGAAGGCCACAGTGGAAAAGGCAAAACTACATCGGAATCCTTTGCTCCAAGCATTGTTTAAATAGGGTTAGAGACGAGTCAACTGCTGTATTACATTTGACAACAAGCAGTACATTTTAAGTGAGACTGACACACATGGAGGCCCAGGTACTTTGATAGGAGGACACCATCACAAATTGACTGGCTCCTCAGTTAAACAAATGGAGCCTGCTGGCAGGAGCCATGTCGCAGGCCCACGTTGATGCACAGGTTCGTTCATTCATGGAGCGGGTAGTGGAGCATTACCCCTGACATCACGGTGGAGGTGGGATCACGGTGGTAAAATGGCCGTCAATGATATATATATATATATATATATACATATATATATACACACTATATATATATATATCAATTGAAATAAATCAAGTAAAAAAAGAAATAAAATGTCCCCATCGTTTTAGTACTTTTGCTGTGTGGAGTTTAAGGGCTAGCTCATGTTTATGTCCAACTAAAAATTGCCGCCTGTCTAAATCGGCCATCTTTGAACAGATCGCAAAATAAAGTGAAAAGCATGTGTCTGCCATCATGAACTGTGCTTGTGCCAAGTTTGACCAAAATCGGACCATGCATGTCTGAGAAATGGTTTGGGATACATTTAAGCAACAAAATGGCCACCAGTCGGCCATCCTGGATCTGATCTCGAAAAAAAATTTGCATGCATATATGTAAGCCATCATTCATTATCTGTGTGCCAAGTCTGAACAGCATCGCTGAATGCTTGTCTGTGAAATGGTTGAGGACACGTTCAACAGCTTCTTCTTCTTTTTTTCAACCAAAATGGCCGCAGTCGGTCATCCTGGATCTCATCTCGAAACAAAATGACGTGATTATGTACGCCATCATTCCTTATCTGTCGCCAAGTTTGAACAGGATCTGTAAATGCATGCCCGAGAAATGGTTGAGGATGTGTTTGATACTGGTTTTTTTTTTTACAACTAAAATGACCGCCAGTCTCCCAGTCGGCCATCTTTGATCAGATCCTAAAATAAGTTAGGTGCAAGTGTATGCCATTATGTACTGTGCTTCTGCCAAGCTTGAACAAAAATCGGACCAGGCATGTTGGCGAATGGTTGGGGACATGTTTAAGTAACAAATGGCAGTCGTTGGCATCTTGGATCTGATCTCGAAATAAATGATGTGCTAATGTGAGACTCATTCATTATCTTTGTCCCAAGTTCAAACAACATCGGTAAATGCATGTCCAAGAAATGGTTAAGGACGTGTTCAAACATCGGGGGGGGGGGGGGGAGAGGGGTTACAACTAAAATGGCCGCCAGTTGGCCCTCTTGGATCTGATCTTGAAAAAAATGACATTCATATATGTAAGCCATCATAAAATTATATGTTTTCCAAGTTTGAATCACGTCGGGATATGATGTCTGAGAGATGGTTGAGGATATGGTCAACATCTGTTCTGATGTTGGCGTTTCCCCTTTCTCCTGCTGTTTCCCTTTGTTATGTTGTGTCCTCGCTCTTCCAAGAGCCAAGACCGTGTATAAAAAGATTTTTCAAAAATATACTGCTGAGGTTTGTACCAGCATTCGAGACTGTAAGCCTCCAAGGGAAATCATTCGGCTATCCGTCCACTCGGGGCTACCCCCCTGGACATGACAATACTATTCTTAGGTGATGAGCCCTAGGATGCAAATGATAGCAGCAGCTGGATGACGAAACCTGGACAGAAAGCATTATGCTTATTGGTCAGCAAGCTGTGCTTGAGTTACGTTATTAGCCCAGACTCACGTCCACATAGTCATAGACTCGCTACTGCATTTGGAGAAATAACCGATAGGCAAATCAATGGTATGAATATGGAATGAGCTTGGACCTGCAGTATGTAATGTGGACTCCCAATCACGTTGGATCACTGTGACAATGCAGCAGTCTTCTGGCATGATTGACGGTGGTTATACTGTATGAGGACCGTGCTGAAGGACAGCGTAGTAACAGAAAAGAGAACAAGGCAGTGTAAGGGTCTTTTTATGCTCACCTGTGTTTGTGCCCCCTTTGCCTGGAAACATTTTTTCCCACAAGTTTCTTGTCACGAGATGTCACCAAGAGATACTCTAATGCCACCAAACCTGACATGATCTGATATTTGAGGGAGAAGGGTGCAAAACTTCAGTGGCAGTTTTACATTTTTCAAGCTACTGCCACCCTGCTTACCTGCCACCATGAGTGCTTACTTGTCTCCCTGCTTACATGACACTCTGGTTACATGTCACACTGCGAACATGATACTCTACTAACTTGCTACCCTACTTACACTGCACGCTGCTTACATGACACCCTGATTACATGGCACCCTGCTTTGCTCACCTGTCACCCTGCTTACTTGTCACTCTTCAAATTTGCCACTCTGCAGTGGTAACTTGTCACCCTGCTTACTTGTCACCCTGGTTACTGCCACCATGCTTGTTTCCACCCCACTAACTTGTCACCCTTCTGTGTTTACTTGTCACCCTCCAAACTTGTCACCCTCTGAACTTGTCACCCTCCGAACTTGTCACCCTCCGAACTTTCCACCCTGCAGTGCTTACTTGTCACACTGCTTACTGCCACCCCATGATCTTGTTACCCTGCTTACTTGTCACACTGCTTACTGCCACCCCATGATCTTGTTACCCTGCTTACTTGTCACTCTAAATTGCCACCATGCAGTGCTTACATGTCACTTACAGTGCTAACTTACTTGTCGTGTGCCATCACTGCCTGGTCGTTTCCTCATCGGCTGCTCGCCTCATAATTGCCTGCTCGTCCACCAGCAGCTGAGTCCCCCGGTTTTGTCCCTTTCTCGTCTGTGATTGAATCCAGAGTGGGGTGTCTTAGTTTCTTCAGATTAACTTTTACCTTTGCATTTCCTTCCTTCCCTCTCAACACGCCATCATATTCCTTTTGTCGGGTCAATATTCCCCTGGTTGTTTGTGTTATGGGAAATAAATCCATTGGTTTTACGAGAGATAAGGTTCTCGTGTCTTTCCTCAGTTCTCGCGTGCGCAAACCCACCATTAATTTGGCACGTCTTCTGAGGGAATAAAAAGCCAGTTTGGCTCATCTGTCCAGCGTCGGTGTTAATTGACCTGGACACGAATATATATATATATATATATATATATATATATATATATATATATATATATATATATATATATATATATATATATATACATATATATATATATATGTACACACATACATATATTGTTATGGTTTTGGGGGTAGATGGAATGATTTAATGAGGAAGTCTAGCATTGTGTGGAGTTGCTTGGTCCGTGGACGAGTAGAAGCATTTCGATGTAACTAAGTTAGGGAATCCGTAAGCTTAAGTGTTACATGTGACCACACGAGGGGTGGTGCAGTGTTAATTAGCTTAGGGAGTAAAATATGTCCCCCAGTACGTGATTGCCCTCTGCGATTTTTCCTACGTTTTTTTTATATTTCAAGCCAGGTGGTAAAGCTGGGAAACTCCTCCGTGAAACGACAACCAACAGGCGAAGCCCCACCTTCCCGGGTTTGGGGGCGAGCAGGCCACGCCCCGGAGGCAGAGGATATAAGGCGCATTGCAGAGGGCGTGGGAGGTTCCTACTGCATTGCACAAGAGAGGGGAGTGATTGAAGGTGCAGGAGAGGCTGGCACATTGCACAGAGGGATTGTTGAAGGCTCCCGCCTGGTTTCGCAGAACACACACACGAGGTCGGTATGAGGAACGCATGAGGCAGGTGACACCTTTGAAAAGAGGAAGGCTGGGACATTTGGAGCCTTCGTGTGTGAAATGCTGCTTGTGGATTGCCTGGCACGCTTGTGCCCTGCTATAAGTGAAGCGGCATTTTGCCTGCGTGTGTACGTGTTGGTGGAAGTGCCTCCATTCCGGGTTCGACGGGGATCAGTTCTGGCCCAAGCTGAGTACCAGTGCACATAAAAGGGGAGGGGGGGGGGGGGGGGGGGAGTCTTTTCATTTTGTCACCCCTTGTCTGTATTTGTGTCCGTGTGCGAGGCCTCGACCGTCGGAGTTATTTATTTATTATTGGAATTATTTCCTTTCACATTACTGTCTTTGTAAACATTTGTGTATGTTCATTAAATGTATTCCTTCTGAAAAAAAACTATTCATGTAATTGCCGTGGGTTCACGGATTAAACCCCTTGAGTTGTCCTGGTGCAGTGCTCCTGTGTCGTAATACACTACTTCCGTCTGCTACATTCCGAGTACTGCCTTACCAGCTCCGCCATTCTGCAGTACTTCCTTTACCGTCCGCTTCTGCGCTCTGCCATACCCTTTGAGCACATGTTGAATCTATGTCGATCAACGTGTCAGCCTCTTTAATAAGGAACCGTCAGCCGTACAGGAGGTTGGTCGGTGTTAACACCTGGCTCCAACAAATTTGGGTCTTGGGGGTTAACGCGGAACCTGACACCCTGCGACGATATAATATATTATATATATATATATATATTATATATATATATATATTATATATACTATATATTATATATATATATATATATATATTTATATACACAATAATACTATTTATACACCGTGCATACATCGATACTAATAAAAGGCAGTGTGTGTTTCTCCTTAATCCAAAACGATAAAACCTTATTAGCCTAAAACTTTACATGCATACTATGAAAACACCAAGGAAGTGCAAGAGTGAAAATTGGGTGTTTGGATTCATTAAAACGCCCCTTTTGAGGATAATTAACGGCTTATTTAAATATAGCCTTCATCAGGCAATCCTCGGCCACCTCGCTCTCTGGGGTTTTAAGGCGTTTCCATGGTAACCTCGCTGGGGTCTGAAGCCGCCATGTTTTTTTGACCTGCTCAACAATGCTTTGACTTGGAATAGGCCGCAACGATTTCTTCACGATAAAGTTGTTGTTTTTTTCACTTTCTTCACTCATATTAATTATCGAATGCCTGTTCATCATAGCTACGAATCGCTGAGTATATTGTGATGCTGATAAACGCCTGGAGACGCCAGCGTCCGTCGCTTTATTTCATTTGCGCAAGTGAATAACCAAGAGAAGCTCCAGATTTGAAAGTATCAGCAGTTCCGACTACCCCAAAAATTGTTGATTTGTCCAATTCAGACATTGCACGTGCGTTTCCAGGTGCAGAGTTTTATCCACGGCAATTTGTCATCGCTTGCCAAGCCAGGTGTGTTTCGTTGGAGTGTTTGAGTGCTGAAGCCACTTACGGAGCTGTGCAGTGCAGGTCGTGTCCTGATCGGGATGTGCAGTCGACAGTTACTACAAGGCAGAGGTACGAATACAGCACACACGGACGTGGTACATCTTGGTAGATTTGGATCGGAACGGAACGGACTGTGTGCGTGGATTGTGCGTGTGTGTGGTTTTTTGTGGCTGTTGTGTGCGTGTGCGTGTGCGTGCGTGTGCGCGTGTGTGTTGTGGTGCGTGTTGTGCGCGTGCGATGCGTGTGTGTGTGGTGCGTGTGCGTAGTGCGCGCGTGTGTGCGTGTGTGTGTGTGGCGCTGCGTGCGTGCTGTGTGTGCGGTTGTGCGTGTGTGTGTGTGGCTGTTGCGGCGTTGTGTGTGCGGCATGCGTGTGTGCGCGTGCGTGTGTGTGTGTGTGGTGTGTGTGTGGTGGTGTTGTGTGGTGTGTGTGCGTGCGTGCGTGTGCGTGTTGTGTGTGGCGCGATGTGTGTGTGTGTGTTGTGCGCCGTGCGTGTGTGTGGCGTGCGTGTGTGCGTGTGTGCGCGCGTGTGGTGCTGTGTGTGCTCGTGTGTGGCGGTGTGCGTGTGTGTGCGTGCGTGTGTGCGTGTGCGTGTGGCGCGTGTGTGTGTGCGTGTGTGTGCGTGTGCGTGTGTGCATGCGTGTGTGCGGTGCGTGTGTGCGCGTGCGTGCGTGTGTGCGGTGTGTGCGTGTTGTGTGGTGTGTGCGTGTGTGTGTGTGTGTGTGTGGTGTAGCAAAGTTTCATCCTGTATCTTATGGAGGTTCTATCAGGTTTTCCTTTGTCTTCGGCACTGTTTCTCAGGCATTTGGTTATCGGATTTGCTTTACAAAGGTTATATGTTTCCCTTTATGAGTTTCAAAGCAAAATATATTTGATTACGCCCGATTTATGATCCGCTTGCCGTATTAACGTATTTTCGAAATTACCGAGGCAATTTTTTTTTTCCCACCCGTCACACGCAGCTAAGCTGTTTATATAGCTGTATAATGTTTGTGATCATATCCTTGAAACGTCTATATTAATGTCACGTTGTTTTTCGGTGAAAGCTACTCAAGGCTTCTGGGTTTTGCACAATATGTACTGCAGTTGGTAATCACACTGACTTCAACCTGCCGATTCCCGAAAAATTGCCGAT
>CM068954.1:21126223-21137126 GCA_035128595.1 Eptatretus atami
TAGATCAAGCCATACCTCAGACTATTTGCCTATTCATGTTCACTCATATTATGGGATAAAATTTTGATATTATTTTTAAAATATGAGCAATAATTGTATAGTATTAATTGAAGAAAAAAGCATGATCATGGCAGCCATTTTGGAATTCAAAATGGCTGCCATTTGACAGCTCCAAAATTGGCAACATCAATTTTCCTGTTCCTAGACATATGTAGAACATATCTAAATAGGTGGCAACTTCTCATCATGAATGTCCTACGGGCCCATTGTCTAGGACCACTTGCCCCCCCCCCACTATCCTGGCATTGCCTCCCTCCGATGCCCACGTGGCATTGGTGCTCCGGGTCCCTTCCGCGGGTTGCCTGTGTCCACTGCAATATCCCGGACCCTTGGACCTTTGGCCTTCTCTGGCCGACTAGTCTGGTGCCCGGGGTGCCCTCTACTCAAAACTCACCTTGCCAAGCCACGCTCCCAGCCGGTCCATGGACTCCTGCACCCCTCCAAATGGGTTTCATGCCTTCTTCCCACACCAACAACAAAACGACCTCCTTTTGGTAAATTTGACTAACCCACTAACTAACATTACACTGACCCCATGGTCACTTGGGTGAGATTCACTCCTCCCCCCACTCATTCATTCACACCATGCATTCTACATTCACTCCACTCACACACGCGGGCCCGCTGACCCACACTCACTCATTGTAAACATTTTTCATTTCACAATTCACACCAACACTCCAACACTGCCATTCTGCTAACTAAATTCCCCTAACTTACTCGTGCTCCCTCGTCGTCCCTTATTTTAATGCACGTTCCATTTTATCTACGTAGCTGAGCTACGTCCTCACTACACATTCCATGTCGGTTCATGTCTCCCAAATTCCATTTCCCATTATAAATCTGACCTAACATTCCCACTAACTAGTCCACTGGCCCCATGGAGGATGGCTCATGCCCCCATGAGGCCGGTCTAACTAAGCTAAACCCATCCCACTAACTATTTCTCCGATGCCAAAACAGGATGTCTACCACATCTCTGCCGGGCCGTGTATTTGGAGCGAGGCTTTATTATTATTATTATTATTATTTTTTGTCTTGCACCGCCAAGGCGGCGGTCTACGGCTCACTCGCTCGTCCCTTCCGTCGGACGATACTTGCAGCCTTGTCGTCGCCCTGTGCATCTCAATCAGCACTCGCCTTTGAGGGATTCCCCACGCGAGCCAACGTGTGCAGCTCACCCGCAACTCGCACTGGGAAATCCGCGGTGACGTCACTCGCCCACCGAACCTGTACGACTTGCCGTGCAGGCCCGCCCGAGCGTGTTGTCCCGGGGGCTCGCTCCGCGCGTTCCGCGAACCGAACACGCGGCACGCAGCATGTGATTCCTCACACACGCGCTGACATGGGGACCCCTGTTTGCCGAATTCATACAACACTCGGCACCATTTTAGCCGTCCACGAGGCCTTGTTGAATCCCATGCGAAGCGTTTCCGTGCCGGATTCCCGCCACGAAGACGCGCGCGCGAGGGCCACTCGCTAAATGTGAAATGGGCCCCGTACGCGACAACCCGTGAAACCGGCGCGGTTCCCGAAATACTTACTAGCGGCCAATTCGGCTCGCTATACCCGTCTCCCGTCTGGATCGGTCCATGTACCAATTCCTCGCACGCACTCACGCACGCCATGTTACTCACACCACTCGTACGTTTCAACACACCTTTTGACACACATTTCAACACACCCGCACCACTCACACACTCCGGGACAATCACATCGGGGACAATCACATCGGGGGTGGGAGTCCGCACAAGGGATGCCGAAGCCTCTACTCCCCCCAAACTCTGCATGGACCCGCTTGCATCACTGACCCGCTCAGCCTCGTTTGGCCTGACTGGACCCACCTGGTTGCAGTCCACTTCGAGGGAGCATACCCTCTCCCTCTGTTCTTGAGGAAGGCTATCCTGATGCTCGCACCGGGTCACAATACATTCCACCAGCTAAACCCCAATTTCCCTTCCTATCTCTACCTGGGTGTGCTTATGTTTAATTTCCTGTAGTTCCTCCTCTACTTCTTCTAATTCCCGAGTCTCTGAAAATTTTTCCGTCTCCGTCACCTCCCTTGGTTCTTCCGTCGTCCCCTCGGACGGGGCACTTTTCGAACACATCTTCCGTTCATCTATAACAGTGAGGAATTTGTGCTAAACCTGATGATATACTCAAGATATCCATTCTCACTGAGGATGCCAGCAATCTTGTCCATCTCTGTATGAAACTTGGACTTGGAACAATCTCTAGCTCAACTCACAATACATTGATTAACCAATCTTGTATCTCGTTCAACTAAAAGAGTCTTTCGAGTATACTGGCCAGTGAAAGTGGGCTTTCTATAGATGGACGTAGTAAATGACGATGTAAGATCTCTCTATGAGGACGTCAGAAAGGGTAAGCATTAGAATAGGCGATTAGGTGTCTATAGACTGTGTCTTCATTACTCACTCACTTTGTGCAAATTTCACCTGAAGAGGCACAAGAAAAGCTTTTGTGGTTTCTTTTCATGATAAGTCCTTCAATGTCTCTGTATATGTATATATATATATATATGTTGTGTAGTATATATATATAATATATATATATATATATTATATATATAATGTATGTATATCATGTTTCTTTGTCATATTTGAAGGGGATTCGTTTTATACACTCTTCAAGAATGTAATTCATTTTGAATAAAAGTTTAAAGGCGTATAAATAAGTTTCATTCCGAGTTTTACCGACGTTTTACCCAGCGTCTATTTTACACCACCCAATCTGACATGTTATATTAGTTATTCGTGCCTGTTGTTTGTTGTCCTTTATGACGTCCTTAAAACAGTAAGTTTCCTGTTTGAATGATTTTCAATTTTGGTCGACTGGCAGGCAGGTGCACAGAGTAAAAATTTATCTCACTGCTCTCTATGCATGCTAAATCAGGATGAAGTCAAAGCCAAAGTACGTGAAAACGAAAGACTTGTCTCTATTCATTTCTGATTTGATGTTCACAATACAACATTCAATTTAAATAGGCTGTTCCTCACATCATAAACTGAAAGACGGACGGACAGCATGAACAATGCTTAACCTCACTTTTTGCTTTTGTGCATGCCTGTAAAAAATATATGGAAAACCTACAGGAGTCGATTTGGCCCATATGCCTGTGCTTTATCCACACCACATAAGCCTCACCCATCAATTTAACTCTCTCCACCAGCCATATTCTTGAATTGACTGTCCAACTAAGACATCCACAGACCTACTAATAATTCATATTGATTTGAAATTCCATCTCCGCAGGGAATCAGCCAGGATCCGCACACACGGTGGCCTACCCTTTTTGAGATACAGCATGATCTTTGATGTCGACAAACGTAAATTAAAATGGAACAGCTGGCATTATATCCACCTCAGGATGGCATGCTCACGATGCATTCCTTCTGGCAGCGTTTAATTGCATACACTGCGACGGAGGAACAAAATCACGACAGACAGTGAGAGCGAGCAAGCTAACAAATTAGCTATCGTGTCATTCCTCAGCCTGACACACCAAACCTCCATTCAGGTGTGCCATACATTTTTTCTTTTGATCAAATATGCCTACCTTCGAGAACTGATACGATCGAGATGATCATGGTTATAAGTCACGGATATGGCTTGTAATCAATCACGTAAGAATGTCAGTTTCACATTTCAAGCTCACTAGATTGAAGCTGTCTCGAAATTAAGTTTTGATTGCCATCATATCAATGCAGAACTGTGTAAGGATGCAGTCAGTACAAGTATAAAGTAGGTAAACGCTCATATTGATGAGATTTACCCCTCCATGGAAGAACATATGTTGTAATGACTTTCAACCAGATGTTGAAGGCTTTCTGCATTTGAAAACATAACAATGGAGCAAATGTAAGCATTATGTGGAAATGAGTGTGGGTTTTAAGCGCAGGTATATTTATTGAGATCATGTACCGGGAGCCATTAGAGAGGCCTAAAGGCATTCCTTTAGAATGCCTAAAGGCATCTAAAGGCGTTCATGATGGTCCACTCCGGCCGACGGCGTTACGATGGCCACTCCATCTGACGGCGTTACGATGATCCACCTCCATCCGACGGGGTTACGATGGCCACCTCCATCTGACGCGTTACGATGATCACCTCATCCGGCGGCGTTACGATGGTCCACTCTGTCCGGCGGCCGTGCACAACACTCACTGGCTATTTGCAGATTCCTGAACTTTGACTCACGCTGTCTTAATCCTTTTTGTCCTTTGCAATATTGTCTCATTTTCACTTCTGCACAGACTTACAAATGAATTCAAAGTTATTCAAGCTTCACACTTTTACACATCATCCACTGCCAAATGCATGTCACAAGTCAAAGTCATAACACCGATTGCTTCCTTCAAGATGTTTTCCAAACCGTCCTGGAGCAATAATTTTTTTCAATTCTCTCACTGATTTGAGACAATAGCAAAATGAGAAAAGCCGTCAGAATGAGCACAAAATTAAAGGACTAAAATCCTAAACCTACCCACGTAATTTCTTTTCAAAGAAACTCACAAGGATGATGTGTGAAAATGCTGAATAATTTACTCTGCTGCCCTTTCAAAGTCCTAATCCCCATTTAAATATCTAAGGATTTCTTTACAATGAACCCAAGTATGGTGTGAGGGAAAGCGTGCTGAGCATTTCACTTTGTTTGGTTTGGCGATTGTTCTGAAAAGGTCTTACAAAGAGATAGCAAGTATAATTAAATTGCTGAACCTGGACTTGTATGAAAGCCGATGAGTTTCATGAGATGAAACTGCCATTTTTATTCTTCATCGGATGAGGAATACTGGATAGTTTGATGGCAAGCATATAGAGCTATTGTCATGATGTCAATAGTATAACCGCTTTTCATAAGCCTGATGGCTTCATGGTTGGGTGTCTGGCTTAAGATATTAGATATTAGTTCAAGCCATATCATGCTGTTGATACACCAGGCGGTTGACTCAGCCTGTCATTTTTCTGAGGTCAGCAAAATGATTACCAGTGTGCTTACTGTGCTGGTAATAGGGGGAATTGCATCAGCGGCATAGCTGTGCCCCCAGAAAATGATACAGCAAGCAGCCACAGGCTGCATTACGAATAATAACAAGAAAAAGATTGTCGTGAGAGAACGATACTTGCAAAAAATCCACTCCCTCTCCAAGATTGCCATGGATACATCAAATTGTCCATTTCATCAAGATTAAAATTGACAATCTTCATCAAATCTCAGGTCAATTGGATGAAAAGTATTATTTTTCAGATTAACTATTTTTTTGGAAGTTTGATCTTGAGTTGCCTTTTGACCTCAAAAATAGTTGGTTTTTCACATTCAGTGATGGACTATGTAATTGCTGCTTATTTCAGGATAATCAGATGAAAATTGACGATTTTTCAGATTTAATTGATGATTTTAGAAGTTAGACCTCGAGTTGACCTTTGACTTTTAACCTCAAAATAGTTGCTTTCCCATTCAGTGATGGACTATGCTAATCCTGTTCAATTAAAAGGATGTAAATTGGACGATTTTAACAGTTGAAATGGGATTTCAGAAGTTTGACCTTTGACTTTTTTGACCACAAAATAGTGCTTCCCAATTCAGTGACGCAATTGCAATCCTCTTCAACTTTCAAGTCAATCGGATGAAAATTACCATTTATAAATTCCACACAAGATAACCTTTGACTCCAAAATCAAATCGTCTCAGTTGAGATTACTCTACAACTTGGTAAAGTTTATGACGATTGGTTTAGTTGTGACCTTAGGAGATTGACAAACAAAGACAAACAGACAACCAGACAGATGGAATAACAAAATCGACTGACCATATACTTGAGAAATTCTCGATTTTGCAAGTAACAGAATGGCTTTCATAAATTAGTTGTATAAAGACCTATTAACACGAGCCCAGTGACCTTAATCCATGATAAACTCACCTACGGATACTCAATCTATGATAAAACCATCTTCGGGTGAACTTATTCCTTCCTGAACGCATCTCTAGTGCAGTCACGCAATTGTGAACTTTTTCCATCATGAAACACCCCCAACGAAGTCACCATGAGTGAACCTATTCCATCATAAAACTAGAACGGCACTCGGTGAAGCGCAAACCTCCACCAGGCTGAACAGTTTACGCTTTGTATCCACTGAAGCCGGATCTGCATCCAGACCTGAATCAAAATCGAATTGGCTTGTTCTTGTCACTTACCCAAATGTTCCATCAAGTTATGTCAAAACCATCCACAATGTTTACCACCGGAGGAGAGCATCATTGCATTTGGGTCCTTTTGTTTGGTTGTGACATTATTGCATTTGGGTCTGTCTGTCTGTCTGTCTTGTCTATTCGCAGAGTACTTCAGTGTTTTTTCTCTGCAACCGCCTCGTCATATTGAAACGAAATTTTCAACATAGAAGCGACGACTCAGTGGATATTTTAATGATATATGACGTCATAGTTCACGTGGTGTGGCAGCCATTGGTGGAAAATGGAAAAACTTTGGACCTCTATCTCTGAACCGCACAAGGAAAAAATTGAACTTGGCAATCGCAAGGTACTCATCATGGGATAGGTGTGATTTTTTAATGATGTCATAGGTGCCTTCGTTATTAATCATAATTGCCATGCAATGCTACATCGAATCAGTTTGAAAAATTTATGAGGTATCTCGCATAAAATGGTCCAGAGAAAAAAAATTGATGTCGTCATCAGTCACCTGATTTGGTAGCCATATTTTTTTTTTTTTTTACCTTCAAAAATCTTCTTCTGCTGAAAGTGAAATATTGAGGCAAAACTTACAAGTGGTGGACTGCCTATCCATGAGGAACAAAACATACATATGACATCATAGGTCGCATGGTGTGGCAGCCATGTTGGATTTACCCAAAAACTATATAAGAATCTTCTTCTCCAGAAGGGCTGAGAGATCAAAGAAACTTCACACAAATGTTCCCGAGCCATGGGTGTACAAGTTTGTTTAGGAATAATTGATAGGTCACATCGTTGGCAGCCATATTGATTGGAAGAAAATATTAAATAATTTTTTCTCTGGAAACGCTTAATAAATTGATGTGAAACTTCACAATTACGATCTAGTAGTGATGGAGTACATGTTTTAAATTTCAATTGATCAGAACAATGGTCTGGCAGCCAGAATTTTTTATTTTTATCTCTTTTTTTTTATTCAATAAGGCTCACTGGCTGTGCCTGGATGGGTTTGAGGTAGAGGAGAGCAGCTGAAAAGCGAGTCCTATCCAAGTTCTCCTGATGACTTCGTCTTTACTCTTTGCTCGGTTGGGTTCCTGATTACTTCAATGCAGATTATACCCATTTGATTTGAATTGAATTTATTTCAATCCCATTCTAAATTCAATGGAATAATAATAAACTTCATGGGTCAGGGTGTTCCATTAAAGCGGAGTTGCATCAAAGCGGGACGTCTTGGTACCTGTCATTGTGCTTGCAGTTATAAAGTGGCAGTTCTAGTTATGCTCTTATTAATGACGTAACACACCAGTACACAACCACCACAGAAACAAGTCTTGCAAGGGTCTGCATATCTGATTGCTCTTTTTCTTGTTTGAATATCATATATACGTTTTTTGGCCATATCACTCAATGGTGAAGAATCACTTTTTTTAATTCTCAAATCTGATTCAGATTGTCACAAAAATCTAACCAATTCGTCTTTGTCACTCATGACGGCTAAACAAGTTTCGTTCGCATCCATTCATATTTTTTGAGATGCATGCTTACAGACAGGACAGACAGACAGACAGACAGACACAGACAAACAGGGTAATGTGGACGGAGGTAATCGCCCCACAGAAGTCCCATTAAAATAAATTTTCCATCGATACTCAGCCTAGCAACGTCACCAAATAATCATCGATTTCATCATTAAACTCACCTCAAGTAAAGTAAAACTAATAGCGAACTTATTCCATCATTACCCACTCAATAAGTCACCATTGTACACTTATTCCATTATTAAGTCATCATTGGAGAACTTATTCCATTATTAACCTTCCCCTATAAGTCTGCCATGAGATAATTTATTCCATTATTAACTCACCCTAATAAGTCCACCATGAGAGAATTGATTCCATTATTAACCAATCCCAAGCAAAAGTATTCCATCAGAATCCTTTTGATGAAGTAAACTAATCGTGTACTTTTTCCATCATTAACTCACCCGAATGAACTACTCCTTTCAAGCTCTTCTCCCTGTGCAAACTTCCCAAGTAATAAAATAACCTTGCAGCAAAGGCACTCTGCTTACGTCTTCTTGAACGAACAGTAAATAATTCAATGGAATAAAACAAAACAAAACAAAAACACAGTTTTGTCCACACTGGTAATAAATAATGCTTGAAAACGAGATAATGCAAGAAATGATGTGACATTGATTTGTGGCAATTAATCCTGCAAATAATGGATTATAAATAGAGAGGAAAAGGTAATACATGACTGAAGCAGAATTATATTTTCATAAATGGCAAATTCTATTATTAGTTTTCTTCTTTTCATTCATCACAGTTGTAAACTGAAGCAAAATCATTTCAAAGCAAGCTAGTTATATTTTTCCTTCTGCATTGCTGATAATTCATGAGGAGCTATGTTATATTATGTGTATATATAATATATATATATATATATATATATATATATATATATATATATATTACAGTATATAGTTACGAATCTGGCAGCCCCTGTGCAACAACAGCCAGGTCCTATAGATGAGTTATATCGGTAGTACGTGTTCTAGTTAGGGTCCCGTCCGAGTCTATGGGATTATATGTTTGTGCGCTGCAGAGTTATTTGATAGTTGGGTTTTCTTTTACTACTTTAATAATGACAACAACGCCTACTTCCTTTCCAACAACACTCTGCCTCGCATTCTTCGCGCGCTCGCTGCGAGCGCGTGCATGGGCGGAGTTTCACATGAGCATGGCTCCCTCTTTGGCCAATCGGCAAGGAGCGGCGTCTCACCCGCCCCATCTCCACTCAGACCATCGTCATTATGCCACGTGGCGGAGGGGGAGGTAGGCGGAGTACAACGCCTCCGATCGGGACTCCACCAGAAGGGTGGGAGTTGCCCCACCTACCGTGGGCCCGTCCATGGAAACGGCCAGGGAATCGTGCGATGCGGTCCGACCAATCAGGAGGCGAGTGGCCAGGAGAAGAGCCCCTCCCTCCAAAAGAAAGAGCGTGGTTGGCGGACGAGCAGAGAGAGTTTTTTGCGTCCTGGGTGTCTTGAACACGTCTGCCTGGGTTTGCGGCGGACTGCATCCCTCGCTTCGGAGGTGTCTCGTCTGGCCGCATTGCAGCGAGCGGTCGTTTTCATCAGGGAGATCACCTCGTCTCACCTCCTCTGGATTCGGCTGCCCTGGTCGTCTTTTGGTGACCGGAGCTCGGGAAGGGTGGACGACCAGCCGCGCGCTCACGGCCAGGTAGCCAGCCGTCCTGACTCAGCCGAACTATCCCCTCGGCTGGAGAGCGAATAAAGACCGGGTTGGGTCCATTTTCTTTTTTTTGGGTGTGCTGTCTGTGTGCGGGCCTGTCTTGTCCAATTTAGAATTGTTAAGTGCTTTTGTTGTACTTATTTGCATTTCTTATAGTCGTGATAACTCTGCCCTTACGTGTCCCCTCGTCTCCCGATTATTGTAAAATAAACACCCTATTGTTGAATGTACCAGCTCGTTTCTGTGCTTCTTTCATTGGTTTTAGCATGGTGCGTGTTGGAGAAATAGCGAAGCGGCAAATTGTTCATTTGGTCCGGCGCGGCTCTGGTAACTCCGCTCGGTTACGCCGATCCGAGCCATTACCCGCCAACTTGGATCGGACAGAGTCGGCCGAGGGTGTGGTTTCCCCGGTAGTTGGACGGCGTGAGTACTTCGGTAAATTGGAGTTAGACAAGTGGACGCTACCTCATCGAGTCAAAATATTGGCGACACGGTCCTGTACGGGACCATGCCTTTCAGAGTTCTCAAAAGCACGATCTTGATTCCGGGTGTTCGGTGGAGCCGACTCTACTGCTCACCAAGCGGTCGTGCTCACCGCCGACACCCGGCCCACAACAAATTGGTGTCAGGAGCGGGTTTCGAACCCTCCGCCTCCGTAGAGAAATTCACGGGATTCGGACCAGGGGTGCGGAGCAAAACCTTCCGTTCCTCAATTGCGAGCGGATATTAAATTTTATTCTCAACACGCAACATGGCAAGCCAAGATGAGCTGGGCAGGTGGGTAGTAGTGTTAGAGGAACCTATGGTCCAAGACACACCCCCATGCAGGAACTTTCCCCCGACCGGACCCCAAATAATGAGCATGGCAGGGGCGGCGTACGACACCTCCCCCCCCCCCCCTCCATCAAATTCCCCCTCGACCCCTGGCGGATCCGTGCCCGACCAAGCGAATTAGCTTTGTCAGGTCGTTTGACATGAACCGGTTGGGGGAATGTTGATGGAAATGAAGGAAAAATGGACCGCGAACGTGCGCAATGCACAAAGAATGAAAAACGGTTGGAAAACAAAATGGACCGGAATGCGAAAGAACAGAGCGACAAAATGGATGAGATGAGGGGCGATATGCAAACACTGAGGGCGTATGCAAACGCAGTGAGGGAAATGCAGTGCATGGGGTTGAGTCTCCAGGCGGGGAAAGAGGCAATGAGGCGGGCTTGGACGGGATGAAGGGCATAATGGCGGCACCACGTGGCGAGCGACCGAACTGACCAGAGGGAGTGCAAATTGTGTCTGGCCCGCGATGGAGATGGGTGAGGTCGGGATGACGAGAGACGCCACCACAATTAAAGGGAAACGTGTAGGTGAGACG
>CM068954.1:21137950-21155450 GCA_035128595.1 Eptatretus atami
GACAAGACAGGCCCGCACACAGACACGCACACCCAAAAAAAAGAAAATGGACCCACCCGGTCTTTATTCGGCTCTCCAGCCGAGGAGGATAGTTCGGCTGGGAGTCAGGACGGCTGGCTACCTGGCGATGACGCGCGCGGCTGGTCGTCCACCCCTTCCCGAGCTTCGTCACCAAAAGACGGACCAGGGCAGCCGAATCCAGAGGAGGTGAGACGAGGTGATCTCCCTTGATGAAAATCGACCGCTCGCTGCAATGCGCCAGACGAGACACCTCCGAAGCGAGGGATGCAGTCCGCCGCAAACCCAGGCAGACGTGCTTCAAGAACCCAGGACGCAAAAAACTCTCTCTGCTCGTCCCGCCAACACGCTCTTTCTTTTAGGAGGGAGGGCTTCTTCTCCTGGCCACTCGCCTCCTGATTGGTCGGACCCATCGCACGATTCCCTGGCCGTCTTCCATTGGACGGGCCCACGGTAGGTGGGCAACTCCCACCCTTCTGGGTGGAGTCCCGATCGGAGGCTTTGTAGCTCCGCCTACCTCCCACCTCGGCCACGTGCATAATGACGATTGGGGCGGGTGAGACGCCCGCTCCTTGCGATTGGCCAAAGAGGGATGCCATGCTCATGTTAAACTCCGCCCATGCACGCGCTCGCCAGCGAGCGCGCGAAGAATGCTGAGGGCAGAGTGGTTGTTGTGAAAGCGAAGGTAGGCGTTGTCATTATTATAAGTGATGTAAAAGAAAACCCTAACTATCAAAATAACTCTGCAGCACACAAACATATAATTCCCATTAGACTCGGGACGGGACCCTAACTAGAAACACGTACTTACCGATATAACTCATCTATAGGACCTGGCTGTTGTGTGCACATGGCTGCCAGATTCGTAACTATATACTGTATATATATATATATATATATATATATATATATATATATATATATATATATATATATATATATATATATATACATACATATATATACATAGCTCCTCCATGAATTATCAGCAATGCAGAAGGGAAAAATATAACTAGCTTTGCTTTGAAATGATTTTGCTTCAGTTTACACTGTGATGAATGAAAATGAAGAAAACTAAATATAGAATTTGCCATTTATGAAAATAATAATTCTGCTTCAGTCAGTGTATTACCCTTTTCCTCTCTATTTATGATCCATTATTTGCCAGCGATTAATTGCCACAAATCAATGTCACATCATTTTCTTGCATTATCTCGTTTTCAAGAAATTATTTATTACCAAGTGTGGACAAAACTGTGTTTTTGTTTTGTTTTGTTTTATTCCATTGAAATTATTTACTGTTCGTTCAAGAAGACGTAACAGAGTGCCTTTGCTGCAAGGTTATTTTATTACTTGGGAAGTTTGCCCCAGGGGAGAAGAGCTTGGAAAGGAGTAAGTTCACTTTCGGGTGAGTTAATGATGGAAAAAGTACACGATTAGTTTACTTCATCAAAAGGATTTCTGGATGGAATACTTTTGCTTTGGGATTGGTTAATAATGGAATCAATTCTCTCATGGCAGACTTATTAGGGGAAGGTTAATAATGGAATAAGTTCTCTAATGTATGACATTATGGGTGGGTTAATAATGGAATAAGTTCTCCAATGAGTGACTTAATAATGGAATAAGTTGTACAATGGGTGACTTATTTGGAGTGGGTTAATGATGGAATAAGTTCGCTATTAGTTTACTTTACTTGAGGTGAGTTAATGATGAAATCGATGAGTTATTTGGTGACGTTGCTAGGGCTGAGTTATCGATGGAATAATTTATTTTATGGGACTTCTGTGGGGGCGATTACCTCCGTCCACATTACCCTGTTTGTCTGTGTCTGTCTGTCTGTCTGTCTGTCTGTCTGTAAGCATGCTATCTCAAAAAATTATGAATGGATGCGAACGAAACTTGTTGTACCGGTTGCATGAGTGACAAAGACGAATTGGTTAGATTTTTGTGACAATCTGAATCCAGATTTGAGAATTAAAAAAAAGTGATTCTTCACCATTGAGTGATATGGCCAAAAAACGATATATATGATATTTCAAACAAGAAAAAGAGCAATCAGATAGTGCAGACCCTTGCAAGGACTTGTTTTCTGTGGTGGTTGTGTACTGGTGTGTTACGTCATTAATAAGAGACATAACTAGAACTGCCACTTTATAACTGCAAGCAGCAATGACCAGGTACCAAGACGTCCCGCTTTGATGCAACTCCGCTTTAATGGAACACCCTGACCCATGAAGTTTATTATTATTCCATTGAATTTAGAATGGGATTGAAATAAATTCAATTCAAATCAAATGGGTATAATCCTGCATTGAAGTAATCAGGAGGAACCCAACCGAGCAAAGAGTAAAGACGAAGTCATCAGGAGGAACTTGGATAGGACTCGCTTTTCAGCTGCTACTCCTCTACCCTCAAACCCATCCAGGCACAGCCAAGTGAGCCTTATTCAATAAAAAATAATGATAAAAAAAAACGAGATGAAAAAATTAAATAATTCTGGCTGCCAGACCATGTGGCTGATCAATTTGAAATTTAAAACATGTACTTCCCATCACTACTAGATCGTAATTGTGAAGTTTCACATCAATTTATTAAGCGTTTCCAGAGAAAAAATTATTTAATATTTTCTTCAATCCAATATGGCTGCCAAACGATGTGACCTATCAATTATTCCTAAACAAACTTGTACACCCATGGCTTCGGGAACATTTGTGTGAAGTTTTCCTTTGATCTCTCCAGCCCTTCTGGAGAAGAAGATTCTTATAGGTTTTTGGGTAAATCCAACATGGCTGCCACACCATGCTGACCTATGATGTCATATGTATGTTTTGTTCCTCATGGATAGGCAGTCACACTTGTAAAGTTTTGCCTCAATATGTTCAGCTTTCAGAGAAGAAGATTTTGAAGGTAAAAAAAAAAAAAACAATATGGCTACCAAATCAGGTGACTGATGACGACATCAATTTTTTTCTCTGGACCATTTTATGCCGAGATAACCCTCATAAATTTTCAAACTGATTCGATGTAGCATTCTGCATTGGCAATTATGACTTAATAACGAAGGCACCTATGACATCATTAAAAAATCACACCTATTCCCCATGATGAGTACTTGCGATGTGCCAAGTTTCAATTTTTTCCTTTGTGCGGTTTCAGAGATAGAGGTCCAAAGTTTTTCCATTTTCCCACCATGGCTGCCACACCACGTGAACTATGACGTCATAATTATCATTAAAATATTCCACATGAGTCGTCGCTTCTATGTTGAAAATTTCGTTTCAATATGACGAGCGGTTGCAGAGAAAAACACTGAAGTACTCTGCGAATAGACAGACAGACAGACAGACAGACAGACCCAAATGCAATGATGTCACAAACAAACAAAAGGACCCAAATGCAATGATGCCTCTCCTCCGGTGAGGGTAAACATTGTGGATGGGTTTTGACATAACTTGATGGAACATTTGGGTAAGTGACAAGAACAAGCCAATTCGATTTTGATTCAGGTCTGGATGCAGATCTGGCCTTACAGTGGGATACAAAGCGTAAACTGTTCAGCCTGGTGGAGGTTTGCGCTTCACCGAGTGCCGTTCTAGTTTTATGATGGAATAGGTTCACTCATGGGTGACTTCGTTGGGGGTGTTTCATGATGGAAAAAGTTCACAATTGCGTGACTGCACTAGAGATGCGTTCAGGAAGGAATAAGTTCACCCCAAGATGGGTTTATCATAGATTGAGTATACCGTAGGGTGAGTTTATCATGGGATAAGGTCACTGGGCTCGTGTTATAGGTCTTTATACAACTAATTTATGAAAGCCATTCTTGTTACTTGCAAAATCGAAGATTTCTTCAAGTATATTGGTCAGTCGATTTTGTTATTCCATCTGTCTGGTTGTCTGTTTGTCTTTGTTTGTCAATCTCCTACAGGTCACAATTCTAAACCAATCGTCATAAAACTTTACCAAGTTGTAGAGGTAATCTCAACTGAGACGCCATTTGATTTTGAGGTCAAAGGTTATCTTGTGGTGGAATTTATAAAATGGTAATTTTTCATCCGATTGACTTGAAAGTTGAAGTAGGATTTGCATATTGCGTCACTGAATTGGGAAGCAACTATTTTTGTGGTCAAAAAAGTCAAAGGTCAAACTTCTGAAATCCATTTTCAACTGTTAAAAATCGTCCAATTTACATCCTATTAACTTGAACAGGATTAGCATAGTCCATCACTGAATTGGGAAAGCAACTATTTTTGAGGTTAAAAGTTCAAAGGTCAACTCGAGGTCTAACTTCTAAAATCATCAATTAAAATCTGAAAAATCGTCAATTTTCATCTGATTATCCTGAAAATTAAGCAGCAATTACATAGTCCATCACTGAATGTGAAAAACCAACTATTTTTGAGGTCAAAAGGTCAACTCAAGATCAAACTTCCAAAAAAATAGTTTAAATCTGAAAAATAATACATTTTCATCCAATTGACCTGAGATTTGATGAAGATTGTCAATTTTAATCTTGATGAAATGGACAATTTGATGTATCCATGGCAATCTTTGGAGAGGGGAGTGGATTTTGCAAGTATCGTTCTCTGCACGACATCTTTTTCTTTTTTATTTATTCGTATGCAGCCTGTGGCTGCTTGGCTGTATCATTTTCTGGGGGCACAGCTATGCCGCTGATGCAATTCCCCCCTATTACCAGCACAGTAAGCACACTGGTAATCATTTTGCTGACCTCAGAAAAATGACAGGCTGAGTCAACCCGCCTGGTGTTAATTCAACAGCATGATAGTGGCTTGAACTAATATCTAATATCTTAAGCCAGACACCCTAACCATGAAGCCATCAGGCTTATGAAAGCGGTTATACTATTTGACATCATGACAATAGCTCTATATGCTTGCCATCAAACTATCCAGTTATTCCTCCATCCGATGAAGAATAAAAATGGCAGTTTCATCTCATGAAACTCATCGGCTTTCATACAAGTCCAGGTTCAGCAATTTAATTATACTTGCTATCCTTATGTTGTAAGACCTTTTCAGAACAATGCCAAAACCAAACAAAGTGAAATTGCTTCAGCACGCTTTCCTCAACACCATACTTTGGGGTTTCATTGTAAGAAATCCTTAGATATTTAATGTGGGATTAGGACTTTGAAAGGGCAGCAGAGTAAATTATTCAGCATTTTCACACATCATCCTTGTGAGTTTCTTTGAAAAGAATATTACGTGGGTAGGTGTTAGGATTTAGTACCTTTAATTTTGTGCTCATTCTGACGGCTTTCCTCATTTTGCTATTGTCCTCAAATCAGTGAGAGAATTGAAAAATAATTATTGCCTCCAGGGACAGTTTGGAAAACATCTTGAAGGAAGCAATCGGTGTTTATGACTTTGACTTGTGACATGCATTTGGCAGTGATGATGTGTGAAAGTGTGAAGCTTGAATAACTTTGAATTCATTTGTAAGTCTGTGACAGAAGTGAAAATGAGACAATATTTGCAAAAGGACAAAAAGGATTAAGACACGGTGAGTCAAAGTTCAGGAAATCTGCAAATAGCCCAGTGAGTGTTGTGCACGCCGCCGGACAGAGGTGGACCATCGTAACGCCGCCGGATGGAGGTGGATCATCGTAACGCCGTCAGATGGAGGTGGGCCATCGTAACGCCGTCGGATGGAGGTGGATCATCGTAACGCCGTCAGATGGAGGTGGGCCATCGTAACGCCGTCGGCCGGAGGTGGACCATCATGAACGCCTTTAGAATGCCTTTAGGGCCTACTCTAAATGGCTCCCGGTACATGATTCTCAATAAATATACCTGCTGCCTTAAAACCCACACTCATTTCCACATAATGCTTACATTTGCTCCATTGTTATGTTTTCAAATGCAGAAAGCCTTCAACATCTGGTTGAAAGTCATTACACATATCTTCTTCCATGGAGGGTTAAATCTCATCAATATGAGCGTTTACCTACTTTATACTTGTACTGACTGCATCCTTACACAGTTCTGCATTGATATGATGGCAATCAAAACTTAATTTCGAGACAGCTTCAATCTAGTGAGCTTGAAAATGTGAAACTGACATTCTTACGTGATTGATTTACAAACCATATCCGTTGACTTATAACCATGAATCATCTCGATCGTATCAGTTCTCGGAAGGTAGGCATATTTGATCAAAAGAAAAAATGTATGGCACACCTGAATGGAGGTTTGGGTGTGTCAGGCTGAGGAATGACACGATAGCTAATTTGTTAGCTTGCTCGCCTCTCACCTGTCTGGTCGTGGATTTTGTTCCTCCGTCGCAGTGTATGCAATTAAACGCTGCCAGAAGGAATGCATCGTGGAGCATGCCATCCTGAGGGTGGGATATAATGCCAGCTGTTCCATTTTAATTTACGTTGTCGACATCAAAGATCATGCTGTATCTCAAAAAGGGTAGGCCACCGTGTGTGCGGATCCTGGCTGAATTCCCTGCAGGGAGATGGAATTTCAAATCAATATGAATTATTGTAGGTCTGTGGATGTCTTAGTTGGACAGTCAATTCAAGAATATGGCTGGTGGAGAGAGGTAAATTGATGGGTGAGGCTTATGTGGTGTGGATAAAGCACAGGCATGATGGGCCAAATCGACTCCTGTAGGTTTCCATATATTTTTTACAGCATGCACACGAAGCAAAAAGTGAGGTTAAGCAATTGGTTCATGCCTGTCCGTCCGTCTTTTCAGTTTATGATGTGAGGAACAGCCTATTTAAATTGAATGTTGTATTGTGAACACAAATCAGAACATGAATAGAGACAAGTCTTTCGTTTTCACGTACTTTGGCTTTGACTTCATCCTGATTTAGCATGCATAGAGAGCAGTGAGATAAATTTTTTACTCTGTGCACCTGCCTGGCAGTCGACCAAAATTGAAAATCATTCCAAACAGGAAACTTACTGTTTTTAAGGACGTCATAAAGGACACAAACAACAGGCACGAATAACTAATATAACATGTCAGATTGGGTGGTGTAAAATAGACGCTGGGTAAAACGTCGGTAAAACTCGGAATGAACTTATTTATACGCCTTTAAACTTTTATTCAAAATGAATTACATTCTTGAAGAGTGTATAAAACGAATCCCCTTCATAATATGACAAAGAACCATGATATACATACATATATATATATATATATATATATATATATATATATATATATACATACACACATATATATATATATATACATATACAGAGACATTTTGAAGGACATTATCATGAAAAGAAAACCACAAAGCTTTTCTTTGTGCTCTCTTCAGGTGAAATTTGCACAAAGTGAGTGAGTAATGAAGACGAACAGTCTAATAGACACCTATCGCCTATTCTAATTGCTTACCCTTTCTGGACGTCCTCATAGAGAGATCTACATCGTCATTTACTACGTCCATCTATAGAAAGCCCACTTTCACTGGCCAGTATACTCGAAAGGACTCTTTTAGTTGAACGAGATACAAGATTGGTTTGATCAATGTATTTGTGAGTTGAGCTAAGAGGATATGTTCCAAGTCCAAGTTTCATACAGAGATGGACAAGATTGCTGGCATCCTCAGTGAGAATGGATATCTTGAGTATATCATCAGGTTTATGCACAAATTCCTCACTGTTATAGATGAACGGAAGATGTGTTCTGAAAAGTGCCCCGTCGACATCAAGATTCCTTGGAAATGGAAAATGTCGCAAAGATATGAGGAACAAATCAAAAGATGTGTCTCAAACACATATCTGGCTGTTTGTCCAAGAGTGATTTTCACCTCTCGACGTCTGATTCCTGCAGTGAAGAAGGATGTTCTGTCTGCCTCAAGACTTAGCAATATTATTGATGAGTTCAAGTGCCGATGTGATGCTCGGTATGGAAGCAGAACTACCCAGACTATGACTGACAGAATCAAACAGCATGTCCATTTGTCCATCAGGAAAAACACAATTGGTACACGAATACAGCCGGTATGTGCTTGTCGGAAGTACCCAGCATCAATCCCAACATCGTGTGCATCTGCTATTGAACAGCATTTGATTGAGAATGCAAACTGTGCTGAACATTATAATGTGGAAGCATTCAAGATATTGAGTAGATGACGAAGTATAACGCATCTCCGAATACTAGAAGCGGCATTTATCTACGCCATGGATCCTATGTTATCATTGTTATGTCGGCAAAAAGAGTTTGTCTACTCTCTTTGCTTATTTGTGCAAAGAAGAAGAGGAACACGAACTCGTCTCATGATCACGAATGGCTCTGAAGAAGATTCCACAACAGCCTGAGCGGCTCCGCCTCAGACTCTGCAACCTCCAATTGGAGAGCTGAACACTGAACAGGCTCGCTCCCCGAGCTCGTGTCCTCCACGATTCGGCTCCGCACACGATCTGGAGCGACTCCGCCACGACCACCGACCCCCTCAAAGTGCCCTCGATCCAGAGCGACTCAGCCAGCACGGTCCGGCGAGCGAGGTCCAGCAGCGAGCCTTCGCGTCCGCTCACACGCACGCCTCAGACCTTGTCGTCGCGCTCGCGTTTCTCCTCAGCGGAAAAACTCTCGCCCTCGCATTCCTTTTCTTTTTCCAAACTCAACTCGCTCGCGCTCGCGTTTGCCCTTTTCTTCACCAAGCCCCGCCCCTTGCGCTCGCATTCCGCCTCTTTTCCACCAAGCCCCGCCCCTTCTCAACTCCCGCCCTTCCTTCCAGAACATGCGGGAAACTTCCAGAAGGAAGGGTTTTCCCGCCAAATCGGCGATGCTCGCACCGCCGCGGTATTTTCTTTTTTCCCTTGCAGGGTGAAATCCACCGCGGCGACGCCATTCGTTCGGGGAGGGGGGGAGGCGGGGCCGCTTGCTTTCCCTCGTCGAAGCCAGGCCTCTGGCAACCGTGTGCCGAGGTAGAACGCGGTGGTTGTTGAGGCGGCGTGGTTGGTGGTTGTTGTAATGGTGGCGTGGTTGGCGTTTGTTGTAATGGTGCGTGGTTGGCTTGTGGTTAAGGTAGTTGTTGTGTGGTTGATCCAAAATAACGATAGATAAAGAAAAACGGCTATCTCAAAGAGTCGCAGCCCGATGAACACACGAATAATTCCCTCTGAACAACGGTGGGGAACTAACTGAACAAAAAGTTACCGGCATAACTGACCTGAGGACCTTTATGGTGTATTGCAAATTTCCACAGCCGTAACACTACCCTCCCCTTTTTACAGACTCATCCCGAGTTGTCGAATTTTCGTGTGCCATCATGTGTAGTTCTCCCCTAATACGTTTTACCTTCGATCCCCGAGTGCGACATTCAGTGTATTCGTGTCCCCAAAATAAATAACCTACGGGCTGAGTAACTAACTAAACAAACCCACTCATACAGACGACTTAACTACATTGCCGGCGCTATGACTGACATGCCGGGGGCGCACTCATGTACAATACAACTTAACCTTACAAATTTTACACTAACCATGGCCCAGGATCGATGGACTCTGTGAAAAAAAAAAGTTAGCAGGAGCCAGGCTGCTCAAACACAGTCTCTGGCTCATGAAATGCAGGTGACAGGAACGGGGCGGCTGCTCACACGCAGTCAAAGGCCTCCCCCTTTTAAAATGAACGCAGCGAATACAACGGCGCACGAGCTGCCAAACGCAGTCTCCGTGTTGGCTCAAGCAACACAAGCAATGAACGATGCACGGGCCGCCAATGCAGGCCCGTGTTGCAGCTGCCATCAGAGCAGTCCCTGCAATTTGCGCGGTGATCCTGGCGCACATGGCAATGAACAAGGGGGGGGGGGAATGCAAAACAGAACGGGGGCTGGTGACATGGGCAGCAGGCATGGCATGGCAAAGGTGGGAAGGCAAGGCATGGCAAAATAAGGCCGTTGCAGGCGAACACAGCCGCAGAAGAAATGGCCGGCACAGGCCTTGTAGTAACAGCCAGCCGATGAAGTGGCCGGCACAAGCCTTGCAGCAAACACCCAGCCGATGACGTGGCCGGCACAGGCCTTGTAGTAAACACCCAGCCGATGACGTGGCCAGCACAGGCCTTGTAGTAACACAGCCGGCAGATGAAATTGGCCGGCACAGGCCTCGAAGCAACCACAGCCAGCAGACGAAGTGGCCAGCCTCTTGCCTTGAAACGGAGGTTCGTGGAGGGAGTGCGGTGGTGCTGGCCACTCGGAAGGGGCTCAGACCTACCCACGGTCTCCCTCCCAACCTATCGCCTTTGCCTGTCTCCGTCCATACCCACTCCCTTAATTGTCAAAACCCAATTTAGCCCCACTTATTTTTTTGTTTTTTATTTATTTTCACTCCCTTCTATAATTTGTCCCCTAAGCCCCTTTATCGTCCTTGTTCGACTAACCTATCGTCTCCTAGCCTACTCCCAACCCCTACGTTCCTTTCCTGGAGGGAATAAGGCAGAGCTAGCGTCCTGTGTTGAGGCCGAACTCAAGCCTCAGGATGGCCTCCTCGGAGTTCAGCGATCAACCCAAAGTGGGTCCAGCGGCCCACAACGAGAGTGAAGGGATGGATGGTGCGAGGGGTTCACTTCCTAATCTACCCTATCCATTATCACTTAAACTACCCCGGGCTTTCAACAAGCGCCTCTCGCTTAAGCTATTGGTTCTATCAACCCAGATTCCCGTCGCCTGTGTTGGTGTCCTCACAATTTCGGGCCATGCCCCCCAATTTTCTTCCCGTGCCCTTACACGGTTTCGTGACTGGGACACGTGGCTCCCTTGGCAGGAACTACCCTCTGCCGATTCCCCAACAATGGCACCCCCGGGCACTACACTGCCTCCGAGCCTACCAGCTCCCTAAAACTGGGAGTGCCCTCCATGGCGACACCCCGTCGATGCCCACGTGGCGTGTTGACGCCCCGGGTCCCTTTCGAGGGTCGCCCGTGCCCAGTACACTGCCCCCGTGGCATATGGCGCCCCGGCCCCCGCATCATGCGGCGCACCCGTGCCCACTACAACTATCCCGCCCCCCATGGGCCCTGGCCTACCCGGCTGACTAGCCCGGTGCCCGGGGTACCCACTCAGCGATACTCACCTTCCGCAGCCACGCTCCCAGCCCGTCAACAGGGCTCCTGCACCCCTCCAAATGGTATCGAGCCTACGTTCCCACCAACAGCAAAACGACCTCCATTTTGTCAATTTGACTAACCCCCTAACTCACATTACACTGACCCCGGGGTCCCTTGGGCAGGAGTCACTCCTCCCCCCAATCACTCATCGCACCATGCATTCCACATTCGCTCCATGGCCTCAGACCCGCTGGCCTCACTCACTCAACATGTACCTTTTCCACTCTTCAACTTTACACTGCTGAATCCTGCCATTCTGCTCACTAAATCCCCTAACTACCTCGTGCTCCCACATCATCCCTTACACTACAGCACGTTCCATTTAACCTACATAGCTGAGCTACGTCCCCTCTACACACTCACTGTCTGTCTTTGTCTCCAAATAATCAACAATCAATTTCCCCTCCTAAATCTGCACTGAATCCCTCTACCTAATCCATTCCACGGCTCCATGAGGACTTACCCCTGCCCCATGAAGCCGGTCTAGCTATCACTAACCCTTCCCCCTAACTAGTGTCATCCTGTGCCCTGGACAGGGGTCTTCCACCCCTTGCCCAGGGAATCCTGTTCACCCGAAGCGAGGCTTGTTTTTATTTTGTTTTTTTTTAAATGCGCGCGCACCAGCGCGGCAACTCGCAACCTGCGCTTTTTCCCCGTGACGTCATGGCAGCTGTTCGTGCACCTCGTCCCTCCTTGGACGGTACCATCTGGCAGGATACCCCTCCTGCCTGATTCCAACCCTAGTGCAGCCATGACGTCACCCTGCGCATTCAAAAGCAAGCCTCGCGTTCGAGGGTTCCCCACACGAACACATGTGCTCTGCCCGTCTGCCCGTCGGAGTCACGGTGGGGGTTTAACCTCACCACAGGAGGGATACCCTCCTGCCTGATTCCAACCCTACGCAGCCATGACGTACCCTGCGCATTCAAAAGCAAGCCTCGCGTTTCGAGGGGTCCCCACACGAACACATGTGCTCTGCCCGTCGGAGCTTCACACACACGCCGCGTGGAGAACCCATCCGGTCCAAATCCATTACCAGCCTACCTTTTGTCCGTCCGCGGGATCGAACATCCACCGCTGGCGTTTACGGACCGGGTTTCACTCCCGCAGCGCGCGCACGCAGCGGTCTCGTGCGAAGCACGGCCCGGACCTCGCGCTCGCTGCTGGGTAAACCCGGCGCGGTCCCCATTACAGCTACGGCCGCTACCCGGCCTTTGTCCATCTGTCGCCGTCGTCGTCGCCATTCGACCCACGCACACCTGCGTGTCACACGCTCACACTCCATTCCATGACAATCACTCTCGGAGACGCGGCTGCGTCTCCCTCATGCCCACCGTCATCTCCCTCACACACGCTGTCCCTCTCACACTCGGCCGCTCACTCGCAACGGCTGTTCGCTCACGCTGCCATACTACTCACGCACGTGGTTTCTTCCTCACACGGCGTGCTGGAAGGCCGCACGTCGGCACACTCGCAACAACACCACTCACACACAGGGTCTCACTCGCACAATGCGTGCCAGAAAGCACGCATCTCCGCACACTCGCAACACGCACACCTGCACAACCACACTGGGATTCGCGCCACCACTAGGGTTCCGGGGTCTCCCAACCCCCCAAGCTGCACTGCACCTGTCCACAGCACTCGCCCCCTCTAACTCGCTTGACGACCGACCCACCTGGTCGAGATCAGCTTCAAGGGAGCATAGCGTCTCCCTCCGTCCCTGAAGGAGGCTATCCGGCTGCTTGCACCGGGTCACGACACAGTCCGCCAGCTCGCCCCATTAAGCCTCGCTAACCCATGTGTGTGTGCTCGTCTTTCACCCCGTCTTATCGTGTAATCTCTCCTCTATTTTTCTATCTCCCGAGTCTCTATACATTTATTTATTTATCTCTTCGTGTTTATTAGTTTCTTCCTGGATCTTCGTCTCTTCTCCGGCTTTCCGCTCCACTTCCATAATTATTCCTCATGTCTCCTTTCACACTCCCTCTTCACGTCTCCCAATCCCTCTTTTATTTCCCCCTGCTCTTTATTTAATTGCTCTACCTCCTCGTATTCTTTTCCATTTCCCCCCTTAATTGGTCATGTCCCTTCTTTACTTTCCAGCCCATCCTGCAGGCCTCACCCATGCACTGCATCTCTTCCCACAGCATTTCACATTGTTATCCATTTTGTTTTTTATGCCATCCACATTTTATTCATGCCATCCATTTTGTTGTTCATTTCGCTTTTCATTCCTTGCATATCCCCACTGATTCCTGCCAGAATGGCGAATAGCTGGGCCATGTCGGGTGCGCTCGGCTGAGCCGATTCGGCAAGGATCGGGGGTTTTGGCGGAGAGGGGGAGGGAGGTGACAATACACCGCGGCCGCTGCCGCGCCCATTTCGGCTCTGGGTTCGGTTGGGGGGAATTGTTCCTGCACAACAAGCATTTCCTGCTCGGGGTTCTCATCCTGAGCCATGGATTCTACCAATTCCACATCCATTTCTAATACCCCGGCTCCCGTTCGCCTTGAAATGCCATCTTATCCCGTGGAAGAAATTAATTTGAATCGCTCGTAATTTGGGGGGAACGGGGGGGGGGTTGCTTCGCACACCCCTGGTCCGACTCCCGTAAATTTAGTTGGAGACAGAGGTGGATTCGAATCCCACACTCCTGCACACCACTGTTACGAATTTCGTCCGCCCGGCGTGCGATCGGCCACGTAACTCTAATCGCGACCGCGTCGCCCACCGGTCGGACAATTCAGTCGTGACCCTCCTGGAACAACGCCAGGAGCTAGTCACGGGTGGGGGTTTAACTCACCACAATCATGCCAATTGGCCACCCGGCAGGATAGGGTTGTTCGCCAAATTCGACCTACCTAAGTACCTGCGCGAGTAGTCGACCGGGCGATCGTACCTCGCCGCAGGTCGGCCTAGGACACGAACCGCTTAAGCGGTCCGTTCCGTGCTATCGTGATAACCGAGCGGTGTTATCGCCGACCTCGACGGATGCGATTCTGTTTATCGGGTGTTGAAACCCACTACCAGTTATTCCACGAGTAGGTGGCACTTTCAACATAGGGAGAGGACGCAACGAACGGGAAACATTTCACAAGCACATTTATTGCACACACAAGCAAGGGGCAGTCATGCAATTTACAGGCAATGCAATGAAAATTAATCGTGCACGGGACGGGGACAAAGACACGAGCAGGGCAAAAGCACTACAACCGACTATTAGTTATTCTTTAGAGCACTTAAACTGTTTTACTTATGGAGACTGGCGCCACAAACACACATACAAAAGCCCAAAGAAATAAAAGGAAGAGCGTGACCGTGTGGTGAGCTCCCCGAGCTCGTGTCCTCCACGATTCGGCTCCGCACACGATCTGGAGCGACTCCGCCACGACCACCGACCCCCTTAAAGTGCCCTCGATCCAGAGCGACCCAGCCAGCACGGTCCGGCGAGCGAGGTCCAGCAAGCGAGCCTTCCGTCCGCTCACACGCACGCCTCAGACCTTGTCGTCCGCTCGGTTTCTCCTCAGCGGAAAACTCTCGCCCTCCATTCCTTTTCTTTTTCCAAACTCAACTCGCTCGCGCTCGCGTTCCGCCCCTTTTCTTCACCAAGCCCCCGCCCTTGCGCTCGCTTCCGCCTCTTTTCCACCAAGCCTCGCCCCTTCTCAACTCCCGCCCTTCCTTCCAGAACATGCGGGAAACTCCAGAAGGAAGGGTTTTCCCGCCAAATCGGCGACACTCGTACCGCCCGGTATTCTTCTTTTTCCCTTGCAGGGTGAAATCCACCGGGCGACGCCATTCGTTCGGGGAGGGGGGGCGGGGCCGCCTGCTTTCCCTCGTCGAAGGCCAGGCCTCTGGCAACCGTGTGCGAGGTAGAACGCGGTGGTTGTTGAGGAGGCGTGGTTGGTGGTTGTTGTAATGGTGGCGTGGTTGGCGTTTGTTGTAATGGTGGCATGGTTGGCGTTGTGGTTAAGGTGGTTTTGTGTGGTTGATCCAAAATAACGATAGATAAAGAAAAACGGCTATCTCAAAGACTCGCAGCCGATGAACACGAATAATTCCATCTGAACAAGGTGGGGAACTAACTGAACAAAAAGTTACCGGCATAACTGACCTGAGGACTTTATGGTGTATTGCAAATTTCCACAGCCGTTACAATATATATATATATATATATATATATATATATATATATATATTATATATATATATATATATATATATCATATACATATATATATATATATATATATATATATATATATATATAATATCATATATATATATAATATAATACATATCAATAATACATATATATCAATATATCAATGTTGTTGTTCGTCTTTCGGCTTCTCCCGTTAGGGGTCGCCACAGCGGATCATCCGTTATGATCCACATACTGATTTGACATAGGTTTTACGCCGGATGCCCTTCCTGACGCAACTCTGGTCGCCTCTTATGACACAGGGATAAGGATTGGGTTTCGCCATGATTCCGGGCTGCCATACACCTCTCATAGCGTGGCCCAGCACAGAGCTCCCATCCTCAAGCGATCCTCCAACCCAAGCCTCCGAGTAGCCGGATTACAGGCGCACGCCACTACATCATATATATATATATATATATATATATATATATATATATATATATATATGTATTATACATCATATATATATACATATCAATATATATATATATATACATACATATCAATATATGTATATATATACATATCAATATATATATATATATATAAATATAATATATGATGTATATATATTGTTACGGCTGTGGAAATTCGCAAACACCATTCAGGTCCCGTAGGTGAGGTATTTCTGAAGTACATGTTAGTTAGCCCAAACCCATTGTTTAGAGGGAATTATGTGATTCATTCGGGCTGCGACACTTTGAGTTAGGCATTTTCTGTTCTTGCTTTATTTTCGAACCAACGACAACAACGCCAACCACGCCACCACTACAACAACGCCAACCACGCCGCCATTACAACAACGCCAACCACGCCACCACTGCAACAACCACGGCGTTCCGACTCGGCACACGGTTGCAGAGGCCTGGCCTTCAAAGGGAAGCAGGCGGCCCCGGCCCCGTTCCCCCCTCCTCCCCGAACGAATGGCACCGATTGGACGGACGACCACGCCCCTTCTGGAAGTTCCAGCATGTTCTGGAAAGAGGGGTGGAGCGAAAACGGGGGCGGAGTGGAGGGTGGGCCCCGGGCGATAAAAGAGGCGACGGAGTAGGAAGAAAGAGAGAAGGAGAATCGCGCGCGGTAAAAGAGACGGCGAAGGCGACGGAGGAAAAGGATCTCGCATCGAGTGGAGCGGAGGATTCGCGTCGAGTGAAGCGGAGGATCTCGCGTCGAGTGGAGCGGAGGATCTCGCGTCCGAGTGGAGCGGAGGATCTCGCGGTCCGAGTGGAGCGGAGGATCTCGCGTCCGAGTGGAGCGGAGGATCTCGCGTCCGAGTGGAGCGGAGGATCTCGCGTCCGAGTGGAGCGGAGGATCTCGCGTCCGAGTGGAGCGAGGATCTCGCGTCCGAGTGGGCGGAGATCTCGCGTCGAGTGGAGCGGAGGATCTCGCGGCGAGTGGAGCGGAGGATCTCGCGTCCGATGGAGCGGAGGATCTCGCGTCCGAGTGGAGCGGAGATCTCGCGTCCGAGTGGAGCGGAGGATCTCGCGTCGAGTGGAGCGGAGGATCTCGGCCGAGTGGAGAGCGGGAGGATCTCGCGTCCGAGTGGAGCGGGATCTCGCGTCCGAGTGGAGCGGAGGATCTCGCGTCGAGTGGAGCGGAGGATCTCGCGTCCGAGTGGAGCGGAGGATCTCGCGTCCGAGTGAGCGGAGGATCTTCGCGTCCGAGTGAGCGGAGGATCTCGCGTCGAGTTGAGCGGAGGATCTCGCGTCCGAGTGGAGCGGAGCGAATCTCGCGTCGAGTGGAGCGGAGGATCTCGCGGCCGGGTGGAGCGGAGGATCTCGCGTCCGAGTGGAGCGGAGGATCTCGCGTCGAGTGGAGTGGAGAGAGCTCGCAGACCACGAGAGGAGGACGGTCGGCAAGGACTCAAACGCAGGGAAGTCGCGACTTCCATTTCTTTTGGGTTCTGTGTGAACGTGTGTGTGTGCGCCGTGTCTTGGAAAGTAGTATTGTATAAGTGTTGCCGAGTGTTCGCGTTTAGTCGGTCGTAGCTCTGCGTTGCTTTCATTGTGTTGCTTTTGTTCTATGTGATATCACATATGTGCATTTGCGCAATGTGGCTGTAAATACGTGCTATATGTGTGCTCTATGTGAGGTGTGAAATAAATGTGCTCTTCTTGTTGAATTGTTGCCCCGTTTCGCTGCGTCCTTTCCTTTGTGGGTCTTCCATCTTGCTTT
>CM068954.1:21173631-21208268 GCA_035128595.1 Eptatretus atami
ATGACTCAGTCGATAAGCTGCGGCAATGTAGTTAAGTCGTTGTATGAGTGGGTTTGTTTAGTTAGTTACTCAGCCCGTAGGTTTATTTATGGGGACACGAATACACTGAATGTCGCACTCAGGGATCTGAAGGTAAACGTATTAGGGGAGAACTACACATGATGGCACACGAAAATTCGACAACTCGGGATGAGTCTGTAAAAAGGGGAGGGGGTAGTGTTACGGCTGTGGAAATTTGCAATACACCATAAAGGTCCTCAGGTCAGTTATGCCGGTAACTTTTTGTTTCAGTTAGTTCCCCACCGTTGTTCAGAGGGAATTATTCGTGTGTTCATCGGGCTGCGACTCTTTGAGATAGCCGTTTTTCTTTATCTATCGTTATTTTGGATCAACCACACAACAACTACCTTAACCACAAGCCAACCACGCCACCATTACAACAAACGCCAACCACGCCACCATTACAACAACCACCAACCACGCCGCCTCAACAACCACCGCGTTCTACCTCGCACACGGTTGCCAGAGCCTGGCCTTCGACGAGGGAAAGCAAGCGGCCCCCGCCTCCCCCCCCCCCGAACGAATGGCGTCGCCGCGGTGGATTTCACCCTGCAAGGGAAAAAGAAAAATACCGCGGCGGTGCGAGCATCGCCGATTTGGCGGGAAAACCCTTCCTTCTGGAAGTTTCCCGCATGTTCTGGAAGGAAGGGCGGAGTTGAGAAGGGGCGGGGCTTGGTGGAAAAGAGGCGGAATGCGAGCGCAAGGGGCGGGGCTTGGTGAAGAAAAGGGGCATAACGCCGAGCGCGAGCGAGTTGAGTTTGGAAAAAGAAAAGAATGCGAGGGCGAGAGTTTTTCCGCTGAGGAGAAGAACGCGAGCGCGACGACAAGGTCTGAGGCGTGCGTGTGAGCGGACGCGAAGGCCCGCTAGCTGGACCTCGCTCGCCGGACCGTGCTGGCTGAGTCGCTCTGGATCGAGGCACTTGAGGGGGTCGGTGGTCTGCTGGCGGAGTCGCTCCAGATCGTGTGCGGAGCCGAATCGTGGAGGACACGAGCTCGGGGAGCTCACCACACGGTCACGCTCTTCCTTTTATTTCTTTGGGCTTTTGTATGTGTGTTTGTGGCGCCAGTCTCCATAAGTAAAACAGTTTAAGTGCTCGTAAAGAATAACTAATAGTCGTTGTAGTGCTTTTGCCCTGCTCGTGTCTTTGCCCCGCCCGTGCACGATTAATTTTCATTGCATTGCCTGTAAATTGCATGACTGCCCCTTGCTTGTGTGTGCAATAAATGTGCTTGTGAAATGTTTCCCGTTCGTTGCGTCCTCTCCCTATGTTGAAAGTGCCACCCTACCTCGTGGAATAACTGGTAGTGGGTTTCAACACCCGATAAACAGAATCGCATCCGTCGAGGTCGGCGATAACACCGCTCGGTTATCACGGTAGCACGAACGGACCGCTTAAGTGGTTCGTGTCTAGGCCGACCTGCGGCGAGGTACGATCGCCCGGTCGACTACTCGCGCAGGTACTTAGGTAGGTCGAATTTGGCGAACAACCCTATCCTGCGCGGGTGGCCAATTGGCACGATTGTGGTGAGGTTAAACCCCCACCCGTGACTAGCTCCTGGCGTTGTTCCAGGAGGGTCACGACTGAATTGTCCGACCGGTGGGCGACGCAGTCGCGATTAGAGTTACGTGGCCGATCGCAAGCCGGCGGACCGAAATTCATAACAATATATATTGATAGGTATATATATATTGATATGATATATATATATATATATTGATATGATTATATATATTGATATGTATATATATATATATTATATGTTGATATGTATATATATATTATATATTGATATGTATGTATATATATATATATATATATGATATATATATTATATATTATATATATATATATGTTGATATGTATATATATATTGATATGTATATATATATGTATATATATTATATATATATTGATATGTATATATATCTTCTTCTCTTTCGGCTGCTCCTTTAGGGGTCGCCACAGCGGATCATCTGTTATGATCCGCATACTGATTTGGCATAGGTTTTATGCCGGATGCCCTTCCTGACGCAACCCTGGTCGTCTCTTACGACACAGGGACAATGATATGTATATATTTAATATATATATATTGATATAGATATAATAATATATATTATTATTGATATATGTCAATATATATGTATATATATATATTTATTATTTATTATACTATGCGGGCCCGTAGGTGCGTGCCCGTAGGTGCGTAAACGATGACTGGATTGGGGCATTTTTTCAATTAGATCGGACCAACCGTATCATAAATGGCCATAACTTGGGAAACACCTGGGAAACATACTCAGGTCCCCAGCGTCAATTGTGACGTCATATCAAACGAAGAAGAATTGTGACGCCCCCTCTCTCTCGCCCCCCCGCTCCCCCTAGTCTTCCCCTCTCTCCCCCTCCTCTGTCACCCCTCTCTCTCTCGCCCCCACTCTCACCCCCCTCTCTCACCCCTCCTCTCTCCCCCTCTCTTGAATTGTGACGCCCCCTCTCTCTCACCCCCCTCTCTCTCTCACCCTCTCTCTCACCCCCCCCTCTCCTCACCCCCTCGCTCCCCCAATCTCGCCCCTCCTCTCTCCCCCTCCTCTCTCGCCCCCACTCTCACCCCCTCTCTCGCCCCTCCTCTCTCCCCCTCCTCTCTCGCCCCTCTCTCTGTAAATGTATTCACAAAAAACAAATAAATAAATAAAAAACAATAATTGTACGTCATTCGTGATGTCATAGCACCGTGTCCTGTCATTGGTTTGGTAAATAAATGGCCATAACTTGGGCAACGCTTGTCCGATTATTATCAAACCTTGAAAAGGCACATACTCAGGTCCCCAGCGTCGATTGTGATGTCATACAAACAAAGAAGAATAATTGTGACGTCAATCGTGGGGGAAAAATAAATAAATAAATAAACATTAATTGTGACGTCATTCGTGATGTCATAGCACCGTGTCTTGTCATTGGTCGACAGATAAATGCCGTAACTTGGAACCGCTCGTCCGATTGATATCAAACCTCGAAAAGGCACATCCACGGGTCCCAGCAATATTCCTGGCAAGTTTCAATCAGATCGGACTGGCGGTCGTCGAGAAACGGCGGTCGCATACAGACAGACACACACACACAGACAGACACACACACAGAGATTGCTGGAAATATATATATATATATTGAATATACAGTCATGCGCCGCTTTACGACATTTCGGTCAACGACCGACCGCATATACGACGGTGGTCCCATAAGATTATAATGGAGCCGAAAAATTCCTATCACCTAGTGATCTCGTAGCGCTGCCAGTCGTATGAAGTACAGTATAGCACATCCAATTACTATATGTACAGTACATAATACTTGATATTGATAATAAACAACTACAGTGTGGTCCCGTTTAACGCGATCGTTGAGGTCCATAAAATGTCATTGCGATCGTTGCGGGGTCGCGCCTAAATCGGGATTCAAGGAATCACCGTTCAAACGAACCCAATGTTGACCTAACATCCTAAAACACCCTGATTTTCACCTATTTGACCCGTTTTTTGCACGTTTACCTTCTAGCAAGTAAATTACCTTTGAATTAAAGAATTCCGCGAATAAATCGTTGTTGTTACAGTCGAAATTAAAACACAATTTAATTTTTAGTGAAGCTTTTTATGTTGTTAAAACATTCGCACTGTTCTGCAAATATATCACAACTGACAGGTGCTCGTTTCCTCATTTGTAAATTATAACATCGATGCAGTGATTATTTATATAATCCAAATGCATTTATTCACCTTTCTATAATTCGATGCGAGAAGAGATTGTAAGCAGCCCCTAACAACACACATGGCCGTCATGAACAGCATAAAGGTAAAATGAACACGTCTTCCGTCTATCTTGGATGTGGGACAGTGGGACAAGATGTGGAGGTGGAAGACAGTGATATTGATGATCCTGACCCTGTATAGGCCTCTGGCCTGGGCTAATGTGTGTGTTTGTATCTTAGTTTTTAACAAAAAAGTTTTAAAAAGTTAAAAAATAAATAAATAAATATTTTTGTACAGCGTTACAATGTGTTTGGTGTTTTCGGGTTAGGTTATTACAAGAAGAAAGAAAAAAGAAATTTCTAAATTTAGTGTAGCCAAAGTGTAGTGTTTATAAAATCTACAGTCGTGTACAGTTATGTCCTCGGCCTTCACATTCACTCACCACTCATCACTCTCACCCAGAGCACTTCCAGTCCTGTAAGCTCCATTCATGGTAAGTGCCCTATGCAGGTGAACCATTTTTTATCTTTTATACCGTATTTTTAATGTACCTTTTCTATGTTTAGATATGTTTAGATACACAAATACTTACCATTGTGTTACAATTGCCAACGGTATTCAGGACAGTAACATGCTATTCATGTTTGTAGCCTTGGAGCAATTGGTTATACCATATAGCCTCGGTGTGTAGTAGGCTATACCATCTAGGTTTGTGTAAGTACACTCTTGATGTTCGCACAATGACGACATCACTTAACGACGCATTTCTCAGAACGTATCCCCGTCGTTAAGTGGCACATGACTGTATATATTATATATATATTGATATGTATATAATTATATATATTGATATGTATATATATATATATATTGATATGTATATATGTATGTATATATATGTATATATTGTTACGGTTCGAGGAACCGTATGCATACAAACATAGTTGTCCTGAAGTTAGTTATGCCATTAAGTATATGTGCAGATAGAACCCTTCCTTGTGTGTAGTGGGAAAGCAAAAGGGGTGTGTTGCGATGGCTTTTAGTTAGGTTTATAAATCATTGCTCCCCTTTTATTTTTAACCACCGTACCTTCCTCTCGCTCTCCGAGGCAAAATCTTTGTGCAGTACCTTCCTCTCGCCTTCCGAGGCAAAATCTTTGTGCAGTACCTTTTTGTTGAGTCCGGACACGCGTGGAGTGGGCGGGCTTCCCGGCATGGCCGAAACCCTGCCCTTTCTGGGCAGACTCCATGGAAGCCCTGGCCAACCAGGGCGGACAGTGACGTCTGCTTTGTCAAGGCTTCGCCCAGACCTTGGGGATATATAAATTACGACATCATTCTCAGTCTGGTTGTTGTTCTTTTCGGGGGTCGTTCGTTCAGACAGGGTGAGCTGGAAAGTGAGTCGCCTTGAGAGGGTGTGGGCGAGTCGGAGAGTTCGTTGAGAGAGAGAGGCTGAGAGAGTTCGGTGGGTTCGTTGGCTGGTTGCAAAGAAAGAAGGAAGACCGTTGGCTGAGTTGGTCCCTTGGTTGTTGGTTGAAGAAGGAATGTCGTTGGTTGAGTTGGTCCGAGTACACCCGACCTTGACCGGGTCTCTCGTTGGGACCTGTCTGCTGCCCTGTTCTACCTTGGAACAGTAATCCAGTAAAAGAATATTTTATGTTCTTAAAACCTCTTTTATTCTTGAAAATAAATAGCACAAAAACAATGCACAAATCCAGAAATTAAAGGTACACTTTTGACAAATTTTAAGTCCCTAAACCAATTTTCCTCATTACACCCCAAGTTTGCAGATTTGCACTTCACGGGGATTTTCAAGAATGTCACCCCTGCGAATGGCAAGGCCCTCCTCTATATATTTCATGAACACTGTGTGGAGTGTCGTGTTCTCTGAACTCTCGAGTTACCTCTGCCCACCGTAGGTGCATGAAGGTTATATTTTCACCTTTCTCTGTTTGTCTTTCTGTTTGTTTGTCTGCAGGGTATCTCGACAGGTTGTGAATGGATTCGGATGAAATTTAGTGGGCAGGTTGGGTGTGTGACGATGCCTAAATTATTAGATTTTGGTGAAGATCCAGATTTGAATACTGGAATTTTTAGATACCAATAGCCCAGGTTTAGATTGATATTTGGATACCAATAGCCCAGGAGACTGCTTTGGCAGCACTGATGCTCTCTCTGTACAGAGTATTGTCCCAATAGATGAATGGATTCACACACACATACAAGCATAGCTACATGAGGAAATGAAAAGGTCTTTTTCCCCCCAAAAAACATGAAGGAATAATATTGCAGTTTCCACGATGCCACACCTTGTCGACACCAATGGACAAAATGTAATGGAATGTGTTGTCATTATTCGTGAAAAACTTTTTGACTTGAGTGCTCACGTGCACACGCTCACACACATACAAGCACAACCACAATTTGTTGACAGTAAATCACTTACTGTATTATAATCTACTTTCTCTTTCGTATCATCAATAAGAGCAGCTCAGTTTAAAACTGGGTATAAGTCCTTGTTGCATTTCCTTTGCCAGTGTGCATTCAATTCCTTTGGCTGGTCAGTCGATGTCAAGCAACCCAGCGTAGTTCTTGCCTCGAAACCTGGGCTCTGTGACGTTATATTTCATTACGTACTAAATGAGTGTGCTCACTACTGTGCTCATACATACCCATTAAGCAGGCATTCACAAAGTACTGTAAACTTGCGGTTAACGCTTATGGTTAGGAGTAGGGGTTTGTGATGTAGTTTTGAGTTAAAGCTTCAGCTCGCATTATTATAAAAGCATAATCCTTTGGGAGCTGGCAGGATGGCTTAGAGGTACATGCACTCACCTCTAAGCTGTCTAGCCTGGGTTTGAATCCGGATGAATACGGACCCGGCTATAAACTGTCATCTTGGTGTTTCACAGGCAGTGTGATTCATCAAGGTGTGCCGTCCCTCGGATGATCGTTAAATGGGTGTCCCATCTGCCTCCATTAGATGGTGGATGTTAGAGATCTTTTGGTGTCCTTCAGGAAAAGAAGGCGAGCTATCGCTGGCACCATAAACGAATTATGAACTGAGTGGTGACCCGACCAGGATTGAAGCCCAGTAACAGCCTTGGCAGCACCATTGCTTGCATAGGCCATTGTGCATGATGATGATGATGAATCCTTGTGGGGTTTGCACTATATTTTTTGCTGAGATTAGGGATATGATTATGTGCAACGTTTGAGTTTAGGTTTTGGTTTTGGTAATGTATTGGTATTGCAGCACTCTCTGAGGTTTGGAGATCGGATAGTGGCGAGATCATGGCGGGTGGTTACACCTACTGTTGGTCTGGTCGCTCTGATAGTTACCATACCCAATGAGTTGCTGCAGCTGCGTCCTATAAGCTGACTCCAATGATAATTGAGGTAACACCGGTCAACGAGCGTATTATGAGACCGAGTCATCACTCCTTGGGTGTCGTTTCCTTGGTCTTTGTACATGCTCTGACTAAGGCAAGTGATCTCACCATGAAGGACGCATTATATGCCATGCTCGAGTCTGTTTGATCAGTGCCCCAGGTGAGATACTCTTTGAGTCTTGGGGGATTTCATTGCATCGACTGGAACTGATAGGGATGGTTATGAGATGAGACATGTGTTGGTCTCTAGGGGTCTGGAACTTTGAACCAGAATAGCACGAAGTTCCTTGACTTTGCAAGAAGTCATGAACTTAAGGTGGCCGGTTCATGGTTTCAGCGCCGACAGGCTCATTGCTGGACTTGGTATTCCAGCGCTGGTGGTGCAGCAAAGGAGATTGACCATGTGCTCGGTGATGGTCACTGGAGGATGATCCAGAACCTCTGGGTCTACTGGAGTGATTAGTTCCTCAATACCCACTGCAGGCTTCTTGTCGCAACTTGGAAGTTGCAGTGTAAATCTCGGAGAATTGTACCATCCCAGCCGAGGCTGGATGTTGGCAAGCTCAAGGATGAGAGGGCAGCTGAGGAGTTTGCGAACAGGCTGAGTGGGGATTTGGAGGGTTTGGGTGTGTTGGGCAATCCTGAAGAGTTGTGGAGTGCCTTCAAGACCACCAACCTTGATGTTGCCCGTAGATGTCTTGGAACTCACCAGAGGGAGAAGAAGCATTTTGTCTCAAGGGACACTGCATAACATTGACCAGAATCGCAGGGCCAGGCTTAATAGCAGAGCTGGAGCTGTTCAGGGAGTTGAAGCATAAAACTGTACATGCGCTAAGGCTGGACAAGGAGGTCTATGTGCGAGGAATCTGTGAGAGGATAGAGCATCACCTGTGGTCAAGTGATTCCTGCCCTGCTTACAGGGGAATTTGCGCATTGTGTTCCTCCACGCCCATCCCTCGGTGTACTACAGTTAAAGCGGAGGGTGGTGAGTTCTTGACAGAGGAATCCGAAGTGAAGTTCCACTGGGCCGGTTACTTTGAGCGGCTGTGCCAGGCTGATCCACCTGCTGTTGAGTTTCATGTCAGGGGTGTTACTATCCTTACTGCTGACCCTCAAATCAACTGTGATCCACCTTCGTTTGTGGAAACACAGGCTGCGGTGAACCGGTTGAAATGGGGTAAATCTGCTGGGATCTGTGTCATCCATGCTGAACTTCTCAAGGCTGGTGGCAATGCTGTACTCATGTCATTGCATGGAACACGGGCATCGTCCCAACTGACTGGAAGAAGGGTCTTGTCCCTTTCCAGAAAGGGAAGGGTGATCGCCAGGACTGTAACAACTACCGAGTAATGAGTGCCGGGCAAGCTCTTTGCTTGGATAATTTTTGAGAGGGTTCACCACCATCTGCGTGAGCACCAGTGCCCAGAGCAGTCAGGCTTTACACCACAGAGTTCAACGATTGACCATATCCTTGCTCTTCGGGTCCTCACCAAGCGCAGATGAGAGTTTTGTCAGGGGCTGCTTGCAGCCTATGTTGATCTCTGCAAAACGTTCGATTCAGTGAATTAGGATGCCCTCTGTAGGATTCTAGGTCTTCTTGGGGTGCCACCAAAACTCATCAATCTGATGTCTGAGCTATACTCTGGTACTGAGAGTGCTGTGAGATGTGATACCATCTCTGACTTGATTCCAGTTGTTACTGGAGTTCATCAGGGGTGTTTGCTGGCTCCCACACTTTTCAGTGCTTGATTGGACAACGTGGACATCTTCCAACTAATGCCGGCAGACAAGACACCCAGTTTAATGCCCATCTGAGTGATGGCATGCATATTGATGAAGCACCCAATCTGTGTAACTACCTGGATGACAGGTTATAACTGGGTCGGAATTCAAACCCAGGCTGGACAGCTTAGAGGTGAGTGTGCGTTTGTCTAGGCCATCGTGTCAACCTTATGTTTGTTACCTCTGCCACTGAAGGTGGACAGAGGTTATTTAATCATCCCTGTTTGTTTTTCTGTCTGTCTGTCTGTGAGCAGGATATCTTTAAAGGTTATGGACGGATTCAGACAAAACTTGGTGGACATGTTGGGTGTGTGACGAGACCGAATTGATTGAATATTTGTGAAGATCTGGATCCGTTTATTTTTTCAGTGATTCTTCACCATTGAGTTAAAGGGGCCAAAAATGATACATAGAATGATATCTCAATACATTTTGGACAAATTATTACAAAACTTTGTGGATGAGTTGGGTAGGTGACCAGCACATGTCGATTCGATTTTGGTTAAGGTAGGGATGCAGATCCGGCCTATTGGTGGGATCCAAAATGTAACGTGTTCAGCCTGGCGGAAGAATGCGCTCTACCGAGTGATGTTCTAGTTACAGCCTGTTTCTGCATAAGAAGGATAGGCTGATGGGAGCAGACAGATGAGAAAAAAAATATAGCAACACACAGGATTTGAGAATGTCAGTACTGACGTCATCTGGGTCCTTCACCAAAACAGAGTTGAGTCTGATAGACAGAACTTTCTCTACTTTCTCTACCTTCTCTATTGAGTAGGACACAACATCCAGTTGACTGTTCATATGAAGCGGTATGATGGGGGCACAAGATTTGGAAGCAAACACTGAGTTGAAACATTCTGCCTTGTCTCAATCACTGTGTGCAGATATGCCATTTGAGGTGGGGGTAGAGGGGGAGGGTGAAGGAGGAGCATACATCAGAGATGGACTTGGCAAGGCACCATCATGGATGGCTTTGAAGAAGACAACTGGTTAGAGTAATGGAATTAACGTTAAGTCAAAGGCAGTGTTGTTACTTTATTGTTGATTGTTTGAAGTCCCTTTTGCCTTCAGGTTGATGACATCAATTGGATAGCACAGTGCACTTAGAGTGGTTTCTGCCCACCTGCTTATGGGATTCTGCTTATGCAGTACCTTCGTCTGCTGTGCTTTGCACATTCAATACCTTGTTTTCAACCAATATTTCATTTTCCACTTGTACTACAATATTGAACTGCAGACCTGGGAAACCCATTACTCTCTGTTGTCTTTTTAAGGTCTTACTTCCTCTTAGCCCACATTCTGACTTTTGGTTGTATTTTGACTTCACCTTCTGACAAATGATTATTAATGGTACACATCAATATATGGAAACCCATGAGTACTGGTCAGGTTAGTTGGTCGGTTGGTTTTGGTGTTCCATCCCTCGGAGTGACCTTAAGCTTGTGACCTGTCTGCGAGCATTAGATGGTGGATGTTAAATATGGCATGGTGTCTTGAGAGAGTTATTGCTGACATCGTAGTAAACATTTGTAACCTACAAGGGTTACTCCGTCAGCAGTATGGTTGCAGTAAATAACTGGAACGGCATTCTGTAGAGCGCATACCTTCACCAGGCTGAAGAGTTTACGTTTTGTATCCCAATGATCGGCCAGATGTGCTGACCTGAACCCAAATCGAATTGGCTTGTTCTTGTCACCTACCCAATTAATCTATTACGTTTTGTCATAATCTGTCCACAACTTTTTGAGATATAATTCTATATATCGGTTTTGGTCCTATCTCTCAATGGTGAAGAATTACTTTAAAAATTCGAGTATCCGAATCCGGATCTTCACCAAAATCTAATCCATCCGTCCTTGTCAGATGCCCAACCTGTCCATCAAATTTCATCTGAATCCGTCGAAACTTTTGAGATATCCTACTCACAGACACAGACAGCCAAACAGACAGACAGGGGTGAAAAGATAACCTCCTTCTGCCTTCGGTGGTGGAGGTAATGAAAAACTTATCATATCCAGATCGCGATCTTCATCAAATTCGAATCAATTTGTCCTTATCATACATCCAACATGTCCACCAAGTTTCGTCCCAATCGGCCAGTAACGTTTTGAGGTGTCAGGCTCACAAACAGACAGACAGGGGTGAAAACATAACCTCCGTCTACCTTTGGTGGTGGAGGTAATGGCTGATGCAATGTGTGAACAACCAACCATGTTTGGAATAAATTATCAAATGTGTTCCTTTGTTCAAAATGGTTATTTCACGTGAAACAAAAGTGACATTTTTCAAACTGAGAATTACTGTGGGGCTGATTAAGGAGCATTGTCATTTTCCCAGCAATGCTCTTTTGGCTGAAATCCAACCATGGAAACCCTAACCATGTCTCCACATTTCAATTAAAGATGTCCATGTAAAGACAAATGGGATTGTGTTTTCGATCCGACTTGAAACTAGTCCACAGATAAAGTGAGAGGACCGGCTGCTAGTATACTGTTGAAAAAAAAAAACTTGCATCGACCTCACTGCAAAGTCAAAGATGCTATCAGTGGAGTTGAACAAAACACAGTACATAGTCATTGTTGTGAATATAAGAGCACTTGACAGAATGATTGCAAAAGAGGGGTGAAGCAAACTGCCACCATTGATGTGTTCATAAATAATACTCAAATTTTAGAATATATATTGTCAAAGAATATACTTTGCAAAGAAGACAAAACAATATACGACAAACTGCTGCGGCCATCACATGTCATGCCAATTTCACCACCGAGTCCACTTCCCCTCATCTCCTCCCATAACAGTCGATGAATATTCGAGATCTCCATTCTCATGTCACCGATCTTTCCATCGAGCTTACTGCTGCTTCTCCGGACATTGTGCATGTTTATTTATTTATTTATTTATTTATTTAACAGAAACATTCCTCCCACAGAGAAACATTTCTCAAGAATAATACTCTATACTAACCAATCTTAGCCCTCTGAAAAATCTCTAGCTATGCATACCTCTTCACAACCACCTAATATTTGGATTTGTGGTGCACTGTCCACCCAGCAATGATCACACTTAAAATATGTCAAATTCCGTTAACATGGATAACCTCATAATCATCCATTCAACCTCTCTGTTCCTCATATGCAGCAACTTAAACTGCCACAATGCCAGTTCATGAGTGTTGGGTCTGCAACAACCAATCGTTGTATTGAAGCTAAGGCCTTCTGCGACTCTGTGGATCAGACAAAATGTGTAAACTTCACAACCCAGATATCTGCAACTGGTACGTCCTTCCTTCTAGAACTGGTAACGACTAACTTTAAATCCAACATCTTTTGTCCCTCCTCTGCACCTCTTCTCTCCTCTGAATAATTTTATTGTCAAGGCTCATATCTCTCTGGCTACTGTAAGAGAGCAACCTCGACAACGCATGACATGGCTGTTTGCACAGGCCAACTGGTAGGGACTTCAATCTGTCGTCTCACAAAATAATTGGGCTGCCATCTCCACAGCATTTGAGATTTATTCCGCCTGGAAATACTTTCACAAAAGCATGTGTTCCCTCATGCATAGGTTTATCCAACCCGTCTGCCACTATCCGATCAATCCTCTCGGCCCTGGTACACTGAACCCTCTAGCAAGGCAGCTGCAGTCAAAAAGCTTGTTTTCCCAACATGAAAAGTGAATCCGATTGCGAGAAACCTTAGGTGACTCTGTAAGGCTTGCAACAAGTTTGAGTTTATCCTTCCGTAAGGTAGAAAACGTCGTCATGCAAATCTCAAGACTGAACTCTCCAACCATGGATGAAATCAACAGAATGTTGATTAAAGTAAGCTATCTTCCATGAGCATGAGTGAGGTCACGTTTCAGGCATTAACCCTTTGTTGGAGCAAAATATGGAGACTGGATGGGACAAAGATTGATATCATATCAACCTTAACCCATATCTTGGGAAGAGTTGGCAACTTGGAGCCGGCACCATGAACAAATTCCAAATTTGTGTCCAAACCTTATTCAGTCTAACATCAGGCTTGGTGTTGGCTTAATGGTTAGGGAGGTGGGCTTGAGATCCTAGGATCCTGAGTTCAAATCCTGCTTTCTGTTTAATTAATACCAGGTGGGGTTGACTCTGCCTGTCATCCTTCCGAGGTCGGCTAAAATGAGTGCCAGCTTGCTGGTATCCTGTGTCGGAGTGGCGACCCGTCCAGGATTGTGCTCAATAGCCAAGGAGACTGCTTAGGCAGCACCAACGCTCTGCACAAAGTATGGTCCCAATGGATGGATGGACCAGGCTTGGCCAGCCAGTTCATTGAAGGTTTGGGAATATAGACTTTCCAAGGCCGACCCCACAAAAAAGTGGGAATAATTGTGGCTGTTAAGGACATAGTAGTACATACACTGGTGTAAACATCGTATTGAAGACAGTTTTCTTCTATGTAAGTCAGGCAGCAGACTTTGCAGACTTATTTTCCCTATGAACTCTTCCATGCAATTGAACTCCATGCCAGTACCTTTAACCATGAGTCAATGCCATTGGTGACATTTACCCTTTGACCATAAGGAAGAAACAGGCCATTTGGCCCATCATGCCTGCACTGCACCAACCACAGAATCCATCACGCATCCACACACAAGCGACCTACAAGTCATGCCAATATCACCGTACCCCAATATTTCCAATGCATCCAGGTACCCAAAGTATGTAATTTTAATTTAAACCTATCCACTCCTCCACTGCCACTATCTTTCCAGGGAGACCACTCCATGCATGTTGTGGAAACTTCTCCAATTCCTGTTCGGGGATTTTCGCACGTGTTGGTCGAATCTGCAGCTGTCACTTCCACCTCATTAAAGCTAAGTTTTCTGAACAGGATTTTTGTGCTTTTCTGTTTTAACTTCATCTCTGTGTTGATGTGTTGTGTTTCCGTCCAATTTTCCCTGTTAAATCGCACCTTGTTGTGCAGTATTTGTCGAATTTGTTTTCATGTTGTTGAAGGCCTACTTTAGCCACTCCTCGGATAGTCACTGTGAAAATTACGTGCCCCTTTTGTCTCTGTATTTATCGTTTTGCTTCTTTCTTTCCAAATATATTACTTCTAACCACTCAACGTTATCCTATTTCCCCTCCTCGCTTCAAAAAATTAAAAATAAACAAAAACTGGAATGGCACTCGGTAGAGCGCGTACCTCCGCCAGGCCGAACAGTTTACATTTTGTATCCCACTGATAGGCCGGATCTGGATCGGGACCTCAACCAAAATAGAATCGGCTTGTTCTTGTCACCTACCCAACTCATCCACCAGAGTTTTGTCATAATCCGTCCACAACGTTTTGAGGTATGTTTAGAGGCTTGAGGACAAACTTTTAACAATTCACCCCACAACACAACAACATGCTATATATCGATTTTGGCCCCATCTCTCGATGATGAAGAATCGCTAAGAACATTTTAAAATTCTCGTATGTGGATCCGGGTCTTCACCCAAATCTAATTAATTCGTCCTTGTGGCATGCCCAACCTGTCCACCAAATTTTGTTTGAATCTGTAACTTTTTGAGATATCCTGTTCACAAACAGCCAAACAAGGAGGGTGCATACATAACCTCTGTCCACCTTTGGTGGCGGAGAATAAAAAACGATTTATCTACTCCACAACAATTTTAGTCCACTTAAATTTCCTGCCTGTAATCCATTCTTTTGTCTCCCTTTTCTCAATATCTCCAAACTGTATCTTCATTGAATACAAACGCTTCTTCCTTTAAAAGCATTTTAAAACATTTCAAAGTGCTTCATTTTCTGTATTTCTCAATCAGAAGTACCCCCATGTGTTCTTCACCACGACATATTTTTTTTCTATTTCTCCTTCTTCTTCACAATATTGTTTTCCAAAACTGTCTGTCAGCTAAGCACTTTTCCCACCAACCTTCCTCCTGAACCTACAGCACCATGTTTCTACTTACCTTCAACAAAAATTCTTACCTCCCATCCTATGAGCGTTATCTCTGTTTGTCCAATTTGGGAACTTGGAATGAGCATCCCTCCACTTCATGTCCCCTCTTTCCGCTTTCCACTTCACCCCACCCCTTCAAGGCGTATTGTTCCCACTTTCTGCTTCCCCCTCACCGCACCTACTCAAACCTTCCTCCATGCTACACCCCCTCAAAACCTTCCCCTCATCCCGTCCCGACAAAGCCCCAAACACCCATCCTGCACCCTCCCAGTGCCTCCTCCCTGTGCCTAACTGTGTGGATATAAAACAACTGAGGCCTCCATTCCAACCCAATAGATCTCTCAATCGAGGCCGCTGATGATAAACCGGACATCATCTCTTTAAAAGAATCCTGACTTCTTCGATTCTTCTCTCCCTGGCTATTGTCTCCTCAAATTTGATAAGCCTTAACACCACCCTGGCAGCGGAGTTGCACTTTACATTAAGAACTCGATTCTCACCGCCCTTTACTGATATTACATCTCCCAACCCTCAGAAGTACCTCTGGCTGTGACTTCCCTCCATCCCACGTCTTGTCATCTGTTTCACCATCCTCCATCTACATCGACTCCATTTATCTCTCTCTCTCTCTCTCTCTCTCATCTCTCTCTCCTCTCTCGCCTCTCTCTCTCTCTTCCTCATGTGTTGATTTCTATTGTCACCATTCAAATTGGCTGGGTGTTTGTACCTCTCTCAACAGCCATGGTACTTTAGCAAAGAAAGGACTTCTGTGACTCCATGGGACTGACTCAATCTGTGTACTTTCCAATCCAGATTTCTCCCAATGGCAAATCCTCCTTTCTGGAATTTGTGATGACTACCTTCCCTGCAACTGTCTTCCTTCCCTTCCTTTGCTGCAATCGGTTCATCTAATCATATGCTTGAGACTCAACATCTCTCTGATATTGCCCGTGTGGAACTCAAGTTTATTTATTTATTTCATGTTGTAACACTCATTAATGTGAACATTTTTTTTTATGGATGGGGAGGGGGTGGGGGTGGCAGGATGATTTTATTGGATTCAAATTAATCTTCATGTCACCTTGGGTTTGAAATGGCAAAACATGACCAGAGCTCCTGCATACGTCCAAATCTGCCTGTTAGAAAAGAGTGACCACATGAGAGTTCATGTGGAAAGGAACATATTTGTCTCATTTGAAGCTGTTTGAAGGGCTTCTCAGCTTTAGAACATTCACAAACTTCTTATTTTATTCACTCTTGAGGGCAGACAACATTTAATTGTGCATGCTAGGTATGGGAGGGCCGTGTCATACGCCATGCATAAAGGTGCAGAAGTCTAAGTGAAAAGAGTGGTGAAGGGGATGCGGGGAGCTGTGCTGGTAAGTAAATAGATAAATAATGAAGCAAAGGATGTGAATAATTCAAAGAGCTCTGTCTCACAGTAGTATAGACAGCCCTATAATTGGCCTCTTGTGCACAAGCACCATTAAAGCTTGCACGTTAACCATCAAACGAAACCGCACATTGTGCACGCTGCAAGGGGCCTTCTTGTGCATGCAGCAAGGTGCGTTATCCACACATTCGTTATATTGCCACGACAAAACGATGGCAATGCTGCAGGAATGGTACAGTGAAGATGGCAGTGTCGATAGTCATACTCTATCTACTGGTCTTCATGCTATGACTGCCTTTGAGGCCTACTAATTGATCATGCTGGGACTATATTAGGCAACATTTGTCAGTTCAGAGTCTGATCTACAGGCAGCATGTAATCACCGTGAAACGTGGCCAAATCCACTGCTGCACCTGTTTTTCTATCTCGCCTTTGTACTTTCCGACCGACCTCATGGAAGACATCCCATTGACTTCCAGCCGAAATTTGAACACGTAGCGAATGTGTGCGGTAAAAAGAAAGTTGCAAGTGCGCAAGAGGTTCTAAATTATAGTCATTTTTTGCAATTCATGCAACAGGATATTTTTTTGCGGAAGAACACTCACCTCGGAGCTCTTGGATTTCCAAGAAGCAAAACCGGTTGGCTCGTTTGTACTTGTGCACGTGGAAATGAAAGTCCCTTGGCAGATATTCTCAACACATCTGCGATCACCCAAAGTAACACCCACATGGAGTCACCACATTGCAGTCCTTTCTCAGATATCACGGTGAGGCAAAACATTTGCCTTTTATAATGGCGTAATGGTTCGGAGCCTCTTCGACCATTGTATCTGGGGCATTGAGGTCGACACGGGGGTTCAGCAATGCACCATGTTGTTGTTACGAAATAACTTCGATGCCATATTGACGGAGATCAAAATTCTACTCACTCTTCTGGACTGCTGACAATGACTGCGAACTGTGGTTCCTATCCCACATCATCAGAAAAAAAAAAGCAGATTATTTTTCTTCTTTGCAAGAGTATGGCTCATGGAAGAGCAAGATAGAACTGACAGTTTGACAAAAATCAAGGGAATGAAGGAACAGGAAAATTGGAAAGGGAGGAGTTGAGGAAACTGAAACTAGAAAATATAATGGTTGGATTCAGAAAGGTTAATGGGGGTAATAAAGATCATGCATCAGGATGGGGGGGGGTAATGAGTTGTGCTCACTGCTGACTTGAATCCCTGTGAGAGAGAGAGAGAGAGAGAGAGACAGAGAGAAAGACAGAGATAATATATATATATATATATATATATATATATATATATATATATATTATATATATATATATATAGATTCTGCAGATGGGAGAAGTGATGAATAAATGAGTTGAGGTGTGCAGTCAGACTGGATTTTGGAAGTTGAACTCGAGGGACGTTACTGGAAGAATGGGTGCATCCAGGAGTTGCTGAGGAGGGTTGGAGGACTGAGAGCAGAGTTGGAGCAAATGTTGGAGAATAGATGTTCGAAAATAGTGTTTGCGCATTACTGCTCAAGCTCTTTGCTCAAGATCATAGATAAGCTAGATAACCATCTGTAATGGTATTCTCGGGACCTTGGCTTCCTGGTTTTCAGAACTGACCACCGAGGAAGACTTGTGACCTTGGTTTGATTGTCGAACACTTAATATTTCTCTAAAATTGGAATTTAATTCTCCAAGAGCTCTTTGTTTTTTTTTCTTTCTTTTCTTTTGTTTTCTTATTGCGTGTACTTTTTCTGTTTGTATTGGACTATTTGCTTTGTTGTGGTTATGTTTTTTTTTATTTTTTGCTGCATTATCATCAGTTGAGCAAGCTCTGTAAATCCTTACCACCACAGTGGGTCAATTAACTTCAAACTACTGACTACGTCTCCCAAGAAAGGAGGCACTCGTTGTGAGGAAACTTTGCTTTCATCGTCTTCACAAAACTGCTTGCTCAACATCACTCGCATCATACATACGTCGTTACCTTCCAAATTATTGATATTGGCCTTATTTGTATGTGCACAGTGAGTCTCGTGTTTGCATTGGCCTTTCAAAAGGCACGTAGTGGAAGGAGGTATTGGGGAGAAGCTGCTGTAGCATTGGCAATCAAACGGATCACATCGTTCGTTTGTCACCGAGCATGTCCGTGGGAGTACGAAAGATGGGTCTCACAGAGCATGGCCTTCAGGGTCAAGTCCCAGAACCCTTAATTACACCGTGATGGCTTCCCTGCCAAAATGGCATCGCAGCTGTTCCACTTTGCCTTGGGCAGCACTGCTGATCGGGGAGTGTGTGTGGGGTTCCAGTTGGAACGAAGGGTCAAATCTCACACAGTGCAGCTCAACTGTGTGGGCGTTAAGGAAAGGCTGGCAGGCAGTTATCTAGTTTGAGTGATGAGGATGAAACAAGCCCAGAAGCACATTGATTTGGAGTTGCAGCGAAGATTCATGTGGATCATGATGAGCGTCCAACGCGAGAGTCTGGAGCCTCATGGCATGCCTCTGTGCATCCCTCCAATTGCCACCTCATCATATTAGTTGCAGTAATCAATTCAGAAGCATTATCATGTGCACGTAATAACGTGTGGGCAATAATGTTATCCCAGCTGCAATAACAACAAGGGCTACAGTGATTAATATGACCATCTGCAGCTTCAGCACGTATATCCACCGATTGGCGCCAATGGGAATTGTGTGAGTAGGGGAAAAGCAAAGGAGTTGGAGGAAATATCGAGTGTGGGAAATATTGAGCCTGCTGAAGTGAATGAAAAGGTCTTGTAACAAACAGTGCTAATAATGATTATAATTGAGAAATATCACTTTCACAGGAGATCTAATTCACCGTTTGTTCCAAAGTGCCATTGATACGGCACACAGAATGCAAGCCACGCTCATTGTATTCAGTAAGATTTAGGATCTACTTTTCCTCTGCATTTTACTATAATGAGGGCAATCTGTTTGTATGCTCACCACTTCCAAATCGTGCTGAGACCTCACAGGTTGGTTTGGGGTGGACGGCTAGATCAGGCCCACTGTGAGCAGTGCACGCATTGCACATTGGAAATGGCAGCCTCGAAGGCCTCAACCAAGCCTTTCGTTTCCCATGCTGAGCTAACTTTTGAGTGTTGTCACAATTTTATCTGCATCACTATGTTTGCTTCATTGCACAGCTTGTGTGAGGTATCTGTTTCGGATCAATACCTCGTACAACCAATTGTATGGTGGCGTCGTCTCTCATGGTGAGATGCCATTCTGTGAATGAGCTGAAGCATAGTTCCGACCTTGCAATGCCTAAGTTGGGGTCATCTTCTATCACGTTTCGACTCGCATGCATCATTGAAAAATTGGAGGTTTCTTTCAATATAAAATAACATGAAGTATCTGCACACACTCTTTCAGATGGAGACAAGGATCTCCCTGACACTTGCCATCACCGTAGTACCCCACATTTGGTGTCACCATTAAACTATATACCATGTAAGGTCACAATCATTATCCCTTGGATTTTTAATCCGGAATAATTCTCTAGAGTTTAATCATGTCGAAACCTCACCAACCGATCAGAGCTTCTGTTAAAAGGGTAGAAGGAATATTTGTACGGACGATTGTGTAAATTTACTTGCTCAAAACAATTGCCACAGAAAATCCCCATCGCTGTACTGCATACATAATGTGTCCTGCTTATAGATCTGTACTTTAGATAGGCACACATCAGCTTTCCATAGGTTGGCTCAGCGAAGAGTCTGTTTCAGGATTAACGTCCGCAGAGTTTTCAAAATGTTTGACGAACGAGATGCTTGCAATACTTCAAGACATGCCAAAAATGTTTTAAAATATATACAACATAAATAAAGCATGCATTAATTTATTTTCTTACTAATTACATATTCTTCTCATCCTGAAGAATATAAAACATTTTGGTGTTTTTTTTGGACTATTGTGAGTATCTCGTTCCGAGAACCTTTGGAACGTCTCTTAATGTTCCGTATTCCTGCTGGAGTGTATATATGGCAGCAGTTGGTGGACGTTAAAGATCCCACATTGTCCTTTGTAAAGAGTAGGCAAGCTATTACAAGTACCATGAACAAATTTCAAATTCCTGCTCTATAACCTACAGGGGGCAATGCATCAGTGGTGCAACAATATCTTCTGGCAAAAGATGCTACCCTCACCCAAAAAGGTGGCTATGAGCAATAGCGTCAGAGAATTTCAAAAGTTGCTTCCTTGTTTTTAATAATAATTGGTATTACACGATTGGTTTTTATAGTTGTTGAGCTTCTTGATCTTCCTTCAAAACTTAACTTTCTTCACCAAGGTTATACTGTATATATGTTTGTGACTCCACTAGTGAGAATGACAGACTAAAGACAAGATATATTTACTTGGCTAATTGATTCATGTCAATCGACCAAGAGACTTAAGGCTTGAAGACTCTTCAATAAAACTTGTTTCAAGGAGTTGGAAAAAAAAAACGTGAATTGGAAAGTTCATGGAACACCTTTGCCCATGCAGTCTTGAGAAAAAATGGACATGAGTGGGGTCTGCGAGCGGCAAATTTCATTGATTGAGATGAGGTAAAATGCTGCAATATTTTGTCCAAGTACTGCTGAACAAAAGGCTTTTGAAAGTGTCAGAACAGTGATTTGTTTTCTACTGTGTTCAAATATATCCATCCATTGGGACTATACTCTCTGCAGAGCTTTGGTGCTGCTTCAGCTGTCTCCTGGGCTATTGGGCACAATCGTGGATGGGTCACCACTCCAACGCTGGATACCAGCAAGCTGGTACTCATTTTGCCAACCTCAGAAGGATAACAGGCTGTCAACCCCACCTGGTATTAATTCATATTAATTCAACAGCCAAACAGGATTTGAACTCAGGACCCTAGGATCCCAAGCCCACCATTCTCGCCATTAAGCCAACACCAGGCGTTCAAGTGTATAATTCAATTTAAATAAAATAAAAGTTTTAAAGGCTGTAGAAAATATTAACTTTTTATTTAAATTTAAAATATACACCACCTTATTTAACATGTTACATTACTTTTTTGTGCCTGTTGTTTGTGTCCTTTACGACATCCCTAAGAATCGTAAGTTTCCTGTTTGGAATGATTTTCAATTTTGTTTGACTGCCAGGCACGCAGAGAGTTAAAAAAAAAAAAAAATCTCCCTCCTCTCTGCACACATGCAATTGGGACGAGATTCTGTACAATATGCCAAATTCAGAGCCAAAGTACTGCTAAACTGCAGGGTCGTATTCTGACTCATGTTCTGATATTCGTGCTCTACAGTGTTCGAAATATAACAATCAATTGAAATCTTGTTGTTCTGCGGTCATAAACTGACTTCTGTAGACAGACAGACAGACAGACAGACAGACAAAGTGAACCAAATATCTTAACCCTGCTTTTTGCTCAGTGTGTATGGAATAATGACAGATTTTTTTTTTAACATTGTTGTTAAACATTGTCTCAAGCTTGTGGAGGAGCTGAAACACAAATCATGCACACGTGCAGACAAATATTTTAGACAGCACCACATTTGACCAGACAAACACGGCCACTGCGCTTTGGGGAAGCGGCGGAACTTCCCAGGAAACTCGGAGTACTGGTGATGGCATCCTTTTGACGTTGTTTTTCCACCCACGCTTAGTGAGGCAACTTAAGGAGGAATTTACGACTCGGGGATGTAATAGGATTTGAGAATGCTTTATCCTCTAAATGCTGGGTGGTATGGCAAGTGAGATAGCAGCACGTACGTACCATTTTCAAAGTCTATGGTGTTACTCGGCCAGGGTCGGGATCAAACTACCGAATGCCAACCTCCCAGTCTCGGAGTGGATGCACTATCCATTGTGCCACTGAGTGTGGTTACCACCATTGAAGATAAAGTGTATCAGCTGAAAAGGTTTTAAGAGACCATGAATATACACAGCATTAGAAGATTGCATTGGAAATTAGGAAGGGTTGAAAAAGATTCAATTATCCTTTCAATGAATCAACTCCCAATTTTAATATAATTATTCCATGTACGAGCGAGCAAAACATTTTTTTCCACTGCATCTCCCAATTCTCAATATCTACAATCCACAAATCTCTTGCCATGGAGGGTTATTATCTCTTCCTACTTCTCAAGTTCCACCTTCACATCACGAGAACTTTGAAGGATAAAACTCTCATCAAATCAGACGTACTCGTAAAGCACCCTCAAAAGTAACTCAACCAAACACTGAGGGGAGAGCGGAGCACCCATGAGAAAGAGAATGACGTGGTCAGGAAACATCGCACAAAGACTGGTGCTGACATTTGGATGTTAGTTGACATTTGACGAATAGAACATCCGGGAGATTTGAACGCAAAGCAAGGCTAACCCATATTGTATTGGTCCAATGCACATTGTAAGAATCACTTGACAACTTGATTTTCAAGTTTTATCTGTTCTGGCTAATGTGACACCTTGTTGAGGCATGTTCTCTGCACGGGGATTGTTTTGGTCCTTTGATTACTGTAAAAAGTCGAATTAATTTTGTGATTAGACTCTACCAATCATTGAGGAGGATCACGACTGTCAACAATATTACAGTACTTGTACACTGATGGTATTAACGACTTGAGTACGGCAATACACACAGCTACCGTTATGGAATAGTGTGTGAATGCTTTGAGTGTGGCAGAAATTTCTCGAATCTTCCACAGGCCCTGGAATATCCAGATCTCAACCCAGTGTAACATCTTTGTGATGGACTTGAATGATAAGTTCATCGTCAAACTACTTATAGCAATTTCATTGGTGGGTGAGCAAGGTAATGTGAACCTTTGGGAAATGTCGACCCATAACCATTTATGGCTTTATTAAAAATAATCATAGGTCGGAATAAATATTTGGAGCCCTGTCGTGATGTTTCATTTCAGGTAGAGTGAATCGTGGCTATGACCTTATAAATTATATTCAGAGATACGTTGGTTGGTATCTCCATTTGTGGGTTTCAGGAGGTGGGATGGAGATCTCCCAGAACTTAAAATCTCCACCTCCTATTTTTTGGTAAAGGATCATTCAGTTTTGTTCTCATAGCCTCATTCCAAAGGCTCTTCACTGAACTTCTGACAGCCTTCACTTGTAGCTCGTCTGCAATGATGTTCCCCAGAATTATTTTTCAATACTCAGTGAGGGTTTTCTTTATCATTCCTGTAGCTCTGATCTTTACGACGTCCCGATACAATTTCGGCCTTCTTCGATTTCCAAGTCCTCTTGAGCTCATTTTTCAGATCCTGGTATTTGATCATTTTCCTCATTTCTGTATCATTTAGTCGAAAGTCATTGGGAACTGAAATCTCAATCAACAATGCTGACTTTTCCTTTTAGTGTTTGGGTGCTATTTCCAGACGCAATGCTTTGTTTGCAATGTCCACACTGAATGCGTGGGCACCATATGTTCATTTTCAAGGATCGGATTTGATTTGTGTTTCTATGATTGTTCAGGGACCGGGATGTTGAAATGATTATAAATGTGCCAGTGGATTACTCTACAGATGCTGTCATGTCTTTCTGTGTACAGCTGTTCCGACATGAGTTTTTTTTAACATCCCGAAAGGAGGTAACTGGTACTCCACAAAACCTGCATTTGTCCGATTGGCTCAATCCCACCATTTTCTTAAAGGCATTCGTGTGGTGTCCTTGGTCGTGGGCATTGATAATGACTCGTTCTCCATTCCAACTAATTTGACCTCTTCTTAGTTACTCCAAAGAGTCTTCCTTCTCGATCCCTGTCCTGTCAAACTTATTTTAAAAAAATCTTCCTGCTCTTTCATCATTCTCCCATTTGTCAGACGACATCTGCTGATATTTCTTTTTCTAGTTTTCCTTTTGTTTTTCTTTGCAATCATTGGGGCTATGTTTGTTTCTGTTTTGTTTTCATTTGTAGTATTCATCATTTGCACCTGTTTTTGGAAGATACGTCAGTCTGCCTTGCCTGATGTAGGTGAAATAATGACGTCATATAAGGTTCAGTTTTACCTTGTTGTTGCCTAAATACCTCATATTAACGAACAAATTAAATATTGTTACTCAAAACATCTTTGGGTTGACAGGATGGCCTAGAGGTATGTACACTCGCCTCTAAGCTGTCTAGCCTGAGTTTGATTCCCGACCCAGCTATAAACTGTCAGTCCAGTGTTTCATAGGCAGGGTGATTCATCAATGTGTGTGCCATCCCTTGACCGGATGTTAAATGGGCATCCTGTCTGCCATCATTCGTTGGTGGACGTTAAAGATCCCATGGTGTCCTTCTCGAAGAGTCGGCGAGCACCATGGTCAAATTCCAAATTCCTGCCATAACTAGTCAGACGTCAGGCCTGGTCAGACGGTTTGTGAAGACTTGTGCCAAGCTTCCCTCTGCTGACTCCACAATAAAGGTGGGATAATGGTGGCCATTAAAGAAGAAGAAGACACAAAACTTCTTCAAACTAGAGAGTTCATAGAACACCCTACCCTGTGCAGTGTTCAGTAATGATTTTAAAGGCCATATATATATTTTTTTTAAATTGGATGTTTAGCATCGTTGAAGCAGTCTTGTACACCATCTTATTTAACATGTCCAAGTACTGCAAAGCTGGAGGTTTTTGGAAGCGGTAGCAAGGTGATTTGTCTTGTACATTGTTCAAGTGTAGTACATAATTCAATTTAAATAAAATAATGATTGTAAAGGTTGTATAAAAAAAATTAATCCTGGAAGTTTACCGCCAATGATGCAGTGTCTTTTACACAACCTTTTCCAACACATTACATTAGTTATTTGTGCTTGTTGTGTGTCCTTTATGAAATCCTTTAAAACAGTAAGTTTCCTGTTTGGAATTATTTTCAATTTTGTTTGACTGCCAGACAGGCAGACAGACGAAAAACAAAATCATCTCACTCCACACTGCGCATGCACAATCGGGATGAATTCAAACACAAACTACTGTTCAACTACAGTTTTGTTTTCCGATTAATGTTTTGATTTGTGTTCAAAATATATACATTCAATTTAAATAAGTTGTTCCTCAATCATAAACTGACGTTTGTGGGTGGATGGACCTGGACGGACAGAAGTGAACTAATTGCTTAACCCCGTTTTTTGCTTCATGTGCACAGATCACACTACTTGTGGAGCCCATACTATGTCAGGTTCTGTCTTTGATTATGACAAGTGGGTGGTGGTCTAGAACCTGTCACATAATCGTGGTGTAGTCTGTTTGTGAAAGTAGTGGGTACAGTCTGAAATTATTTACTGTAGTGGGGGTATAATAGAGTAGTGGTGGATTGTTATAGTTATCGTAGTGGTATAATATTAAAATATGTTGCCGTTCTCGGAGCCGCGTGCATACAACAGATAGGTGTCCCAAGACAGTTATTCCATTAATATACGTGTAGATAGTTCCCTCCCTTTTGTTTAGCGAGACGACAGGGAGTGCGTTGCGATGGTCTAATACAGTGTTTCTCACCGGGGTTCCGCAAGAGGTCGCTAGGGGTTCCGCGAGAAACAGTAATAAATAGCTAATGTATTTTTGAGTAGTTTTTGTTTGATTTATTATTCGTAATTTTACTATACATGTCCGGCATATTGTTGCAAACTCCTTGGTTATTATAATAGAGGCTTCAACCTCTTATATTATTTACAATTATAACAACCATAGGAATGTATTTACGATGTCTATATGGCGCCAGTGTGAAACCGCCCTCACTGGTTAGTGGACGTCCTGTACGCGGCGGATTCGTGTATCATTGAGTGACTGACTCAAGTACGGGACGCATGCACGGTGTCCATCTATCTTCTCTGTGCTTCCTAGCGCGAAGTCTCTCTCTCAGAGTTAGTTCTTCTGTTTACCTTTATTGCTTCAGCTTTATTTGTTTAAGTTTTGTTTATCAAGTTACATGAGGTGTGTTATTTTTTTTTTGTGAATTAAAACCTCGGTGTGAGGTCTCATAAACGAGCAGTATGTTTATTTTTTTCATTGCCAATAAATTTGACAAAAAGGGGTCATTTTTTCCTTAAACCAGGTATCCGAAAAAATATATTATATTTACCACGTGAACTACGATAACAATATAAAAGGCTAGATATTAATAATGGTATATAATAATTTTTATGCAGGGGTTCCCTGAGACATGAAAACTATTTCAAGGGTTCCACAAGGGTGAAAAGGTTGAGAAACGCTGGTCTAATAGTTAGGGTTATTAAATCATTTTCCCTCCATTTCATTCCCATCTCCCTTTTCTTTTCTGAGGCAAAATCCACGATGTGCGTGCGCTAGGTGCTGGACTGTCGCTTTGAGCTTCCACGCCAACCCCGGTACCCTCCTCTCCGATCACTCCTGAGGTAAATCTGTGGCTGCACCAACATCTACCCGAAACCCGACATGTGCGGCGAGTCACGTATGCTTTCGAAGGATCCGCTGTATCAGGAGTCTCGTTCCCGGGCGAGCCCGAAACCCAACACGTGTTTGCCCCTCGTCTTGTCTACCACAGCGTGTAGCACGACGATCCACGGTGCCCTCTGCCCTGCTTGCCCCCTCGTCTCATTTACCACAGCGTACTGTCCTTCACCTGACACGACGTGCGGTCCACGATGACCCGAGATCTCAGAGCGAACACACTGGGATCCGCAAGCGGCTCCGATGGAGGATACGTGGTCGTCCGGGAGGTTCTCCGGAAGACCGCGGGTCCATGGTCTGTTCACCCAAAGACAAGGGGTCCAGACCCGATGAAGATTTACTTGTGATTGCGTGCCATATCGGTGTGGGCGATTTGTGTCATGTCATGGGGTCGGAGCGAGGTGTGTTCACTGTCTGGGGTGGCCTTGCCAGAAACGAAGTGAGGGGGTTTCCGCCAAGCTGGTGGGCACGTGATGGGTCGGGCCAATCGAAGCACCCGATTCGGGCAATGATGTTGAATTTGGCATGGCCCCCTCCCCCCCGAGCTTCGGCCCTATAAAAGACGGAGAAACTCCTCCGACTGGTGGTCGTTGTGGGGTGTGTGTTACGTGTCTCCTGCTACTCGACTCCGCCTTCTCGTATCTGCCAGCCTCCTCGTCCAACCGCCTGCCTAGTCCTGCCCACTACTTCATCCCTCTCACTCTGGACTCTGCCCTTCTCCACTCAGGCCTCTCCTTCAGAACACGATCTCCACACCTGCGGCTGTGGCCAGAACAATGCGACGATTGTCGGGTACCACACCAAAAAGAATCCCCCCCCCCCCCCTGAAGCGCCAGGTACGAAAGCTATAACCTCAACTCCCTCCTTCCCTGGCTGCAAAAGTCCTTTTTATGGGGTTTCTTTTTCTGTGTGTGTGTGTGTGTGTTGTGTGTGTGTGTGTGTGTGTGTGTGTTTGTCTGAGTGTGCTGGCGCCTGTCTGTTAAGTAAGCCTGTAGAAGATCCTTATTGTTGTGCTGTTAATAATCTCGCGTCAAGTCTGCACTGTGTCTGCTTTAGTAAGTTGCTTGTATTATTGTCACACCACACCTCTCTCCTCTTTCCCTGCGTTACATACCCAATAATTCTTTGTCGTACCACATACTTTTCCTCCTTCTTTGTTATAAATAATTGTCATTAGGAATGTTCCCAGCTCGCCTTTGTCTTTTCTCTCATTGGTCCAGCATGTTCAAATTTAAGTTTAGCGGGTCTTTATTCCAACGATCCGTTCCTTCTCGCCGGTACGTCCTTGGCAGTGTCGCTCGCTGCATCCGATCCCGGAAAGGTGATCTATCCGGTAGAGTGATCCGGTTCGGACAAGGCGTACCGAGGGCATGGTTCCCCGGTAATTAAACCACGTGGTTAATTGGGTAACCGATTCCATAGACGAGAGGACCGAGAGTCACGCGGTTGAGTTATTGGCGTCCAGGGTCGGGTAAGCGACCCGCCGCGTCACGGAAATATCCGTGAGCGACGGCCTACAATTCCGGGGAGTCTGGTGGGAATCGACGTAGCTTCCCCACCAAGTGGTCTCTCACCCAACCCCGCCGGCCCGCAACAATATTTAAATTAGTTGGAGTCAAAAATTAGTTAACTGTAGTGGTAAAGTGTAAAATTAGTTAAAGTTGTGGAATTATCTGAAATTACAGTAACGGAACAATCTGATATTATTAAGAGCAATGCTATAGCCTGATATTTGTTGCAGTCATTGTTTGTCTAATATTAGTGACAGGCCCGAATATACTTCCTATATGTTTGCATGTGCTGTTAATGTAATTATTAGGGGAACAAGCCATCCTCGACTGGTAAGTACCCCATTGATTTTTTGCAGGTTAATATTATTATTATTATTATTATTATTCTGGTACTGTTTTGCAGTTCTTATTCGCTTTTATTTGCTTTTGAAATTTCTCAGCAACCCCTGTCCGATTGACATGAAATTCTCAACATAGGAGCAACTGCCCATGATTTTTTTTTTTTACTGACAACGATGACGTCACAGGTCACGTGGAATGGCAGCCATATTAGTCCTAACTTTTTGTGATATCCTACTCACAGACAAACAAACAAATGGGGTGAAACATAACCTGAGTCCACCTTCGATAGTGCAGGTAATTGTATGATCTAAAATTACATGGTAATAATAATAATAATAATAATAATATGCGATATGATATAATTTGAGAAGTGACTGTTTGTGTGTGTATGTGTTTGCTTGCTTGTTTATGTGTTTGTTACCTCCCCCCTGAAGGTGGATGGAGGTTATATATTCACACCTGTTTTTGTGAGCAAGATATCTCAAAGCAGTAGCGACGGATTCGGACAAAACTTGATGGACATGTTGGGTGTGTGACGAAGAAGAATTGATTAGATTTTGGTGAAAATCTGGATACGATAATTTTTTAAGTGATTCTTCACAAGTGAGAGATATGGCTAAAATGACATATAACATGTATGATATATCAAAAAGTTAAGGAAGGGTTATGACAAAACTTTATGGATGAATTGGTTAGGTGACAATAAGAAGCCGATTCGATTTTGGTTCAGGTTCGGATCCATATCTGGCCTATCAGTAGGATACAAAACGTAAACTGTTCAGCCTGGCGGAAGTATGCTCTCTAACGAGTGTCGTTCTAGTTGTTTTTGTTTTTGATACCAAAGTAATGTCAAATTAGAAGCTAACTATAATAATAATAATAATGAAATAATATCTAGTGGGACACCTATCAATTTAGATATTATTTGCTTATTATTATTATTATTATTATTATTAAGCATTTCTCATTTCATAATATCCTATGGTAAAGACTTACAAAAGTTATTATATTTTTGTTATTAATACATATATATTTTTAACCGATTTTGACATGTCCTTGTCCAAGCTTATGGCAAATGAGTACATCTTCCAACATAAACTATTCTGTCATTTTGCCATGCTCGTCGAAAAAGGCACTTTCAAGTGGTTGTGTGATTACAGGCTCATACCCTTTCATTAGGTGGTGTGAAGGCCTCCATCAGCATATGTGTGCGCTCCACAAGCAGAACAATGGAACGCTAATTGCCAGGCTCATATCGTTTGTTACACGCATGCGTTCAAATTGATGTACTCTTGCTCTCACCACTTCACCAGCACAGCCGATCAGGCAGCGAGAACTGAAGCTACGCAGAGTGTCGTGAAAGTGACTGCAGAGATAGAAGCTCCTCTCCACTCAATAGCTGTACCAGCACCATCGACCAGATGCTCGGTCTGTGGACGGGGCAATTTCAGTCTCAACTCTTTACAAGGCTGGAAATGATGGGCTTAGGTTGGCAGGCATAGATACAGGATGAGGTTTTCATCGCGATCTTGACATTATTTAACAAGTTTGGGAAACTTTTAAAGGAATTGTATGAGTTTGGCATTGTCAGTTTTTCATTGGAGTAAGCAAAATGTTTCATGGTATTTTTTTTCTATTAGATGGTCTCTTCCAAACTGCTGATTAGCTAATTTTGATTTTTTGTGAATGATGAAGACGCAGCATCTCTCCTTAATGAAGTTCATCATTATTTCACACCTCAGTTCTGTACAAAGGTGATTTTTTGCAGATTGGACAATCATATGGCACTGCCATTATGGTTTATATGTCCATTTCCTGTTTTTGATGGAGTTTTTTTTGCAAAATGGATTACAGGGTACATTTGTCAACCAATTATTAGGCCAGTCATGTTTACCAAGACTTTTGGCCAAATCAGCATAAGGGAACAAACTCCAGGTTTGAATGGTGAGTGTTAGGTTATTCTCCAAGATGTCACAAACTTCTTCATCATCGCTTAAACAAACTACTTTTCTCCAGCCTTTAATTCCTTACATTCTGTTCATTTGGCTGATTCATTGCTCAATTATCATTTGTTTTTGTTTTTTAGTTTTTTTTAGCAGAAATGGAACATGAGGGAATCGTGGTGACATCATCATGAAAAATAGACAATTTTATCCGAGTCATTTTCTGAGTCATTCAAACTCTTAGTCCTTCACTCAAGTCTTTCTCAACATTCCTCTCCAGTCTTCCAAGGTCACATCACATCACCATTTTCTGTGAACCTTCATCTGTCTGACCTTTTTGAGGCTCAATGACCTTCTTTGTAAATGCTTCTGTGTCTCTTCCCTTTCAACCCTGTCAGCATGTTTGTGTGAACATCGATCACCTATACATTAACACAACATCTCAATGGCTTTACCTGAGCACTTTTCCTCGATGGATAAAAGGGTCCGATACACCCTAGGTGTTTATCCTAATACTCTTCACATCGAGTGATCAATTATGGGGTTAGTTTGCTCAAAGTAGAGGGTGAGTAAAAGGATAAGTGACAAAAACCGTTTGCTGAGTGATGGCAAAAAGGAAATGGAGAAGCACACTTATAGTACTCAAGTGGAGGTAATTATATCTGCTGCTTGTTCTTTGCCTCTTCACGACAGACTTTTCAACCCTTCATTGCCATTTGAAATACCTTGACTCAGGTAAAGTTCCACAGTGTCTCTCCCTGACGGATTCAAGTGTAAATGCTTTTTGTATGGTATTGTCATATTCTGTACTCATAAATCACTCACCTGCATCAAATGAAAGGTTTGCCAATATAATTGAATGCATTTTGTGTAATTCTTTTTGATATAAAGGTAATTACAATATCCTATTCTTCCGAGAGAGAGAGAGAGAGAGAGAGAGAGAGAGAGAGAGAGAGAGAGAGAGAGAGAGAGAGAGAGCCCATCCCATTCTTCAGCTAACCTAATCATTAGTCTAATCCAAACATAAATAGTGACATTTTACACACGTGCAGTGCCTTCAGGAAGTATTCACACCCCTCGACCTTTTCACAATTTGTTGTTGCAGCCTGGATTTAAAATGGATTAAATTTAAATTTTTTTGTCACCGATCTACACAAAATACCCCATAATAGCAAAATGAAAACGTGTTTTTAGAAGTTTTTTACAAATCAATTAAAAATGAAAAAACTGAAATGTCTTGTGATCTGTAAGCAAGTTTAAATCATCTGTGAACTGTTTCAATGCAAGGTTTGACAGAGTTGTAGAAGTCCTGGATAATAGGATTAAGTTTTTTTTTAGGAGTCGGGGCTTATTTTCACTGGGTCGGTCTAAACCAGTGTTGAACAAGCCAAGTGTTCATAAAGACATTTGGGATCTCCATGATAGCTATGTACTCGCTCCAGCAGATAAGGCTGCTAATAATTTTGTTGTGGTTTGTAAAAAGTTTTATGTGGCGGTTTTATTAAGAGAGTTAGGCATTGATTTGGTTACTTTCACTCGTCTAGGAAATAGCACAAATGTTCCTTGTCATAAGTCACTCCAAGATATTATCTCTGAGCATCAGGAAGTTTTAGTTAATAATTTCAGTATTGTATGTAAAGAGGTAAATCTTTGTATTCCTCAACTTTTCTGGATCCCTAAGCTTCATAAGAACCCATACAAGTATAGGTTTATAGCAGGTGCCAGGCAGTGTTCAAAAGCAGTTATCAGTTATAGTTAACCCAGGCTTCCAAGTTGTTAGGGGACAGTTCAGGAAATATTGTTTAGCAATTGAGAGAATTCTGGTGTTAACACTTTCTGGAGTTTTGACATTAATTCTTCTTTAGAGTACTTAGATAGAATTAGATGCCTCACTATCAAGTCAGTTGAAGTTTTTGATTTTTCAACTTTATAATCAAGTTTAGATTTAGTCCGAGTGAGGGATTGACTCTTCAAAGTAATTGACAAGGTTTTAAACTTTTTTAATTTAGTTTTTATGTGTCAGGTTTGATCGAGCATTCTTTTGTAAAAAATAAACTCAAGTTTTCATTGTTTTGGTAAGAAGAAGTTGAAGGATGTTGTTAATTTTATGTAATTTAACACTTTTGTGTCTTTTTGCAGGATAATAGTTCAACAGGTTAATGGTATTCCCATGGGTGGGAATTGCAGTCCCCTACTAGCGGTTATTTTTCTTATTTTCTGTGAATTTTCATTTATGCAGAAACTGATGAAGGAGAAAAAATTGGATTTGATAAAAATTACCTCATACATGTTGTTATATCGATGATATTTGTGTGTTTAACTATAACTTTTTTTGGTAGGCAGCTTCACAAGATTTATCCAGAAAGCCTGATTGTAAACAGTAGTGGTAATGATTGTGCAGTTGCTGCATATCTGGATATGTTGGTTAGAGTTGGACAGAATGGTTTTAGTACAAGTACATATCATAAAGTCGATGATTTCAGTTTCCCTGTAGTCTTACGCACCTTTCCAGGTGGCAATATACCAATTAAAATGGGTTGCAATGTCTTTTCATCTCAGCTACTTAGATTTGCAAGAATTTGTTCAGTAAAGGATGATTTTGTGGAACGTGCTGAGAAAGTTTTTCCTTAATGTTAAACAGAGGATATTTGGTTGATTGTTTGATCAGGTCTTGTGAGAAATGTCTTTCGACTCCATCGTCACCTTTTATATAAGTTTGGTTGGTTTTCATGTAAACAAGTTCCTATTGCATTGCATTCGATATAATAATAATGAATTAATTATTTTAGTGAGGTAAATTCCTTAATTAATATTATTGATTTAACATACATATTTGTGTGTGTATGTTTGTGGATGGTGTTGAGTAATGGAGCTATTTAGATGAAGTTGCAATGAATGAATGTTGTTTATAAAATACATTGGAGATAAGCATTGAAATAATTTGTTGGTGGTTGCTAGGATATGCAGTGCAGCATGTTAAAATAGGTTCTTGATGACAGTTTGAATATTCGAATAGCAGTTTGAGTCTATGGTTAGATGGAAGTGCTGTGTCATGGAAATATCTATCAGGTAAAGTATTTATCGCTTAATATATTATCATATAAAGTGGTGTATGATTAAAGTTATTCAGTATGCAGTAATACTTTAAATAGAAGTAATATTAAATAAGTTTGAATAAGGATATTGCATTGCTGTGTTGACTGACTGTCTGGACACAACTTTGAGGTTGTGGGTCCATTGATGTTGAGTAATCTACTGATGTGGACCTGCGACCATGGTTGTGGATCCGCTGTTTGGAGAGGTTCTGGGCTGAAAGGATCGAAACCTTGATGAAGAACGGTGCCTAGCTGATGATCCAGGCAATTGGGAAATCTGTCAATTGCTTATAAGTTAAGGTTATAACTTCAAATATAATAGCTTTTGTAAGTATTTACGTGTGTGTGTGTGTGTGTGTGTGTGTGTGTGTGTGTGTGTGTGGTGTGTGTGTGTGTGTGCGTGTGTGTACGCGCACACATGTGTGTATTGTTATGTCTGGCTTTCTTCTTGGGATGATGGTGCAGTAATTTGTCATTATTAGATTGCATCAATAAGTATTCAACCCTTTGCTATGACACTCCAAATTGAGCTCATATGCATCCAATTTCCTTTGATCATCCTTGAGATCTCTCAACTTGATTGGAGTCCACCTGTGACCAATTCAATTGATTGGACATTATTTAGAAAGAAACACCTTTCTATACAAGGTCCCACAGTTGTCAATGCATGTCAGAGCAGAAAGTCTACCATGAAGTCCAAGGAACTGTCTGTAGAATTCCGAGAAAGAACTCTAAGGAGGCATAAATCTTGAGAAGGGTATAAAACAATTTCTGGAGTGTTGAAAGTTCCCAAGAGCACAGTGATCTCCATCATTAGGAAATGGAAAGAATATGGAATGACCCAGACTCTTCCGAGAGCTGACCATCCAACCAAACTGAGCAACTGGGCAAGAAGGACCTTGGTTAGGGTGGTGACCAAGAACCCAATGACCACTCTGACAGAACTACAGACTTCCTTCACTGAGATGGGAGAACCTGCCAGAAGGACAACAGTCTCTGCAGCATTTCACAAATC
>CM068954.1:21208908-21219183 GCA_035128595.1 Eptatretus atami
TAATCACTGCCGAAGGCACTTCTCCAAAGTGTTTATTCAGGTGGTTGAATACTTATTGATGCAAGACATTTCAGCTTTTGATTTTCAAATAATTTGGAAAAATATCTAAAAACATGGTTTCACTTTGGCATTATGGGGTAATTTATGTAGCTCGATGACAAAATTTTAAAATTTAATCCATTTTAAATTCTTGCTGTAACACAACCTATTGTGACAAAAGTTGAGGGGTGTGAATACTTCCTGAAGGCACTGTAACTATCTCCATCTCCTTAACTTGATCAATATTTGACATCCACTTCTCTTTTAATCAGGAGGTTGGGTCTTGGTATCCAGGATTTTGGCCAAAAGGCCTATTTTTCTGGCAGTTAGCAGGACATATTTTACATCCACTTGAGAGGAAACAGGATGGCCAGCTTGACATTGCCTCAAAAAGAATATATAATGTTCTCAACTGACTCCAAATTTCTGCTTAAGGCTACGATGCAAAAGGCAAAGTACTTGAAGAAGGGAACACCCTACAAACTGAGCTACCCTAGTAAGGATATAAAGTCAAAATTTCTGAGGAAGTCAGCTTTGGCAGCCAGATTGATATATGGTCTGCCCATTAGAGATTCTGGCTGGTGGAGTCTCCAAAGTTCAAGAGACTGAATGCCTTTCATTGGTTAATTGTGGAAATTGTTTGGTTGGTTCATTTTCTGATGCTTCCCGAGAGGCGGAGTTAGACTGTTAAATTTTTCTGAATTGAATGCCATTTTCCAAATGTCAGACCAGCATCGTTCCAGGATCCTTTCCATGTCAATAGAGAAGGAAGGGACTGTTATCAGCCTGTGTTGAATGCATATATGCGGGTTTCAGAATATAGAACGGAGTCCTCCCAGGTCTTGAAGTATCCATCTTAGTTTCAGTAAGGGATCATGATTCATGGACCAAGTTGTGAAGTTTTCTTGTCCTCAAAGTTTTGTTCAGAGGGCTCTTTTCAGGATTGTCACCGAGCCCCAGACAGCCTCCAACTGTAGTTTGTTTGTATTAATATTTCCAGTGATGTTTTTTAAGATATCCATGAGGATCTTTTTTATAATTCCCATTGCTCCACTTATCAATATCACTGGTACAATTTCGATGCTCCACAGGTTCTAGGATCTTTTCACTTCCTTTTTGAGGTCCTGGTATTTGATTATTTTCTTGATTTCTGCATTGTTTAGGCCAAAATTGCTGGGTACTGACAGCTCAATTAGCAATGCCTTCTTTTCTTTTTTTGTACCTCAGTACTATATCCGGTCGCAATGCTTTTTCTATGGTCACACACGATGGGATCATTAGGTCGTATGTGAGTGTTACTTCCTTGTTTTCAGTGATTGCTTTTGGTTCATGTTTTCATGAGTTTTCTGGAACAGGGATGTTGAGCCTTTTGCCAACGTGCCAGTGGATTACTCGACATACCTTGTTGTGTCTTTGTGTATACAGCTGCTCTGACATGAGTGTTTTACATCCTGATAGGAGGTGGCTCGTATTTTCTGTTTCTACCTTGCAGAACGTACACCTGTCCGAATGACTCAGTCCTGCCATTTTCTTAAAGCCATTGGTATCGTGTCCTTGGTCCTTGGTATTTATGATTCGTTCTCCATCCCAGTTGAGCTAACCTCTTCTTAACCATTCCAAGGAGCCTTATTTTTCAATGCCCAATTTGTCCAACTCCTTTTTTTAAATGTTTTTTTTATACCTTCCTGTTCTTTTATCATTTTTCCAGCTGTCAGTGTATATCTGTTATTTCCTTTTATATTTTTCCTTTGTCTTTTTGCAATCATTGGGGTGTATTTGTTGCTCCTTTGGTTTCATGTGTAACATCTTCCATTCGTACTTGTCTTTTGAAATTTTTTGCAAGATTGGTTAGGGATACCTTCTCTGGTTTGTTGTCTTCGTGTTTGCACACAAATTGGATTCGGTAGTCTGTTGCACTTTTCACGACAACCTCAGCCAATCCCACTGTTGTCATTCTTTCACTTTGTTGAGTTCTATAAGTTCGCTACCTCCTTCTCATCTCGGCAGGTACATTATCGGGATGCATTGATTTTTGCAAGATATTTTGTGGACAGTGAGGAGTTTCCATGTTTTGTTATCTAGTTTATTGATTTCCACCTGTGGCCAGTTTGTTATTTTGCAGTTGTACTGGAATATTGGTACTGTGAGTTGGTTTATGGCTTTGATTTTGCTCCTTGGAGAAAGGTATGTTTTCAGCATCAGCCTCGTTCCATGCAGGTTTTCTTTGGTAATTGATTTGCGCATTTGTTTCTGACATATTTGGTGGCCCTCTCATACTCCGAGGTATTTGTATGATGCTCTGTTGTCTAGCTCCTGTACCATTTTTATGTTTTGGGGTGTATTTGTTGCTTTTTGTTGGTCCGTTTTTGTTGGTCTACCTTGTAAGAATCTGCACTTGGCACACTTATCTCGGCCAAATTCCATTTGAATGTTGGCAGAGTACCATTTCACTAATTTGAGTTGGTCTGCCAATTTTTGTTTGTTTTGTGCAACGAGTTTTAAATCTTCCATGGACGGTTGATGTATCCCCTTTCTTGTCTCTTTTGCCATTCTCTTCTTGAATTATTATCTTGTAAATAATTTCAAGTGTTTGAACGTTTGTTACTCTATCAAGGCCGAACCGTAGCATATAGAGGACCAAAATTTTGGGTGTATGCACTTCATAATCTTGGCAAGAGTGTAAGCTACTGCCCGTTGACATTGAATACTGTTTTGAGGCCGAAGGCCGTTATAAAATGTATATTGTGATGTGAGGTTAGACATTGCTACCGCCGACCCACAGCCAAAAGGTAACCACCATGAGGCCAATAACTCCATAGCTTTTCAATGTCCAACATGTATCAAAACCCCCACCGGGAAAATCTCATCCGGTCGGGCAGCACCGGGTACCTTCCTCCTCTCAGTATCATACATACACTGCCTATAGAAAGTGTATACCCCCTTTCAAATTTTTCACCTTTTGTTGCCTTGTGGCCTGGAATTAAATTGCATTAAATCAGACTTTTTCCACCTTCATACACACATCGTAAACCACAACTTCCAAGTGAAAAACAAATTCCACAAATTTCAGAAAATTAATTAAAAATACGAAACTATATATCTTGGTTGGATAAGTGTCCACCCTTCCCTCATCCCCCTCTTTAATAATAGCAATTATAAATGAGCTCAGGTGTATCGAATTACCTTCAAAATCACACACCACATTAACCATTGGAACACAATCAAGACAATCATTAAGAAGTGGAAGACATGATACCACCAAGACCCTGCCTAGATCAGGCTGTCCCTCCAAACGGGATGACCGAGCAAGGAGGGGACTGATCAGAGAGGCCACCAAGAGGCCAATGGCAACTAGGAAAGAGCGACATGCCTTTATGGCAAAGACTGGTCACTGTGTGCATGTGACAATATCCCAAGCACTCCACAAGTCTGGCCTGTAGGGTGGCAAGCCATGACTCAAAAAAGCTCACCTTGGGTCCCATTTGAGGTATGCAAAAAACCACTCCGGAGATTCTGAGCCATGTGTCAAAAAGTTTTGTGGTCTCACGAAACCAAGATGGAACTGTTTGGCCAAAATACAACACAGCACATCACCAAATGAGCACCATCCCTACTGTGAAGCATGGTGGTGGCAGCATCATGTGATGGGGATGTTTCTCATCAGCAGAGACTGGGGCATTTGTCAGGATAGAAGGGAAAATGGATGGAGAAAAATACAGAAAAATCCCAGAGGAAAACATGCTGCCCTCTGCAAGAAAGCTGAAATTTGGACGGAAGTTCACCTTTTAGCATGACAACGACCCGAAGCACACAGCTATAGGGACACTGGAGTGGCTAACGAAAAAGAAAGATTAATGTCCTTGAGTGGCACAGTCAGAGCCTCGACCTAAATCCAATCAAAAATCTGCAGCATGACTTGAAGATTGCTGTCCATCAATGCTCCCCACACAACTTGACTGAGCTTGAACAGCTTTATCCAGAAGAATTGGCAAATATCGCCAATTTAGTTGTGCAACGTTTGTGGAGACCTATCCCAAAATACTCGCAGCTGTAATTGCTGTCAAAAGATGCTTCCACCAAGCATTAACTCTGGGGCGGGTGGTGGGGGGTGGACACATCCAACCAAGTTATTCTAGTTTTGTATTTTTGATGATTGCTCTGAAATTTGTCGAATTTATTTCTCACTTGGAAGCTGTGGTTTATGATGTGTAAAGAAAGAAGGAAAAAGTCTGATTTTACAAACGGAAAACATCTCTTGTAGTTAAAATGGGGTTTATTGAAATAAATTAATACAGGGGAAAGGGGTGACAGGACGCTAAAATAGTACGGAAGAAATCAAGCAGTGGACAGACACAGATAGGGATGATGGGTGCGGAAACCTATGTACAGTGGAGATAAATGACCAAACTCTAACCTAACTAAAACGTCAAAAATAAATACCAGGACACACACAACAATGGGGAATGATCGATCGAGGGCTTGAGCAAGGCAAGAGCTGGTTTGATTTCCAGAATGGCCCGTGCAGACTGATGTTGCACAGGGGTGGTGTGGTACAAGGTGGGAGAATGGTGTTGAGGAGAGGTATGGCAATGAGGCGAGGTTATGATGATGAGGAAATAGATGCTGCCACTGCAAAGGTCCGATTCCCACTCCGACTGCAACTCCAACTCCAACTGCCAATTCAAAAAACTGCCAATCCAACTGCCAACACCCATGACTGTGGGCATGTCATCTTCCAGGCTGTCCTGCCCCATGGGGTGTCCCTGATAAAAAAAGTCTTGCACTCCCTCTCCAAGGCTTTGCAGCTGACCTCGTCACCATGGCTTGCGGTTCTCCAGCCAAACACTCCGTGCTGTTTCCTCTTTGAGCACAATGTGATTTTCCATTGTGCCTTTGTGCTCAAGTCTTCATCTGGCCTCACTCAAAACCAGAAAGTTTTACAAAACAAACTTACTCTACACCGTCTTAAAGTTAACTCTCACTGCCTACTCGGTGCACGTTTTACAATTTCACTTATTGTGGCATTGTCCCTGTTACAAGAGAAATCTAACTGATGCAGACAAACAGATCATACTATTCTGACCACAATCCAGCTATGGAACTCCCCCCCCCCCAACCCACTTCCACATAACAAATTAAGCAAAGTCTTCAAAGGTGGAACAGCAACCTTGGGACTTCTTTGAATGGTCAACTAATGGATCAAGAACAAAAAAGGGCTCAGACAAGATGACATAGTCTCACTAAAAAATTTCACTGTATGCCTAAAAGGAGTGTTTCAAGAACTGAATTGCTGAAATAAAGGAATAAATGTCAATGGAGAAAGAATAAACCACCTATGATTCACAGACAACATTTCTGTACATACAAGCAAGAACGAAGAATTGAAAATCATGGTGGATGAGATCGATTTGCAAGTCAAAAGCATCAGATGACAAATGAATATGATGGGTACAAAAATCATGCTGAAGTGCAATCCAAGGAAGAAGAGATCCAAATAATTCATCACATAATTGCATGAAGAAACAACCAATTATGTTTCTTTAGACCAACTCATAAAAATGCGGATCACTTTAAAGAAGTGAAGAAACAGACTGTACTCCAGAAGGATGGCCAGCATTCCAAAAATTTAATAATGTCATGGAAAGCAAACTGCCTTTGTATTTGAAAGAAACACAAGGGTTTACAATCGATACCTGAAAGCAGCATTGACCTGGGGCAGTGAAACATGGTCTCTTGCAAAGAAATTGGAGCAAAAATTGATCACCACGCACAGCCGTGGAAAGATGTCTCGGCATCACAAAAAGAGAAGAATAGAAACCAATGGATCAGTCAAAACTAAATTCAACGACATTGGTCTCGATCAAAAAACTGAAATAGAACTGAGCTGGGCATATAGAAAGAAGAACGGTCAACCGATGGATGACAATAATTACAAACTGACACCTAAGAGGGTAGATCAAAGATCAGATGGAGAGATGAAATTGAAAATTTGACTGGAGTGCATACCATGTCATATTGCAGAGGATATAATAGAATGGACTATGTTGAGAGAGGCCTTCATCCTGCAGGTCAAATAGGCAAGTCAAGTGAGCTCATATCCCACTACAACATATAAGTGATTTTGTTAGAATGTAAAGCGGAACATTTTTTTTAAAAATACTGATCAGATATCATAACTTTACTAGTATTTATCATTTGAGTTTGGTTTCACTCTAATTTCTTAATCCTACTATCCTTACGATAATTCACAGACCGGTGTTTGTGTGTTTCTGGGTTTGTTTGTCAGGCTACTCCTCCTATAGTTCTGACCCAACTGCATCCCGTCTTCCTACAGAGGATCAGCATAACCCAACTTAATGTTTTAGGGTGTTTTTATCTTTGCCGGTCAGCTTGGGAGGAGGGGGAGGGACGCAAATTCTCCATGTAAAAGTGTATCGTGTAGCACCACCTCCAGGTGGGGGAGGGTATTACAAGTCTCCACCATTTACACTTCAGTTTTCCTGTCCCCATGTTTTCCAGTGCAGTGAGGTGTTTTGAATTATAAGCAGCAGGTATGTTTTTGCTTCATGCACATAACTTCATGGGTTATTTATTTTTACATTACAGAAGGGTGTTTGGGTTAATTAAAACACCCCTTTTGAAGATGATTAATGGCCTTATTTAATTATCCTTTATCAAGGTGTCATCCTTGGTCATCTCGCTGTCCCTTGCTGGGGTCTTAATTCACCATTTTTTTTTTGGCCTGCTCAGCAATGCCTTGACTTGGAACAGGCCACAACAATTTCTTAACGATAAACTTTTAGTTTTTTTTTCACTTTTCTCACTCGTATCATCAAATACCTGATCATCATACCTGCAAATCGCTGGATTCATCACAATGTTTATGTACGCCGGGAGACACCAGCGTTCGTGGCTATATTTCTTTTTCGCACATGCCATAACTTCTAGAATGTCTTATCTTGAGCCGAATTTCAAAATTTCAACTGTGGAATTGACCTTCGCAGCAGTTCCAACTGCGAAAAATGACTGCTCATTTGTCGAATTTGGTCATTGCTTGACGTTTCGGGCATCTCCGGGAGGTTTTAATATGACTGATCTGCGATCGCGAATTGCTTTCCAAGCATGCTGTTCCTTATCAACCGTTTTGTTGGAGTGCTTGATGGAGTGCTTAAGCCACTTGGTGAGCGCTGTAAAAGCTGCTTGGATGTTCATTTGCAAGCCATGGCGATACATAGAAAAACTACCCACACTGTCACTCTGCACTGTCCCTCTGCAAAACTGCACATCTGCAGAAAAATACTGCACATCTGCAGAAAAATACTGCACATCAATTGACCGCCTGACTGTGTTTAGCCCCATGGTGACGTGCGGTGCCAAGCCTACCATTCCCCATCAATGGATGGATGGAGGAAAAGGATGTATGGAAGGGGTGGGTATGTTGAGCACCACCCGGGGATGCTCAGAGACGCACCCCCTGGTGGAGTACTTTGGAGGTTATTGGGGGAGAATGGTTTCCAAAACCCAAGCTCATTGCAGATGCTGCAGAGAATGTAATGGCAGATGAAGGAACACCAGGTGGGAATTCATTCATCATTCATCATTCATTCATTCCTCGCACCTCATGTTCACTCCATGAGATTGGAGTATCGTTTGTTCATGTGCAACTGCGGAACTTGCTACAAATCCACTTTCCCTCCACCATGTCCATCCCATCCATGCATTCATTTATTCCCTCCATCCATCCATAACTTCCTTTCATTAATCCCATACATCCATCCTTTTCCCCCTCCCCATCTCTTAGTTTGTCCTCATTCCCCCACCCTTCTTTCCTCTCCCCCACCCCCACCTCTCTTACAATTTTCATGAAGTGAGAAACAATGGGTGGTTGTGGTAAGTTCCCACAGGTGGTTGTGTTGTGGTTTGGAGGTGGTTATGTTGTGTTGTGTCTTGAGCCATGAGTGTCGGGGAGTGTGTGGGTTTGGTAGATGGGTACTTTTTTGGTGATCAGAGTTGTTGCTGGGCTCAATTCCATGGTTTGAATTTTGGGATTCGGCTCGGGTTGAGAGATTCTGGGGCTGATCACATTTTTGGTTGTAACACGTGTGCTGAAATTTAATAAAGGCATGAACAATGGCATCTCTAGACATGTATAAGCATTGCAGCTGGAGTGTGATGGTCCTGTCTAGGGTTTCTTGAGCTGAGTTTGGGAGTTTGGACTGCAGGCTTGGGCTTGGTGGCAGGTCCAGCTGTTGAAGGGTGTTCGTTTGTCCGGTTTGTGCATTCTTTGGCACTCCGGGTGGTGTGAGGCCCCCTCAGAGAGTTCCAGTTTCCCCTTTCCTCGCTCCCCCTTCTCTACTCCCCTCCCTCCTCTCTCCCCTCCGCTCTCTCCATCCCCCTCGTCTCTCTCCATCCCCCCTAGTCTCTTCCATCCCCCCTCGTCTCTCTAAAATATCTGATGTTCATACCTAAAAAATTTTTTGCCAAGTATGTTGCTCTGCAGCATTTGCCTGTTTGTCACACAATTTTTGGCCACAGTTTTCAAGCAATCGTTCTGAAAATATTTTTTTCAATGTAGGAAACCAGCCAAGGACAGCAACGCTTAATCTTGGTGAAGATCCAAATTCGGATCCGGATCTCAGAATTATTTAAGTGATTCTTAACCATTGAGAGATCGGGCCAAAACGACAAATAGTGGGATTTCTCAAAACGTTGTGGATGGATTCCAACGAAACCGAATCCTGATTTGGATAAGATGGTTATTTAATTTTTACGTGATTGAGAGATGGGGCTAAAAACGATATTGCGTGATATCTCAAAAAGTTGTGGACAGATTCAGATGAAACTTGGTGTACATGTTGGGTGTGTGACAAGGAATCGATTTTGGTGAAGATCCGAATCTGGATCCGGATTCAACAATTTTTAAGTGATTCTTCACCATTGTGAGATAGGGCCACAAACTATGTATAGCATGATATTTCAAAAAGTTGCAGATGACTGATGACAAAACGAGGTGGATGAGTTGATTAAGTGACAAGAACAAGCCAATTTGATTCTGGTTAAGGTCCGGATTCAGAACCAACCTATCGGTGGGATACAAAATGTAAACTCTTCAGCTTGGTGGAGGTATGTGCTGTACCGAGTGCCATTTCATTTCGCCAAGTGTTACTCTTAGTGATTTTTCATTTGTGTGTTTGTCATGCTACTCCTACAGTTCTGTGTTGATTACATCCAGACTTGTTACATATAATCAGCATGACCCCAATTTTTTATTTTTTCTACACATTGTCAATGCTTGTATAAGAGCTAACACACAACACACAGCAAGAGGGGCACGAGACAAGCGTAGCAGAGAGGGAAGGACAAAACAAAGGGGAACAGAGACATTAGGAGATCTGTGGAAGGGAGAGAGAAGGGGCGGGGAACATGGGGTATACAAGATGGACACTAAAGGGAATTTCAGGAAGGAAAGCTGGCAATTTGAAGGAGGTTGGTTTGGAGTGGATTAACGAGGGTAGAAATGATCAAGGTTTTGGATGGGGGAAGATAAGAGGTGGTGGTGAACAGCTGGTTTGAAGGCCTGGAGGGAAGAATGGGATTCAAGAGAGTGTGGGAGTTTATTCCAAAGGTGGGAAAACAGAGAAATGAAAGAGTGAAGGTGAGCAGTGATTCGTGATTTTGGTAGTTTTACCAGAAGGGGGTTGCTGGCAGACCTTGAGCGCCCAGCAGAAATATGGTCGGGACAAATCGCAGACAGAGAAGGGGGGGGCGAGACCGGAGAGGAGACGGTAGAAGATAGAAAGACCACCAACTTGCCTGTGGTGAGAAAGTGAGAGGCCCAAAGACTCAGCCTCATCGCGGGAGATACCAATGATCCGAAATGCCTTGGTTTCCACAGCGTGAAGCCGAAAAAGGTGGGAGGCAGGAGCACCAGCCCAGAGGGGAGAGCAATACTCCATCAGGCTGTGGACGAAAGCTTTGCATGTGGTCAGGAGCTCAGGTGGGCCAAGGAAGGACTTTGCATGACTGAGGATTTCCAGTCAGCGACTGGCTTTGGAGGCGAGGTTGGAAATGTGGCTTTCTCAGGAAACATCATGGCAGATAATGAGACCCAGAAGCTAGAAAGAGAGGACTTCATCCAGGGGATTGTTGAGAGGGTGGATGGGGGGGAGGGGGTGGTTCCAAACGGTTCTTTTGGAGAGACATCGTGAGAGTGTGAGATTTCTCCGGATTGAAAGA
>CM068954.1:21219193-21235500 GCA_035128595.1 Eptatretus atami
GTGTTGGACCAGTTTATGATTTTATCCAGATCTGCAGTGAGCAAAGAAGCTGCTGCATGCCTGTCTGGGGGATGACTGATGGTATGGCAGAGGGTGGAGTCATCAGCAAAGAGATAAAGAGGATTTTCCAGAGAGTCGGAGAGATCGTTGATGAAAACCAGAAAAAGAACAGGTCCCAGAACGCTCCCTTGAGGAACTCCAGCCTGGACAGGAAGAGGGGATGAAAGAACTCCATTTAGGGCCACACATTGATTGCAACAGGAGAGGAAGTCGACGAGCCATGAGTGGAGAATGCGTTGGATACCATGGAAGAGAGTTTGGTGGCAGGGCAGGGTTCCAGACCATGTAAAAAGCACACGATATGTCTGGAGATATGGCTATGATTTCATGTCCGGATTGAGGACCTCCATCCCATTGTTGGGAGAGCAGAAGCAGCATATCCAGGGAAGAGTGACCTGGTCTGAAACCAAATTGATGATCAGAAGTCAGGCCATTGGAGAAGAGGAAGGATTTCATGTGTGAAGTGATGATGGATTCCATAACCTTGCTGATGATTGGGAGAAGGCTGATTGGTCTGTAGTTATAGGGATCTGTTTTGCAATTTGGCCATTCAATCCATCATGTCTGCTTGCACCAACCCCAGTATCGTCAGCCATCCACATACAATGTACCTCCCATCCACAAAAGCCAATATCCCATCCCCCCCTTTTTTAATCTGCATTGTATCCAGATACCTATGTATACCACATGTAAACTTATCCACCTCCTCCACTGCTACTACCTTTCCAGGGAGACCATTCTGTACATTCACCATGTGTGGTTGTTGTGGTTCGTTGCGGGTTGATTTTTGAAATGAGCACCAATTGATCGGAAAGCTGCCAGACCCCATCCACATTTGTTGCTTGCTTCCACCCACCATGGCACCCTAATGAAATAATATGGCCATTTTTGTTTTCTGGTGGGCCGAAGACATCAGACCTATAGACCTCTGCTGATTATTATTCACTGCCTGGGTTTGTTGCATCAGAATTATTTGTAAGGTTAATCAAGCCCATCAGCATGCACGGTATGTGCCTCCTGAACAAAAATAGCTTGGGCCTAAGACTTCAGGCCTGTAGGCCTCTGCTAATTATACACTGCCCAGGTTTGTTGCATCAAATTTCCATTGGCTTCATTTGTGTCCAGTGTTGCTCTCGATGAGGGACCCCAAAAATTCTAATCATATGTCGAATATAAGGTTCGAAGGTTTTACTTCAGAGAATTCGGAGCGGCATTGAACCCTAATGGAATAGCATGATGAATGGTTTGAATGATGACTAAGAAAGCTGTACATTGTCATTATTATTTTTTTTTTACATTGTTGGATTAGTTTTCACAAGGTTCAGCTGGGTGGGGTGCTGGAAAAAGGCAATATTTAAATATATAATTTATGATTGTTTCTGGGCAAACAGCAATATGTTCTCAGAAAATGGTTTCTTCTTCCTTGTAATTTATATCCTGACATTTCCACTCTGGAAGGTTTGACCTGAGATCGCCCGAATGCGTTCAGGCCAACAGTTTTACCATTTACAACTTCGTTGGGTTGAGTCAAGCCGTGATAGGCCAAGCTGATGTTGAGTGAAAGCAGCTCGTGAAATCGGTCGTGCCAGGCAAGATGGATTTGGGCCAAAGCCATCATGTGCAGCAGACTTTTTCTTATCGTCTTGCATTTGAAAAGGACAAATAAATAAATAATGAAAAGAGAAATCTTTATGAAGAAAGTATTTTTTTATTCATATTGTATCAGTGTATATCAGGAAAGTTTATATGAGGAAGCTATATTGCAAGACCTCCTACACCAGATGTTTTCTGGAGATGTCAGTCCAAAAAAAAAAAAAAGAGTATACTTTTTTGATCTCATAATAGGAAAGTAATGCCCGGCCAGGCCGAATCGGGCGAATCGAAAGGTGTTTATGGTTTCCTTGTACTGCATGTCCTTGTAGGACAGGATGAGGAGGATGTGGAGCTGAACCGAAGTTTTGGGGAAAATTGAAAACTTAACGGAGGAAATTGTACTTAACAGGAGGAGACAATTCTAAAAAGGATTACTCTATAAATCTACATATTCATGACCACCAAAATGTACAAGGTCACAGACAGAACCATCCAAACAAACATACTAGAAAAGTGTGTACAAAGCCGTGATGACCCACACAAGTGTCGCACACACGCACACGCACACACACACACACACACACACACACACACACACACACACACACACACACACACACACACACACACACACACACATCAAATAACCTTTACTTCATCTGACAGAAGTTATTACATTTACCTTTGAGCTGTCTCGTCTAGGTTTGATTTCCAGCCTAACTATGAGCTGTCAGATTGGTGTTTCGCATGGAGGGTGTTGCATCACAGAGTGCGCCCTCCTTTGGATGGACATTAAGCTGAGTGTTCCGGCTGCCAGCATTAGTTTGTGGACGTGAAATATCCCACGGCATCCTTCACAAAGAGTAGGTGAGCTATCTCCTGCACGCTGAACAAATTACAAATTCTGGCCATGACTACCACCGGGAGAGCAAAGACATACTATCCAATGTAATATTTGCAGTGGGAATGATTTGGCAGCACTGTACCTGCCTATAGATCACATGTGGTCAGCCGCCGATATCATTCAGTCATTTCGGCATTTGCTTTGAAATGGAATGCACAGATCTATGTTCGTTCATATATCAAGCCTTAGCTTTTCATTGCCTCCCATGTCCGAGTCACAATAAATCTTAAACATTTGGCAGAAATTTTAATCTTGAGGTTTATGGTCAAGGGTTTCTATCCACAGCAAATCAATCCCGAGATGCATGCACACAATGTATAGCAAAGGTAGTCTCTCTCATAGCCTGATAACCTGATGATGAAATCCATACTGGTCCTGATGCTTGCATATGACTGAATTGAAGATTACCCTTGTTTATCCTCGATTGAAGCGATGCATTGTTTTGGAGGATTGGGGGGGCGGTGGGTGGAGAGCGGTGAAGCCTGTGAACGTGATCACAATATAATATTAGAAGACGAGTTTAATTGTACGTTTGATCTCTCCTGATTTACAATATTGCACAAACTTACACTCAACTGCATGCATGATTGATCCGGATACTTAACTGCAATATGATCCAACCTGGTTTCACACTATGGCAGGGAACTTACTCACCAATCAATTATGGTAACGAACCCACATTTCCGAGAGTGAGAGCTCTCAGGATCGCAGAAACCCAGGGTGTTTTAAAGTAAATTTTTAACTGAAGATAGTCTCTTCCATTTTGTGAAGTCCCCACCCTTATGACGAGCGTTATCAATTCGAGAGAGCACTCGGTGATGTTTTCTGTAAAGGAATGAGACCCATGTTCAGGAAAATGCAATGACATTTCTGGAAGTACATGCCATTAGTTTTCAGCTATCCATATCCGTGTGTATGTCTCATTTTAAATATGCTGCACAGTTCAGGACATATTGTGCCGCAGGGGACAGCAATCCAGCTGAGTTACTCTGCATGTTAAACCGGAGCTTCTGCTCACCTCTCCTGCATGTCTAGTCTCTCTGCAAACCTGCCATTCTGAGCGTGATCAAGCAAGTTATAAAAAAATTCACCGTTGTTTTGTTCAAGTGTTCTGTAGTCCACTCGATGCTTTGTTCACCGTGCTTAACAGCATCAGTGATAGGGTGACAGATTGTGGGTCTCTGTTTTCACCAACTATGCCGCAAGTAAGAGGATCCTATTTATGCATGGTGGTCAAGATGTCCACTGAAGATTCTATTCTCATCCATTTTGTTCACAAAATGTTTTCGCTCAGTGAGGATGTTGGAGAAGCTTGATGAGGAAAGATTAGTAAATTAATGGAGAACACATCCCCATTCATACATTCATCCCCATTTGTCCACAATATTCATCCTGTTCCATCCATATGCATGTCACTATTCTGAACAATAATGAGAACACAGATGTATCATATCTAAGCACAGAAAGCTTTTCCCTACTTTATTATAAGTGATACCGATTGCTTAGAGCATCCCACATCCAACCTTGATTCTCACCTCCATCCCATTATAATTTAGTTGTGCAATGTTGTCTCATATTCTTACCTCCAGTCTTCTAAGACTGCTGTTCTTCACTATGTCATGGTTTCTCCCTTACCCACCTCTGACTATTTCTGCTTTTGCTCAACCCTTACCCATTTTCCTCTTTTCACCCCACTTCACAAAATACATCTATAACCTTTTGGCCACCTGCTCTTCTGCTCTTCTGTTTAACTCGTCATGATCCTCTCTCCTTTCTCCATGTACGGTCAGTAATATTGTGACTTGCTGTTGTCGGTGGGTGAATGCTGTATTTGTGTTGTAGGGGGTGGATGTAGTATTTGTGGGTTGTTTTATTTTCTCCACCAGCGAAGGTGGTGGGAGGTTATGCTTTCACCCCTTTCTGTCTGTCTCTCTGTTTGTCTGTCTGTGAACAGGATATCTCAAAATGTTGTGGACAATTTGGGACTAAATTTGGTGGAGAGATTGGGTGTGTGGCAAGGCCGAAATGATTAGATGTTGGTGAAGATCCGGATGCGGATCTGAGAATTTTTTCAAGTGATTCTTCACCATTGAGTGATTGGGCCAAAACTATATGTAGCACAATATTTGAAAAAGTTGTGGGCGAGTTATGACAAAACTTGGTGGATGAGTTGGCTCAGTGCCAAGAACAAGCCAATTCGATTTTGGTTCAGGTCCGGGTCCAGATCCGACCTATCAGTGAAATACAAAATATCAATTGTTCAACTTGGCGGAGGTACATGCGCTCTCCCAAGTGCCATTCTTAGGGTTCTAAAGGGTCTAATGAAATGGAAAACCAAATACTGAATTAGAACTATCAGAAGGAAACTGAAGAAATAAAGAGAAAAAATGGAGTCGTCAGGAGGAACATGGATAGGATTCGGGTTTAAGCCGCTACTCCACAACCCTCAAGCTCATTTAGGTGCAGCTAAGTGAGCCCTTCAGAAAACTTTCTGCAAGAACTCACTTTTCCTTCGACAGATAGATAAAGAAAGAGAGACATAAAGAGTAAAAGAGATGAAAGAAAAGAAAAAGCAAGAATTTGAATAAATAACAAGAAATGTGAAAAAGTGTGAGAGAATCGAAGAACAAAGATGTCGGGAAGAAACTGAATAGATAGACTTCAGCAGTTACTCCCCAGGCACAAACGCAGCAACAGATACAAGCTACCAGAGGTCGGTCAGTGGGGAAGCACACTCTGAGGAGTCTAACTGGGTCTATATGTTCTCAGGGTTCTAAAAAGTCTAATGGGGTCCATGGGTTCTAAAGGGTATCCAGTATATGGTCTCAGGGGTCTAACAGTTATTCTGTAGGTTGTCAAAGCCTTGAGAGAGGGCGAATTTGCAGCTTGTGGAACACTTTCCCTTCGATCCAGAAAAGTGATTGGTCAGGGTTCGGAATGGTCGGTGCAGGAAGCAATTTTCATGTTCCGCACCTGCTTATTCTCTTTGTGCATATTTCTTCTGTGCATTTCTCAGGTCATGCTTCTGCTCTGTTACACTCAAAATTCGATGAGACTCACCATCCACATGATGATGTATTCCCGTAAATAATCAATTCAAAGGTCTTTGCTGTGAAAGCAATCACATGCAGGTGTACATAGATATCCAAAATTTATATTATAGTGGCATACACATGATGCCCGCATGATTTGTAGGCATTGAATGATAAAGGACATTTGCCACGTCTTTTGCAGAAAGCATTTATTTGTTCGAGATTTACGGACAACGATCAAAACAGATTTGTAAAAGGCTCTTGCGAGGGACAGGCAGAAAATTTGTACTTCCAGGGCAATTATATAACACAAGCAGGGGTACTCGTCGTTGCCCGGTCTATTTTATTGTGTGGGCCTGAAATACTTCCCTCCACCCATAAAGGAATGGGGTTAGGGATCATTTAATATTACCTTTCACAAAGCTACAAAGGCTTAGGTGCTATCGAGTGATTAAATTTTTATTTATTTTTAATCCAAAAACAATTGAAGTTTATTTATTATTATTATTATTTTTAGATTCTTTCAAAAAGTTAAAACAAACAAACAAACAAACAAAAACTCCCCGGCACTGACTGATGAACCTCTGAAAGTTTGCCAAAGATCCGTTCAGCCGTCTCTGATAAAAATGGCACACAGACAGACAGACAGACAGACAGACAGACAGACAGACGGCTCTCTTAAAGTATGGATGAGTTTCTTTGCAAGGAATTTTGCTGCAGGAGGAGGCCATTAGGCACACCAATGCCTGCACAATGTATATATAATGGAGCAAGTGTATGTCCAACCACGAACCAACTTGACTGTATGTCTCTTAATTACGTACTGTTTGAACGTCAGTTGCACCGTGACTATGTCTATTAATTACGTACTATTGGAACATACCTTTTAAACCCTGAGACTCCTTTGACTGCTGAAACCCCTTAGACCTTTGAAGACCCTTCAGCCATTTTAGACCCTTTGGATGCAGATAGTCATTTGCATCCTTCAGAGCCCTTGGAACACTATATACATATCTATAGATCCCTTAAGACCTTACATACTCCTTAGACTCTAAAGACCCTGTAAACACGATATACTCTGATAGACGCCGAAGACCCTTTAAGAACCTTTATAACCCTAAGACCCTGTTATACCATTTAGGACCCTAAGACCCCTTTAGAACCCTGTTGGACTGTTTCGAATCCTAAGACCATTTTGAACCCTTCGACACTTAAGACCCTGTAGACCACATTAGACTCTGAAGACCCGATAAAACTCTCAGACCCTATAAATGCTTTATAACCCCCTGCTAGACACCGAAACCCATTTTCCCGTCAGACCCTTTAGAACCCAAGACTTTATATTACCCTATGACCCTATAGACCCAATTAGACTCCTTTGAGTATGCTTCACCGCTGACAGACCTCTGGTAGCTTGTACCTGTTGCTGCGTTTGAGCCTTGGGAGTAACTGCTGAAATCTATCTATCCGGGTTCTTCCCGACATCTTTGTTCTTTGTTCCTTTCACACTTTATACTTTTTCACATTTCTCTTTATTTATTCCAAACCTTGCTTCTGTTTTTTTCTTTTATCTCTTTTACTCCTTATTTCTCTCTTTCTTTATCTATCTGTCTAAGGTGAAGTGAATTCTTGCACAAATATTTCTGAAAGGCTCACTTGGCTGTGCTTGGATGGGTTTGAGGGTTGTGGAATAGTGGCTGAAACCAGAATCCTATCCAGGTTCCTTCTGATGACTGCAGCTTAAATGTGATAAGCTCTAGAGTCTCTTCACCTGAGTGCATGTGAAAAGTTTGGGGCCACTAGGTTTCATGGTTATGGAGTTATGGAGGAGACACACTGACAGAATGACACGCACTGACATTTATTATTATAGAGGGGTCAGTGTGTCGCTTCCCCGACTCCACCCCACTGCTTTACACCCATTGGCTGAACAGCTGGCCAGATTCTACCCCAATAAAATCATGCGCCACCATAGCATGAGGTAGCACAGATCGGCAGGCCTCAGGCCTTGGGCCTGGGTGTTAGTCTATGGCCCAGTGCAATTGGAATGATCCCAAGTGTATAACGATCCCAAAATTGGGTGTTTGGGTTAATTAAAACAAACATGTTTAACGTCCACCAACAGCACGTGCTGTCAGGCTGGTCCTGAGGGTTTGGGTTAATATAACGGAATGATCTCAAAAAGAAGTGAAAAGACCCTGGAAGTTGAGATCCTTAATTGCACCAGTGATCATTGAAGCAACGGGAATGATGACGAAGAACCTGACAGAGATCTTAAAAACCATCCCTGAGAATATTACGACAAATGAACTACAGTTGGAAGCTGCTTGGAGCTCAGTGATGATCCTCAAAAGAAGCATTTAAAACACAAACCCACGTTCTCTATCTGGCAAAGGTCTGCCTGCATACATGCATGCCTTTGCACCCCTCCGGTCAGCTCACTCTGAATCTGATTCGTACACGCTACAGGCCCCTCAATAGAGTGGGAGAGAGAGGGTGGGGTCAGAAAGAAGGGGAGGGGTGGGAGAGAGGGGAGTAGGGTTGGGAGGGAGAGAGAGGGGTGGCATGGGGATGAGAGAGGCAGAGGAATGAGAAAGGGAGAGGGGTGAGGGAGAGATTGGGGAGGGGGAATGGAATTCCGGCAGATGAGATGCCTATTACTTCATAACTGAAAACATTTTTTACTCATTGTAATCGTATAATTTATTTTTCCTTCCTACATATTTTTGAATTCGCAGTATCGCCATTGCTTGAAGCTTGAAGAACTTCCCACCAAGTGGCTTCACCAAGCAATCCACAAAACGGTTGAAGAGACTTTTAAAAATGAAACATTTAATTCATATTTGTAAATATCTCTGCTGAAGTGATGGGTCATATAATGGAAGAAAACACAAAAAGGGGAAATGTCGAGTAAAATATAATTTCACATTTTCAGCGAGCCAGCCACTGCATGTTGCACCGCAGAACAACACACGCCCAACACATGAGAGTGACCCTTGAACTTTGTTCAAGTCGATTGATGTAGCATTCAGTGACCGTGTGAATATTGTAGAGCACTCACCAAGTGGCTTAAGCACTCCAACAAAACGGTTGATAAACGGCTCGCTTGGCATGCGTTTAGCAATCACCGAACCATCATATTAAACATACACCTCCCAGAGACACCCGAAATGTCAAATATGTCCAAATTGGAAAAATGAACACCTTTTTAGGAGTCAGTGCTGCTAAGTTCAATTCTAGAGCTTAAATTTTGTAATTCAGCTTAGTTTAAAACATTCTCGAGGTTATCGCATGTGCGGAAATGAAATATAGCTACAAACGCTGGTGTCTCCGGGAATTTTATAAGCATTGCATTGTACCCAGCGATTCGTAGCTACGATGAACAGGCATCGATAATATGAGTGAGGAAAGTGCAAAAAAAAACTTTATCGTTAAGAAATTGTTGTGGCCTGTTCCAAGTCAAGGCATGCTTGAGCAAGCCAAAAACATGGCAGCTTTAGACCCCAGTTCGGTAACCCAGGACACGCCTAAAAATGCCAGACAGCGAGGTGGCCGAGGATGTGCCCGATGAAGGATATAATTAAATAAGGCCATTAATTAATTTCAAAAGGGGTGTTTTGATTAACCCAAACACCCAATTTTTAATCGTGCACGTCCTTGGAGTTCCCTCAGTATGCATGCAAAGGTTCAGCCTGCTAGGTTTTATGGTTTTGGAGTTATGAAGTGGACACACACACACACACACACACACACACACACACACTGACATTTATTAGTATAGATGCACATAAGCCATACGCTTTTTTTTTTTTGCTTCATGTATGTACATTTTCATTAATTTTCATTATTTTGGACACCGAACGCGACGTTGTACACCGCAGAAATAGAGATATGTTTTCTGGTGCAAAAAGTCTGGCTAAAACCGAAATTATGCACAAAAACCTTCATTTATTTTCTTTTGTGTGAACAGCATAATTGAAGGGTGTCGGTGAAGGGCCTACTGTTATGCACACCCACCTCTTTATGTAGCCGGAGTTCAAATCCCGATCCAGCTATGATCTGTCACCTCAGTCACACACATGTATTTGCTTCATGTATGTACATCGAGTTATGATATCACAATGGTAGGGGACATGTATTGCAAAGCAATTCATTCTCTTGTTTATAAAGTGCCTCGATGCACCTCTGAAGATCGTTGTGTGTTGTATGCAGTTGGAACATTTTAGGATAATTTGAACAACGAGCTTGCACTATAGCTCAGAGTTATCCCATTTACCTTTGAACTATTCGTCTGGATTTGATTCATGACTTCACTATAAACTGTCACCCTCGTGTTTCACAATGACATTGATAGTTTGCTGTCCGTCTATCAGATGTGACATTGAGCTCAGGACCAGCCTGACAGCACGTGCTGTTGGTGGACGTTAAACATCCCAAGGTGTCTTTCACAAAAAGGTGGTGATAGTCACGGCTCATAGGCACCCAAGACAAATTACAAATTCCTTCCCTGATCTGCCTGGTGAAGGGGGGGGGGGAGTGGATTGTAGGGAGAGAAATGTTGGGGGGATTGCATTGGCAACACATGTTCACTCGTTTGTTCCATGAATCGATTGAAACATAAATAAGCAAAATCCTAGTACCTTGTATATATGTATATATATATCAGACAGTTTTCTTGCATTCAAGGATTGCCCTTGATGACAGTATATTTTGCTACCACGATTTCAACCACAAACCCCAGAGGCTAGTATCATATATCCCCCATCCCTTTATATATGTCGAATAATATTGGTATGAATGCACATGAGGACTTTTGAGGAGTTCCAATGAATTATTTGCAACCTCAAAATAACCGTCTCACTGTAAATGTAATGGCGTTGGCTTTCCTTCCCCCCAAAGTGTTTATTTTTCAAACTTGCATGTCGGCTTGGCCATTCATCCCCCATAATTGCTTTCAAACAACAGAGCTAATAAGCAAACCACATCATAATTGTCTGCCTGAAATATATGCACATATAACGACTTTTTCTTCTTCTTTCTCGGCTCATGGCTCGTGGAAGAGTGATGACACAAAACAAATCAGGACACAACTTACCAAAGGGGGAACACCAACAGCAGGGCGGAGGGAGAAAGTGAACGGAGATGGACAAACAAGGGATGCAGGTAATGATGAGGGATAAGGGAGAATGCAAAGGGTGAACAATATGGAAACGGAAGCAAACTTTTGGGAGGGGTGGGGTGGGTGTGGTTTAACGGGTGTAGAAAAGATCATTATTTTGGATAGGGGATGACTTGAGATGGTGGTTAACAGCTGTCTTGAAGACCTGGTGGGAGGAATGAGATTGAACGGAGTATGGAAGGTGATTCCACAGGTGGAGAAAAAAAGAGGAATAAATGAGTGGAGGTGAGGCAGGTTCTGGATTTAGGCAGTTTCATTAGCAGGGTGATGCTGGTGGGCCACATGCGTCCTGCAGATACCCCGGGGGTGGGGGTGCGGGGGGGGGGAGACAAAGCTTGGAGAGCGCAGAGGATGCAAGTCCAGAAATGAGGGGCGATAATCAGAGACCACTGACATGTTGGCGATGGTGAAGTGATAGGCCATCGACTCAGCCTCATTGCAACAGATTCCAATGATATATGAAAACCTTTGTTTCAATGGCATCCAGCTAAGCAAGATGTGAAGCAGAGAGAGAGAAGAGAGAGAGAGAGAGGAGAGAGAGAGAGAGGAGAGAGAGGAAGAGAGAGAGAGAGAGAGAGAGAGATATGGAGGGAGATGGAGACGAGTACTCCATTGAGTTGTGGACAAAGGCCTTGTAGTTTGAATCAGGAGCTCAGGTGTGCCAAGGATGGACTTTGCATGATGGCGGAGGCTCAGTTGGCAATTGACTTTGGAGGCCAATTTTGAAATGTGGCTTGTCCAAGAGAAATTATGGTTGAGAGACTCAAGAGTTTAAGTGACTAAATCTCTGAGAGTGTTGGTGAGAAAGTAGATGGGAGAATTTGAGGTACGGTCCTTTTGGGGAGAGAGAAAGAGTGAGTGTGTGGGATTTCTCAGGATTGAAAAACATATTCCAAGTGTTTGACCACTTTGTGATTTTGTCAAGTTCTGAGGAGAGTGAAGATATTGAGACCTGTCTGTCAGAAGGATGAGAGATGTCATGTCAGAGTGGAGTCATCAGCATAAAGAGGATTTTCCAGAGAGTCAGTGAGATGAAGATTAGGAATAATATGGGGCCAAGAACACTGCCTTGGTGTGCTCCAGACTTGAAAGGGATAGGAGATGAAAGGGTTCCATTGATTGGTGATCAAGGAGTTCACAACCACACATGGTCGGCCATATCTTTCTTATAGACTCTGTAAGGCTTGCTGTACTCCACCGTCTATGGTATCAAGGACAGCAACTGCCTCATTTGCCTCACCACCAAGGAATTGTAGTAAGCGTGTGAGCTTGTATTCATCAGCTAGGTCCTTCCAGGACATTATGTGGTGCTGAAATCATTGACAAAAGAGAGGGAACAGGTCTGTTGCTCTGAAAAACTTCCGAATTTCTACTGGGGTACATCTTGGTTGAAGGCCAATTTTTGTTGTGTCAGCAAAATATCTCTCATGGACATTGCGACTCTGGCCGGTACATCCTTATATGTGGATGGAGCAGATGGTGTCGGCGTTTGTGGGAGCATCAGGGTTGTTGCTTCAGGTGGGACCCTTGGGAGAGATTCACTCGGCCCCATTCCTACAGTTGGGATGGTACGGGCCGTTGCGTCTGTGGGAAGGAGTACAGCAGACATTGTTGTTAGCGCTGGCTCTGGTGCAAAGGCAGAAGGGCCCACTGGAGGGGCATTTGATGGGTGGATCCTTCAGCAAGATGATTCTGTTTTTGGAGCAATATCACATACTGCATAAGGTGAGGCCAAGGGCATCACTGAGAACAGAATCTCGTTCGCTATTGGACGCATAAAATGTAATGTTGATGCTACTCTTTCTGGCTCTGTATCAGGGACAGGCGAATGTATGTTTTGTATGGGTATCGATGGACTAGTTCATGAGGTGCCATGACTCATAAGCATGGGTTGTGGCATCAGTGTCTTGCAAGGTGAGGCCATGACTGCCTTTCACCTCTTCTTCCTTTTGTTGAGTGAGTTGGGCCTCCAGATACATGAGAGCAGTCTTGCTCCTGGCCTGTGCCAGTTCACTTTTGGCTTGCATTTTGAAGGAATCGAGCTTCTTGATTCCCTCAAACTATTCTCTTTCCATTTTTTGCTGCCTTGTGATTTCCCCCTTGCTTTCTTTCAAATGCAAAGATCTTCATTTCTGCCTCGATTCTTCTTTGTTTATCCTGTTCAGCCAGTCGAAGAGCGAGTCGAGCTTTCATGGCTTTAGCCTGTCGAAATATGACTGTTGAGCTACTGAGCTGTTTCTGGAGGTAGCGCCGACAGATATCCTGCTCATGGTATGTAGCAGCCTTGCTCGATTATCCTGTGATCCTCAGTCCTTCATAATCTGCTGTTTAAAACAGGCAGCTGCGTTTTGAAGATAATCGTCAACACTTTCGTTTAAAACTGCCCTTTCCTGGGTGAGCTGGTTGTGCTGATGAAAAGTTTTACTGATGTACCTGGGTCAGCTGGCTGGTTGGACATTGACCGAGTTCACTTTCATCCTTAACTAATGTCATAAAAGTATTGTGTGTGTATATATGTATATGTATATGCATATGCATATGTACATGTATATCTATATGTGTAAAGGCAATGGCACCCAACATACAGTGATCCCCAGGCAGTTATTTTGATTGTCTTCGTGCAGTCAGACCTTCCCCTCATCTCTCGTGGGTTAACAGGATGAAGTGCATTGCATGGGTCTTATAGCTAGGTCTATTAACTACATCTCTATCTTCTATTCTGATTTCTATTCCAACCCTTCCCTTTTAGCCATGGTACAAATCAAGCAAGCAAGCACACACGCCATGCAAAATGTGATGAGTAATAAGCACACACCGATGCCTCCCGTGGCTTGGAACCAACAAACTTCCTCCACTATAAACACTACACACTGAAGCACACGCATGGCGTGCCATTATTTCATTCAAATCTGCACGCAAATTTCCAATGGCATGTCACCTTGCTCACCCCTCGCGCACCAAAAACTCACCACTTCGACCGGCAACACCTCGCGCACATGGGAAAAGTATTCCCGCACATCCTCGTACCTCTGTATCGATACAATTCGCCACTAAACAGAGGCGTGCTACATAACTCAGGCGTGCTACATAACTCGAACCGCGTGATGTGGGGATGAGCAACGGATGTTAATAGCACCAACGGCATCCTGCCGAGAATGTCCCGGGTGAGCACACGGGATTGATACGACTCTCATCCAATCGACAGAACACGGCAAGATGGGCTGCGAGGAGGGGTCATGGGAAAAAAGATCCAGGAGTTTGATCCGGAACTCTGGGCCGTGTCACACCGGATGTGCGAATGAGACCGGTTCCGGCCCCAGGAGCTTGGCAGGGCGTGGCTAGGGCTGCTGTAGCCCAATAGAGAAGCAGGATTTGGGTCACAGCACATTGCTTCAGGTCATCACCCCACCCTTCGCCTGGTGCTTATAAAAGGCGGATCGTGGAGCCGCTCGTCCTCCTCTTCACCTCTCAACTTCGCCACCTTCTCTGCTCATCTCGGCTCTGCATTGGCAGCTCCTCGGTGCCTCTGTCCTTCGCTAGCTCTTCACTCATGGTTGGTGTGCAACTGAGACGTGCTTAATCCGGAGGAACAGTGCGGAGCGCGCATTGCCAAGAGCCCCGGCAAAGTGACTAAGCCGGAGATAACGCGCCAATTCTTGAGATGGGAACGCTCAAGCGGAGCATCCCATGGAAGTACACACTACACTCACAGACCTATGCACGACTAGGTTAGGGATCTGTCGCCTCACGCATCTTCTCTCCTCTCTCTCTTTCCACCTCTCCATCTTGTCCCCTTTGGACACACAAAAGAGCATCATAACTGACTCGCAATCCTATTTTCCTCTGAGACGACACCGCACCCCCCATTTTGCACTGTACCACACCTCCCACTCCCACACCAGTATTCCTCCCCCCCTCCCTCCCCCTAAGCGTACTGGTTGCGTTGGTCGCGACGCATGTCAGGTATGCGAGGTCGTTTATCCTCATCTGCCTCCTCTCTCTCTCTCTGGCTATCTAATCTTTGCGTGTGTGTGTGTGTGTGTGTGTGTGTGTGTGTGTGTTGTGTGTGTGTGTGTGTGTGTGTGTGTGTGTTGGCCCTGTCGTAGCATAAGTTAAGATTGTAGAAGTTCTAATGGGATAAGTCTGCTCTGTCTGATTTTGTAAATTGCTTGCCTTTTGTTGCACTCTTCAAATACCTTGCTATCCTTGCTGTACATACCAAGAAACCCAATTTCCTGTGCCACATACCTTTCCTCACTTGATTGTAAATAAATGTTTTATATAGAAATGTTCCAGCTCATTTTCGTCTTTTCCTTTATTGGTCCAGCATGGTTCGTATCCCAGCCTTGCCGAGACGTTATTCCCCAACTATCTGTTTTTCTAGCCAGTGCACCCTTGGGCAGTTACGCTCGGCTGCATCTGATCCGGTGAGGTGATCCCGTTTGAACAAGGCGTACTGAGGGTGTGTCCCCCGGTAATTAGATCACGTGACCATGAGGTAAACGGTATTTATTATATGGAGGACCCAAAGTCACGTGGTCGAGTTATTGGCGTTCAGGGTCGATTAGCGACCCGCCGCATCACAAAGTTATTCGTGTGCGACGGCCTCTGCTATTCCAGAGAGTCTGGTGGGAACCCAAGGTAGCTTCCGCCCTGTGGTCTTCTCGCCCCGGCCCTTGGTCCGGAACAATATATATATATATATATATAATATAACTATATATATATATATATATATATATATATATACATATACATATTGTTGCGGGCCGGGGGTCGGGTGAGAAGACCACTGGGTGGGGGGGGAGCTATCTCGGCTCCCACAAGACTCCCCGGAATTGTAGGCCGTCGCACACGGATAATTCTGTGGCGTGGACGTCGCTTAACCGACCGTGGATGCCAATAACTCAACCGCGTGACCTAGGATCCTCCTGTCTATGGGTTAATCTGGTTACCTAATTAATCACGTGATTTAATTACCGGGGAACATGTAAATCGACAAGGTACGCCTTGTCCGAACTGGATCACTCTACCGGTTTGGATCACTTTACCGGATCGGATGCAGCCAAGCGACACTGCCAAGGATGTACCAGCTAAAAGGAACGTATCATTGGGAATAAATTCCCTGCTAAACTAGGATTCGGACCATGCTGGATCTATGGAAGAAAAGATGAAAACGAGCAGGGAACATTTCCAATAATAATTTATTTCCAATGGGCGAGGAAAGGTATGTGGTACGATAAAGATTTATTGGGGTGTGTTGTGCAGATAGGGGGGGGGAGAGGTGTGGTGCAGCAAATACACAGGCAACTTACAAAAGCGGACACAAAGCAGACTTGCGCGAAAATAATAACAATAACAATGATAACAATAACGATCTTCTGCAGTCTTGCTGAAGCAGACAGGCGCCAGGACACACACATACATGCACACACAGACACAGAGAGCCCGATGAAGAGGGCGTATTGCAACAAGAAGGGAGAGGAGTTGAGGCCACGATCTCGGTACCTTTGTACTTGATTGCACGACGTGCCACCAA
>CM068954.1:21237905-21264291 GCA_035128595.1 Eptatretus atami
CCAGCTTTGCCGTGCACCCTCTAGCGGGGCAGCCTTGAACGCCAGTCGAAGTCTGGGGGGGCACAGAGATTGTCTGTCGCGGGTTTAGACCCTGGTGTTGTTGGTGATCGACCCGTGCCTCACTTGTTGGCGGCGCTGCTCACCCCACTCGCTTCACCAAGCCTGACGAGGACGATTATTCGTCGGCGCGGTCCACACCCGTCTTCTCGCTTCTCTCGCCCTTTGCTTTTTCCTCTCTCCTTTCGCTTTTTCATTTTCCTCTTTCGCTTTTTCTCCCTCCCGCTTTTCTCTCCTCCCACTTTTCTCTGCTCACGCTTTTCTCTCCTCACGCTTTTCTCTTCAGAACGCTTTTTTCCCCCCTCCTTTCCCTCTCAGAACATACCTCTCGCTCGTTTTTATATCTCCCGGCCGTCTACGCCGGTCAGTCCGCCCCAAGCTCACCCCGCCCCACTGGTGCATGGTTACCATGACGACCCGTGCGCTCTAAAATAAGGGCGGGCGTCGGAGCTCGCGAAAGAATGTTGCTGAGGAAAAATGAGGGCGTGCTTCAGAGCTCGTGAAAGAAATGTGTGTAAACGTGTCTGTCGTAAAGAAAAAAGCTTTCCATAAGAGGGGATATATTCTTTACCCTTCTCAACGCATCACATTTAAGATCCCATTAGACGTGGGGATGGGGCTATCTGAACATGCATTTAGGGAAATAACTGTCTGAGGACCTGGATTGTGGATGCCTTCATCAGACCGGATTCTAAATCCTAACATATATATATATATATATATATATATGTATATCATGGAGTACGGTATATAGAGGGATTATATATAGAGGGATTATATAATCCCTCCATATAGAGGGATTATACAGGGTAAAAATGGCCATCCCTTCAAATGTGTACACAATGATATGCTCATAAACTCCTAACGAGTGAAGTCATAAGCATTTAAAAGCCATACCTTTTATTCTTGAGCATTTTCTGAACTACCAAGACTTAAAAAGATGCCAACATACATCGCTAAAGTACCACAACGCGATCGCTAAATCACCAATTTGTACTTATTTTTGGTTTCCTCTCAAAACAATATAAAACTGTAGCCAGACCTACCTCAACAACTGCTGAAACCATGATGGTGTTTCCAATGCAAGGAAGTTACTTTGTCTCTCGGCTAGTTCCTGCCACCCAAAATTTAATAATACATAAAATATTAATCCTTTTATTATGAAAATAAATCTAACGTAAATGTGGACTCAGTTAAAACCAGTCCAGGTTCGTGAGGGGGGTGGGGGGTAAAATGAACACCGGACACAACCATTCCAAAAGCGATACATATCCAAACCATCACCCAAATCAAATGAAACAAGTATTTAAACAATTTAATAACATAGATGGATTTAATCGATACCAAAGTAACAGAATGTATGAAACAGTGAAAAATAAATAGAATGCTCATAAGTCATAACCCGTGAAAAGTGTCGCTGCCGTGAGCTCGAGGTTACGTGACCAGCACCATCTTCCTTAGCACCACTTGTCTGACTCACGTCATGGATCAAGGTGGTTTTGAACGTGTCCCAATTGAAAAAGCCAAAAAAAAATGCCAAAATAACATTTTGTGCGGCAATGAACTGCTCCAATCTGTTGCGGAAGGGTTGTGGAAAGACGTATCACAGTTATTCTTATATATTGATGAACAGGAATGGTGTAATTTTACTCTGAAATATCACTGCAGTATTGCATCTTCTCATTTGGCATTAATCACCCGAACTCTGTTGGTAAATTGATTTGTTTGTTGTTCGCAAATTGGTTTATAACATATTTTTCATGTCGGGAGGATTAACTGGTGTATTTATGTTGACGGCCACCATTAATACCACCTTCCCACGAGTTCGGCCGAGGGAAGTTTGACCCAAGTCTTTCACGAACCGGCTGGTGTCGGCGAAAACCATAAGAGGATTGTGGTTTCCTATTGTGGTGTCATTCCTACCTCGTTTGGTTGTTTCTTTGAGATTTCATCTACATTTTCCTTAAAATGTTTTTTTTTTCTTGTATAACCTGATCTCAGTCGGCCGTGTTTGTCAACTATTTTCTGAGTCGTTTTGAGGCAAGTCCACTCCAAATGCTGAAGTATTCCAAATGGAGCGTCATGAACGATGCAACAGTCCGAAGCGCTTGACGAGTTAAAGTAACATAACCAACTTTAACCAGCCTCAGTGGTATGATAGTTAGGGCACCCCCTCTGAGTCTGGGAGGTCAGGTGATTGAACCCCGACTGAGTCATACCAAAGGCATTAAAAATGGTGTGTGCGTTTCATTCTTCAAAAATGCACAGGGGGTATCAGATCCAGTAATGGAGAACGAGAACTTTGTAAAACTCATTAAAGCTTTAGTAATCTGGTATCTGATGAAAACTGGATGTTGTGGCATGAGCTGTCAATTATCAGGTCGCTCATACTCATTCAAATATCAAACTGTTCTTGTAGCAGCTGATGCTATCATGGAAATATTCTATATGAAGCGTACGTCACATACTTTTCTTCTAGAATGTGCAGAAGGGATCAGTGGTGGTGAATTTCAACCTCTCGCAATTACAGCACCCTTTGCATGAGGCTCCGATCGGCCTTGATGCTGACTGATGCTGTTTTTAAAAAAAATTATTGTTACATCGGGGCCTTTGTTCCCATTGACAAAGGATGTGTTGGTAGTTTATTGGTGAGGACATTGTACGAGCATCCTAGATAGAGATTTTGGGTTCATCTGCAGCTGAAGGCAGCACCAGTAGGGATTTGGGTTGTGAGATTGTTAGCTTAAGTAAGTCGATGTTGTTTCAGGACAATTACTATACCACTAATGGATTATCAGAAAAAAATGTTCTGGCTCATTCATGACCTTCGGGTTGGGGATAATCTGCTTGCTTTGCCTGGTCTGGTATACCTGTGGTACTAGTCCACGGTCCACTCATTGTGGTTGATTCCTATTCCCTTCTCTTGTTCCCCCCCTTTGGCCACCGAAGATGGACAGAGGTTATGATTTCATCCCTGTTTGTCTGTCTGTTTGTTTGTTTGTGAGCACGATATCTCAAACGTTTTGGATGGATTTGGACGGAACTTGGTGAATTGGTTTTGTGTGTGACATGGATGAATTGATTCAATTTTGGTGAACATCTGGATCCAGATTCGGAAATGAAATTTTTTAAAGTGATTCTTCATAATTGAGAGATTGGAGGTAAAAAAAAAACGATGTGTAGCATGATATTTCAAAATGTTGTGGATGGATTATGACCAAACATGATGGATAAGTTGGGTTGGTGACAAGAACAAGCGGATTAGGTTTTGGTTAAGGCATGGATGTAGATCTGGCCAATCAGTGGGTTACAAAACATAAACTGTTTAGCCTGGCTGAGGTATGTACTCTACTGATTGTGTGCCCTTCTAGTTGCATTCTGAATCTGCATAACAATGGAAGTGAATTCATTGTGAATTTGCATAACAATGGAAGTTCTGAATGACTGTGGGTCTTAACTTTCTGTAATTTCCACTTAAAAATTAAAACACTTCCAGGATCATCCAACCTTCTGCAAAATGAGTTGTCTCCATTCTGTGAAGTAGCATCGGCCAGCTGGTATTTATGGGACTGCAGTTTACCTTTTCTTTTTCACTCCTCACACACAGTTTATGACTGAACTACTGCATGCACTGAGCCAGAGGCAAAACAATTTCCAGTACTATCATACAATGCATCATTAATTACTATTGATGTTATTCACATTTAAAAATGTTCCTCCTGTTCATGTTGGACCTGATGTTATTAAAACTCTTCTCGGATGGCTGAAAGTACAGCTCTGTCCATTTGCATTATTATGCTCAGTGTCGACCGAGCTGTTCTCTTCCTGTCTTTTTGGCTGTGTAGTTAGTCATTCTGATTGTGCCTATTTATTGTTTATGACTACTCATGGTTGGTCTTCCTGGTTGTCCATATTTAGTCATTCTGTTTGTCCATATTTAGTCGTTCTGAATGTTCATATTTAGTCATTCTGACTCTATGCATTTAGTCATTCTGTTTGTCCATATTTAGTCGTTCTGAATGTTCATATTTAGTCCTTCTGACTGTGTGCATATATAGTCATTCTCAATGTTAATATTTAGTTGTTCTGACTGTATACATGTAGTTCTTCTGACTGCACATATAATCATTCTGAATGTTAATATTTGGTCATTCTGGCTGTGCATATGTATTCGTTCTGACTGTGCATGTTTAGTCATTCTGAATGTTCATATTTGGTCATTCTGGCTGTGCATATTTATTCGTTCTGACTACATACATTTAGTCATTCTGAATATTCATATTTAGTTGTTCTGACTGAATACATTTAATCGTTCTGACTGCATATTTGGTCGTTCTGAATGTTCATATTTGGTCATTTTGGCTGTGCATATTTATTTATTCGTTCTGGCTGTGCATATTTGGTCATTCTGAATGTTCATATTTGGTCATTTTGGCTGTGCATATTTATTTATTCGTTCTGGCTGTGCATATTTGGTCATTCTGACTGCGTGCATATTTAGTTATTCTCAATGTTCATATTTAGTCATTCTGTTTGTCCATATTTAGTCATTCTGACTGTATGTATTTAGTCATTCTGTTTGTCCATATTTAGTCGTTCTGAATGTTCATATTTAGTCATTCTGACTGTGTGCATATATAGTCATTCTGAATGTTTATATTTAGTTGTTCTGACTGTATACATGTTGTCATTCTTACTGCACATTTAGTCATTCTGAATGTTAATATTTGGTCATTCTGGCTGTGCATATTTATTACAGCGCAGCGCTGTATACAATTGCACCGAGTTTGAAATGTCCCCGGTGTCTACCACGTCTCCGGTGTCCCCCCCCCCCCCCCCCCCACTGCCTCAAGACAGCCAATGACGGCCGTCCGGTAGATGGCAGTGCGTAACCTAGACGGAAATGGCGACAATTGACGGAAATACCGAGTATTTCAATGGAAATTAGTGAAACTAATGTGTTATATATGTGAAAACCATTTAATTTATTGCTTGACGGAAAAAACCAAGAAATGCGCCCCTCTCATGTACGAACGAACGAAAGACGTCATTTCGGCCCACCATCGCATTTCGCGCCGAAAGACGTCATTTCCGCCCACCATCGCATTTCACGTCGAACGCTGAAAGCTAAGTTCTTATGCTATCATTCTTTTGCGGCCCCCTGCCACGCTGTATCGAACGATTTATTCCTTCTGTTATTATAAAGGTGCTTATCACAATAATAACAAGATTTTTACATTTCAAATAGTAGTACGCTTTAAATTGTTTTTCAACTGAAAAAGCATAAATTGCATATTTTTAACATTAGTGTACTCATTTGCTTCACCACACGCGCTGTATTGAAGGATTTCACTTGTTTGTTCTGACTGTGCATATTTAGTCATTCTGAATGTTAATATTTGGTCATTCTGGCTGTGCATATTTAGTCATTCTGAATTTTCATATTTGGTCATTCTGGCTGTGCATATTTATTCCTTCTGACTGTATACATTTAGTCATTCCGAATGTTCATATTTAGTTGTTCTGACTGAATACATTTAATCATTCTGACGCCATACTTAGTCGTTCTGAATGTTAATATTTGGTAATTTTGGCTGTGCATATTTCTTGATTCGTTCTGATTGTGCAAGATCGGAAATTGACGAATGTGGTGCGACTGTTGCTGGAGCATCTCCAATGACTCAAAAGCATTGGCGGAAACATTAGTGGCTTTAAGAATGAGGCCAGATTGTCGTATTTTTTCATGTCAGTGGTCATGATCGAGATCCAGAAAGGGTCAATGGCCATTTCAACAACAAATAATTTCTTTTTTCACTTCGTATTTGTGTGCAGTGAAGGTGAAAGCCTGTAATTGAACTATCCTTCAAAATGCTTTTCTTTCTCTCACATTTCCCTTGGTTCTTATTCCCATTTCATCAGTTGTTGTTAATAATGGCACTTCATAAATGTATTGTTATGGATCCTGTTTTCTTTTTTGTGATATTCTCTTGCTCTTTCTTATTTGTTAATTTTTCTGCAGTTGTAACGTGATTTTATGATGCAATATTGTCAATGAGATTAATTATATTATAGATCATTCTGGTCTGATACTAACTGAGCTGGCAGGATAGGCTAGTCTCCGAGAGGTATACTCACTCATCTTTGAGCTGCCTAGCCTGGGTTCAAATTTTCACCCAGCTATAAACTGCCATCCTGATGTTTTGCAGGTCAGGCAATTTATCAATGAGTTCTCCATCCATCGGAAGGACGTTTATCCGGACAGCTCCTCTAACAGCACTGGTCATTGGTGGATGCAGAAGATCCCAGTGTCTTTTGTGAAACTTAGGTGAGTTACCACCGCCACCATGACAAAATGACAAATTCCTGTCGACATCAACTTCAGTCGAATGTTGGGCCTGTCTTGCCGGTTCGTGAATGACTTAGGCCAAAAAACGTTCACAGCCTGACTCCACAAGAAGGTGGGAATAATTAGGGCTGTCGTAGTTGTAGTTGTAGTAGTCTGATGTCATTTAAAATGCAAGGATTTACTACGGCGATTGTTGTAGGTACAACAAAGCTGTTATTATTACCTTTAAAAAATATATTTATTATTATTTTTTTCATATTATTTGTATCTTTTGTATTTTGCAAAGATGTGATGTTACTTATTGCATCACATACCATTTACTGGATTACAAAGAGCTCTGGCGTCAATGATGCTGTTTCTCTGATGTGATTTGTCATCTCTTTACACATCTCCATTTCACCCAATCGATGCCCTGCCAGTTTAGTGGATCTTCCGTAAAGATTCCATAAGAGACTTCCTGCCAATACTGACAACTGTGTGTGATGTTAAGGAGATTTTTTTTTCCCCTCTGCTTGGAAACGATCCTGATCCTTACTTAATCGACTCAAAACGGCTCTTCACTTGCTCACAAGGGGTGAAACTCTATTCATTACAACATTCGTTACACACATCACTTTGCTATGCATTTAAAGCTGGAATTCATATTTAAAGGCTGTTTGGGACAAGCAGGCCTTGATTTAAACACTGGAATTGTTTTTTATTTCATGGGAGTGCCATAAAGTCCACACCTACCTTAAGGACTGCCTCGTGATGTAATGCAGGTGAGCACTTAGCAATGCTGCTGTTCTCCCTTTGACCTGCTGAGATATTTCATGTGAATCGTACTTTATCTGCACAAGAAAAGTGAGAGTTGTTCACTGATTTGTACCGGAAATAACAAACATTGTGGTGAGTGGTTTTGTTACTATATGGGAAATAACAGTTTCCTTGAACCCTTTGTTTGTTCCTTTGTTGCCTTGAACCCTGAAGAAGAAAGTATAAGGGACATGCAGTGCTTGTGTACATCGTTAAAGAGGTCATCCTCCCCTCTGTGAAAGACACAACTTGATCTCTAAACTTGGAACGCATGCTTGATGACGGATGCTTTAATGACTCAGATGTGCATACAGATGGCCTTGGCCTCTTGTTTCAGGGCTTCCATATATTCCTGCATCAAGGGATTTGGGATTGTCCAATATGATGTAGTCAAGAGAAGAAACAAACTCGTGATGAAGTATGAATCTGGGGTCATTCCTCTTATGTTGCTTCACCGTCAAAACTCAACTTTCTGCTTCAAACCACAAATTAACGAGTTTAGAATAAAGCATGATGGACGAGCACACACACACACACACACACACAACACACACACCACACACACAAACACACACACACACACACACACACACGTATTATATGTTTTCTCTTACTCATTCAAGGTTTCCACGTGAACTAGAAATAAACTTCTGCAATAATTTGCATCCTACGTGGCAAGGATAAAGCCTTTATTGGCTTGGTCATGAAATGCCTGCATCCATAATTAATTAGTCGGGAGGCCGAAGGTGATCTGCCAGGCAAGGAGTAAGACGAGGGTGTAAAATGGCGAGCTGCCAGAAGTAAAAGCCCTTTCTTCCTCTCCTCATCGCGTGAGAGGGAGAGATTGTCCAGACCCATCATCATATTGGGCCAAGTAATTGGTTCAACATGACATGTAAAAAAAAAAAATGCCTGCACTACTGCTATTAGTTGGACAAGCCAATGGAACAAAGTTCACGATGTAAAAGTACACCACAAGTAGCCCCCTCCTAGCTCGCGAATAACCAGAATTTGTCAACATAGGAAGAAAGTGATCGATTAGAAAGGTGTAAGAATTGTGGAAAACACTGAACAGTCCCAAAGTTTCAGGTTCAAAAAAAACTGGACAAACCGAGCTGGCCTGCTCTGGTTGCCATGCTGTTTGTTGCAGCAACTTCTGCGCTGGTTGCTGTGTGGGTACCTCAGTGGATTCGCCTTGGTGGACGTCATCGTCAGACGTAGCTTCGACAGATATGATGACACGTGATCATGTCGGGGTCACCAATATAGAAAATAGAATTATCGACTTCAACTCACTCACTGCTAAAGGTTGATGACTTCATACAGTCACGACTTCAAAAAGAAGCAAGAAAAACGACGGTCAAAGTTTGTCCCAAAGCTTGGATATGTGAAGATGTTGGACACTGTCTCGGGAGCAATATTATATCAATACCGGTTATAGGCATGCATCGACCTGGATGAATTGTCGAATAAAGCTTGGTCCAGAAGCAACACTAACTTTCAACCATTTTATATCCAGATTTTGTGAATTATCTTATGTTTACAAAAGGTATTTACACACTGGAATGTGTGAAGTCATGGAAATCTTTAGATGCTTCCAACCAATTAAAGTCTGGGTAAATGAGTGATGTGGCTGTTCCTGTGAAGAATCTGAATGGCTATCACGTTGTCTGAGTAAGGGCAGGCCAATAATACATCAAAATGACAAGGACTCATTTTGGCAGAGCAGACAAGCACGACATTATATATATATATATTTATATATATTTATATATTTATATTTCTATATATTGTTATAGATTTCCACCTGTTCGGCGTGCGCACGACCTTTTCAGCCCAATCCAGGCCGCGCGTCCACCGAACGCGCAATCTAGTCGTAGCTTCCGGACAAACGCCGAAACCCAGCTACGGGTGTTTTTAAGACACCATAAACTAGCCAATCCCTCTGTCCACGCGCTACAGGGTCGATCACCGAATTGTCGATGTACCTAATTATTCGCGTGGACAGAGATACCGGGAGTTTATACCTCAACGGGACCTTCACGACAACGAGCCGCTTAAGCGGCTCGTTCCGTATGCGAATGCCGAGCAGTTATATATCGCCAAGTCCCATCGGATGAGATTATTATGTTTATCAGCTTTAATTAGCCAGTTAATTCCCCGAACGCTCCATGGCAGTCAATGTGAGGAAAGGGACGCAATGAGCAGGTGACATTCAACAATGCGGGACATTTATTTGAACACAGGCATGCAAGCAATGAATGAATGAAGGGATAGGGGACAGGACACGAGCAAAAGCCGACAACCGATGTCTATTATGCAATGTACATACAGGCACTTAACAACGATTCTACTTAAGGACAAGGCGCCACAGACTTTCATGCACAACCCAGAAAGAAACGAATCGGGCTCGTGAGCCTTTAATGTACTCAGGGCCGGGATGACTGGAACAGGCCCTGAGAGAACCGGGCCGGCTACCTGGCCACCCTCGTGGTGACTCGATGGGTCCTTTTTTATCGGCGACCCTGTGTCTCCGTTCGGCCCGGTGCGTCGCGAACGCGCCAGTCGCTTGGGCGGCTTGATGAGCAGCTTGTACGGTTCTCCTCGGTCTCCGGCCTTCACTGCGGCCTGGCCTAGCCGACGACGCGCTGGAGGAGCGAATGGGTCTCGACCCCGGCTCCTGCTGGCAACCCTTCCACTCCGAACTCCAACGCTCAACTCCTGCGGTGGCTCGGCGTCTCTCCAACGGCTCTCAACTAACCACTCTCCAACCCAGCCAACAGCACTCCCGCTCAACTGCCTTGCCGGCGAGCGAACGTGGCTTTTTATAGCCCCAAGGGGAGGGGCCGCGGTGGGCTTCGCCACCCAAAATCAGCGCCCTCCCCCTTTTCACCTTTGAACCTTCACCAAGCTGGATCCGCCCCCTTCACTTCCGATTGGCCAGCTTCTTCAGAGGGTAAGGCCTTTCTGATCCGTTTTGCAAGTCATGCTTGCACTCGGACGTGGTTGAAATCACCGGCTTCACGCGGACGTGGTTGAAATCACCGGCTTCACGCGGACGTGGTTGAAATCACCGGCTTCACGTGGACGTGGTTGAAATCACCGGCTTCACGCGGACGTGGTTGAATCACCGGCTTCACGCGGACGTGGTTGAAATCACCGGCTTCACGCGGACGTGGTGTTGTCGTTGTTGTTATTGTTTAAAATAAAAGATAGAGAAAGAATAACGGCTAACTCAAAGATGCACAGCCCGGCACACGAAATAATTCCCTTTATACACGGTGGGAAATCTAACCTGAAACACACACTTACGCGAAATAACTGACCTCTGGGAACCTGACTGGTGTTCTGTGAATTTCCACAACCGTAACAATATTTATATTTATATATTTTTATATATATTATATATATATATATATTTTATATTTATATATATATATTATATATATTATATTATGTATTTATATATATATATTATATATATTTATAATATATATATATATATATATATATATATATATATATATATATATATATATATATATATATATATATATAATGTTAACATCATGGTTACCTACTCTGCCATCTCCTTCAACACTGTCGGATGTTTATCAGGCCCAAAGCTTTATCTTCTTTCTTCAACTCCAAGAAAGACACCAACTCATGTGAAAAACAACGAAATAACTAATACTGGCAAACAGGGTGCCCAGTTGAACGTCCATCCGAAGGACAGCACACAGATTGATGAACCTCCTGCTGTGAAACACTGGGATGACAGTTTATTGCTGTGCCGTGATTCAAACTCAGGCTGGAGAGATTAGAGGCGAGTGTGTGTACCTCTAGGTCTCAGCAATCCTGTCAGCCATTACCACATGGCATTAAGTTAAAAAAATGTTAATTTCAACACATCGCTGGTTAGTCGAGACAAACTAACTGACTTTATAAAAAAAAAAAAAAATAGAATTCTGAATTGTGAGATTAAGTGAGTGTGTTACCTAACCTTTGGACGACAGTATCAAGAGGGGCTCGTGCTCTCAATGCATACTTGTCTTATCTTACATGATCATGTGCAGCTGAGCTGAGCTGCCAAGTACACACTGGCTAATGTGTGGAGCCAATTGATGGGGTAGAACTTTCTGGCTCACACTACGTGCAAACTCTTCTGGAAAAATTGAGGAAAAGACGCTACGAACTGGGTGCATTTATGACAACAGCAAGTTTATTTATGGCAATGGCGAAGAAAGATGTGTGTACATGAAGCAAGGGATTTATTACAAAAGATCTGCACAGCAGGGAAAGCAATGATTGGTGAGGTGTGGCAAAATAAAACACGGTTGTATATAAAAGAACAACCGTGCACCGCTAAACTGATCGAACACTTCTACAGGCACTTATCTATGCCAACATGACAGGAGCCATCAGAAACACTCCTGAGGAAAGTTAGAACAGTAAAGAAGGATCAGAAAAGTACGAGGTGTTTGTGACCTCTTGATTACCAGGCGAAGTTAATGGTCCTGTGCAAGCCCCATCACTGAGGAGGAGGAGGAGGAGGAGGAAGGAGGAGGAACACTGAGTGTGTCTAGGTGCGTGGTCAGAGGAGGTGCAAAATGAGGGTGCTGCAATTTGCAATTGATCGACAAGTGATCTCCAGAGAGGAAACTGTGATAGATGTGGATCAGTGGGCCCGGGTAATCGCTGATGCTCTTTTTATGAACATACGTCCACAGTAGACAAGACGGAAAATAAATATAATGAATGTGAAAGAAGATAGCTTGATAATGTGTGAGGTCTGTATGTGTTTAGTGCTGTTGGTTCTAATAGTTGCACTCGGCCTAGTGGCCGAATCTCCTGCTCACCCAGCACTCCGCTCCGTGAACTCTGTTCCACCTTCACTCTGACCCGTTAGCTCATTCCGCACCTCTCCACCATGCCAAACGGAATAACGTGAACCATGAGTCAGACATGAGTGAACCTGTGTGTGGAACGTGTGGCTCTTTATCGTTACCTGGTGAGGGAAGCACTTAAAGGTGGATCAGGATGGCCACAGGAGTTTTGCAGCACCCCCATTTGTGCATAGACGATTACCCCAGCACTAACTCGGCCCACTCATGGATATAGCCGCAAAGATGTCACCATTATGCTCTGAGCTTCCAAACGCAACAGAGCTCCATAATTACCATAGTGCCGGAGTATTTGGTTGCTCTCTCCAGCCGCGAACATGCATTGGACACCAAATGGGGGCCGTAATTGAGCAGAGTGCTGAGGCTATCCATACGATGTTAAATGGAGTTCAGCTCACACTCACACTCTGAGTTGGAATCCTGAATGCCTTGAGTCTGAGTGCCGGTAATGGTATGCCACGCTCACCCATTCCCTGTTGGTCCAAAAGGGAGTGATAGTCGTTGGTGGTCACTGGTTGAGGCATTTGTAGTGGAAGCATAGTGGTCAGTTATGGCTTGGTGGTTCTTGGTGGTTGAGGCGTTGTGGTCGTGGTTGTTTGTTGTGGTTGAGGCGGCAATGGTGAATGTAAACGGGTTTGAGTATGGTGAAGGTTGAGGTTTAATGTCCATTGGGTAATGGCGCTTGATTCAAACGGGGAATGGCGTGTGTATGGAAATGACTTGCCCCTGTTTGTTGTGAGCTTTGTTGTGCTAGGCATGGCATGTTTGCATAGCATTAGCAAGATAGGTGAAGGATGAGAAGAAAAACCTACTTTGAGCCCACACATCACATACTGACCCATAAACCCATTACACATGAGGGAATGTCTACATTCAACGAATAAAATAATGAAATATATAAATACAATACATACATATATATATATAATATATTATATATATATATAATATCATATATGGATGGTGTGTGTGTGATGCTTTTGTAGAGTTTACTGTAGTGTTCTGATGTGAATTGTGATACCAAAATGATTGTCATGATCTCCTGAGTTGATTAGGCAAATTAACTACAAAGAACCAGAAGAATTCTCATGTTTTAAACGCACTTCACATTAAGGTGTGTAGAGTAGCTTAATAAGCCTGCGGTTGGCTAGTGGTTAGGGTGGCGGCTTGGGATCCTAGGGTCCTGAGTTCAAGCCCAGTTGGCCGCTGAATTAAAATACACCAGGAGGTTGACTCAGCCTGTCATCCTTCCGAGGTTGGCAAAAATGAGCACCAGTGTACTGGTAAGGGGGACACTGCAACAGCGGCATAGCCGCGTCCCAACCAATGATGCAACCAGCAGCCACAGGCTGCACTCGAAGAGAGAGAGAGAGAGAGAAGAGAGAGAGAGAGAGAGAGAGAGAGAGGAGAGAGAGAGAGAGAGAGAGAGAGAGAGAGAGAGAGAGAGAGAGAGAGTAGTTTAATAGGTCCTTCCTCGGCATGGCATTCTAATTACAAAATAAATAACAAAAATAATGATAACATTGGAACAAAGCATATATTACTTCACACTAGTAATATTAAATATAATAATAGTGGTATAACTTGGCAATAATAATAATAACAAACATTTAATCCCCCCGAGCTGGCCTAAGCTCATCTAGCTCAGTGAAAGGCAAGCTAATGCAAAAGCAGTACAACAACAGGCTGTGAGGACCAATGAAAATTTGGTCCAATGGACCAATGGGCCCACGAGTACCATAAACAATTCACCAGCATTCATATTCCTTTTTATATTTGTAGTTCAGATGAGCAAGTTTGAGCATTACGGATAACAACTCAAAGCCTGCAAATGTGCAATAACACTAATTTGGAAACAGAGGAATATATAAGTGGATGAATTCGCTTGAAGCAAGTGCAAGAAGTAGAACGAGACAGCTGGCCTGGCAACAGAACTCCAATTAGTACATGGTGGCTTGGTGTAGCGACTCCTCTCACTTCTTGATTCCTTTTGTTCCTTTTCATTTTGGTTGGGGCTTCTCCCATTGGATAAGTCTTCCTTGTATGTGAGGGCTCAATGCATTTATTCGCCATCTCAATTTATACATTTATTTATGGCATTATAAAAAGATTTTGCTCCATTTATTTCAGTGGTATTAATCGATGATTGGTTGGGTGACACTTTTTGATTATCCGGATGATTGATCTGACGCATTGAGTTAGCGTGTAGCTCATTTTTGGTGGATTCCTTGCCCGGTCATGGATATTTGCTTGCTTCACAGCTGTGATTGATGCGTTTTTATTTATAATTTTCAAAATCGAAGATTTTTCAAGTATATTGGTCAGTCGATTTTGTTATTACCTACGCCACCAAAGGTGAAGGAGGTTATGTTTGTCTGTTTATTTGTCTGTCTGTCTGTCTGTCTGTCTACAGATCACAATTCTAAACCGATCATCATTAAACTTTACCAAGTTGTAGAGGTAGTTTCAACTGAGAAGCATATTGATTTTGAGGTCAAAGGTCATCTTGAGGTGAAATTTCTAAAATCGTCATTTTTCATCTAATTGACTTTAAATTTCAACAAGATTGGGAAACAAACTATTTTTGAGGTCAAAAGGTCAAAGGTCAACTCGAGGTCAAACTTCTAAAATCATCAATTTTCAACTGAAAAATCGTCAATAATTATCATCCTATTAACTTGAAAGTTGAACAGGATTTGCATAGTCCATCACTGAATTGGGGAAGCAACTATTTTTGAGGTCAAAAGATCAAAGGTGAACTCTAGGTCTAACTTCTAAAATCATCAAGTTAAATCTGAAAAATCCTCAATTTTCATCTGATTAACCTGAAAATCAAGTAGCAATTGCATAGTCCATCACTGAATGTGAAAAACCAACTATTTTTGAGGTCAAAAGGTCAACTCAAGATCAAACTTCTAAATTCATCAATTTAAATCTGAAAAATAATCAAGTTTTCATACAATTGACCTGAGCTTTGCTTAAGATTGTCAATTTTAATCTTAATGAAATGGACAATTTGATCTATCCATGGCAACCTTTGGAGAAGGGGGTGGATTTTGCAAGTTTCCTGCTCTGCACGGCGTCTTTTTCTTGCTTGTTTGTCAATCGCCTACAAGTCACAATTTTAAACTGATCTTCACGAAACTTCACCACTTGGTAGAGTTTGTCATAAGCAAGAAGCTTATTGTTTTTAAGTCAAAAGGTCAACATAGGCCAAAAGTCAACAAATTTGTAAGGTGGCAATGTTTGTGTTGTCCCGCCAAAGAATGTTAAGCCGGATGACCCATCGACCAGCATCAGTCATTGATGGATGTCAAATAATTTGCTGGATGTTTTTCGCGAAGGTTCTCAGCATTCCGAACAAATTACGAATTTCTCCCCAAATCTCCTTCAGTTGAACATCAGGTCTTTCCAGCCAGGTTGTGAGAGACTTGGCCCAAAAACGTTCCCTGACCAACCCCAGCAGAATGTGGTAATAATTGGGCCTGCTAAATTAAGTATAGGAGTTGTAGTAGAAGTGGTGCTTCAAGTTGTATTCACTACTACCATTCTGTAAAGGTCTCTGTCAACCAAAATGTAAAATGCTGCAAGTACAATTGTAATGGCCAGCATTAGCATCAACATGCCTGTGCCATATATGGTCTACTCTTTTAAAAAGATACTCTGCAAACTTTACTGGAGGTAGTGCTGACTATGTTGCTAACTTCAAGCAGGAAACATACTCGCTGCCATAAAAATCCGAACATGTGATTGTTGATGCAATTTATATATGTGACGTCAAGGGCCACAGATGAGGTGCAAACTTCTGACAGAGATAAATTCTGAGTAATTTCATGTCCATCTAATTGTGACCTAATCACGTAATGCTGCATTGTAGTGAATGTTTTCACAGTGGGATCCAACGTGGAAGTAACGATCTCAACACTGGGAATGTCCACCTCATGCAGCAATCACTGAATTGCACGATTGTCACATTGAGCGTATGAGCCTGGGGAATGAAATTCCATGCCCGAATCAGCTCCTGTTTCAACACAGCAAGGGTCTGTGGCTGTTTTTGAAAGGTTTGAACACGTCGATCAATGGTATCCCAGAGATGCACAATTTGATTTAAATCTGCTGAGATGGCAGGCCAGTCTGTCATGACATTAACGTTGACATTGATGAGAATGCTCCTTCTTTGAAAGGCCTTGTGAGCAGGAGCATTATCATGCATAAAAATGATTCCTGGACCATGTTCTTGAAATGTGGACAACACATGTTGCTGTAAAATCTCAATAATGTATCGATCTGCTGTCAGAATGCCATGGATACAAATAAGATTGGTGTGAAAGGTTTGAGCAAATCACCTCACTTTGACACTTCCACATTCCAAATGTGTGGCTTCCTGGATACAGACTGTGGCATATTGCTCATTGTGTCTTCTGTAGACCCATGCATGGTCATCATGCGCTGTGAGGAGAAACCTTGATCTGTCACTGAACGAAATACTTGCCCATTGCCTCCATGTCCATCGGATGTGATGATGTGATCACTACATGCGTGATTGCATGTGCCACGGTGCAAGTCTTGGTCGCTGAACAGGATGGCGAACACTGAGTTGCTGCAAGATGGTGTTGATCATGTGAGGTCCAGGGAGTGTGTTTGCAGTACTCTGCGAAGTTTGAAACCAATTTCATCGATGGTCTGTGCGTATGTATCAGTCCTGAGCAGGAGTAGTTATCCTGGGATGCACACTTCTTGGCAATCACTTTCTTTATCTATCTGTCTAAGGAGAAGGGAATTATTGCAGAAATTTTTCTGTAAGGCTCATTTGGCTGCGCATGGATGGATTTGAGGATTGTGGTGTAATGGCTGAAACCCGAATACTATCCAGGTTCCTCCTGAAGACTCCATCTTTGCTCTTTCCTTATTCGGGTTCCTTCTGATAATTACAATGCAGTATTTGGTCTTCTATTTGATGTTGTTGAGCGAGTGGCTTCATAGAGTCTTCTGAGGTCATAAATAGTTCGTCTCCTCACGTTAAAGAGCCTTGTAACATGGATAATGGAAAACCCTGCTTGAAGGTGTCCAAAAATTAAATTCCTCTCATTTTCTGACAGACCTGATATTGTAATGGATTGTTTAAGAATATAATCCGTGTGTTTTTTTGGATTATCCACACACCGTTGTCTCCAAAAGACATTTAAATATGCTCAGAATGCCTCGTGCAACCTTTAAAACGCAAAGGTTGCATGGTTTTCACGTGCTGAGCTATTATTTCACGAGGAAAGTACCGTACGTGAGAACTTTGCAATCAGGAGTTCTGCACATCCCTTGTGCCAAAAAAGAAGTTAGAATGAATGCTCAAGCAGTCCTTCAAGAAGGACATTATTAATTCCACATGTTGTTTTTTTTATTGAGGAGAGTTTATAGTTATGGTGTCAGCACAATATGGCACAATGTTTTTGAAGGATATCCCAGGATATTTGATTTCCACAAATGAAGTGAATTTGGGTCAGCTGGCATTACGTCCCCGTTGGAAAAAGGTGTACTCCAGGTTGCAGCACATCCTGCTCGGACTGCACCAGAAAGACACAGTTTGGATTAGTCCGACCATGTCCAAGATTTTATCCAGAGTAAAGGCCCAGTCACACCTTGACGTTTTAGCCAGCAATGGCAATGTATCAAAATGTATGTAAAACGCTGTTTTTATAGGAATGTGCGTGCCTAAACGGATCGGCACACACGGTTGGCTGTTTAGACGCACCAAGGCGTATTGCCTGTTTACGCGCGCACCATGGATCGGCTGTTTCGGCGCACACATGGATCGTCTGTGTTACGGCGCAACACATGGGTCGGCTTGTTTAGGTTGCACACAACGGATTGGCTGTTTTCCGGCACCACACAATGGATTCGCCTGTTTTTAGGCGCACACGTACGGAATTGGCTGTTTAGGCGTTGCACATTGGATTGGCTGCTTTAGGCGTGCACAATGGGATGGCTGGTTTTAGGTGTGACATCTAGCGCGTGTTTAGGCGGTGCACAACTATCGGCTGTTTTAGGCGCGCACATGGATTGAGTCTGTTTTAGGCCGTGCACATGGATGGTGTTTAGGCTGTTGCACTAGCGGCTGTTTAGGCGTGAACACCTATCGTGCTGTTTGGCGTGCACAATGGATTTGCGTTTACGCGCTGCACAATGGTATTGGCTGTTTACGGCGTGCACACTAGCGGCTGCTTTTAGGGTGCACATACCTATCTGGCTGTTTAGGCGCGCACAAAGGTATTTGTTTTAGGCTCGTACAACGGATCGGCTGTTTAGGTGTGCCACAACCTGATCGCTTGCTTTTAGGTGCTGCCAAAAGTGGGATCGCAGTTTGTTTAGGCGCACATGAACCGATCGGCTGTTTCGGCACGCACAAACTAATTTGGCTGCTTTAGGCACGCACAACTGATCAGCTATGTTAGCGATGCTGCACAACTTGTAATCAGCTGTTTAGGGGACGTTGCCACAACAGATTTAGGCTGTTTGAGGCTACACAATGGATCGGTGTTGGGCTGCGCACAAGCGATCTCGCTTTCCTGTTCTTCGGCTGTGCACAAGCTCTGATCGTTCTGTATTGGGCTGCACAAGGATCGGATGTGTAGGGCTCGCACAACTGATCGGCTGTTTAGGCGCGTTTGCACAATGGATCGGGATGTGTGAGGCACCGCCAATGGATCGACGCGTGTTTTAGGTGTGCACAACGGATGGCCCTGTTTTTGCACGCACGGATTGGCTTTTGTGCTCGCGCACAGATGGTGACTTGCTTTAGGTGCTGCACAGACTGATCGCTTGTTAGGCTGTGCACAATGGATCGGGTGTTAGGCCACCCTCAAGCTGTCTGGCTGTTTCGGCCTGCGCCACAAACGGATCGGCCTGTTTTTCGGCATGCATCACTGATTTTGGCTGTTTAGGCGCGCACATAATTGCGCCTGTTAGGCATGCCACAACTGATCAGCCTGTTTACGTGCGGCCTGATTCAGCTATTAGCAATGCCACACAGTTCTGGCCTGTTTCGCGTTTAGCGCACAACCGATCTTGGTCGTTTGGTAATGCACAATCCGATTCGGTTGTTTGTGCGCGCCACAACGCATGGCTGTTTTAGGCATGCCTACACTGGATCGGCTGTTTTAGGTGACACAACCGGCATTGTTGTTTTTTAGGCTGCGCACAATGGATCGGCCTGCTTTAGGCGCCCTTCAGCTGATTTGCGCTATTTAGCACACCACAACTGATCAGCGTTGTTAAGGCACGCACACGGATCGGCCTGTTTTGGTATGCACAACAGATACGCTTGTTTTGGCATGCACAACGATCGGCTGTTCGGCTGCACAACTGATCCGGTTTAGACACTCTCAACGATCGGTTGTTGTGCTCTGCACAACGGATCGCGCTGTTTAGGCGTGTACAATGGAAATATGGCTGTTTGGGCCGCATCACGATGGCTGTTTAGGCGATGGACAATAGATTGGCTTGTTTATGTTGCCACAATGGATCGGCTGTTTGCGGCATAACAGCGCACAACGTATTCTGATGTTTAGGCGCCGCATACAATTGCATCGGCTGTTGGCGTGTAGTATTGTGACAACTGATTGGGTTAGGGTGCCACAACGGCATTCGGCATGTGCAGACTCCCACAACGGATCGGCTGTTTGGTGTGTTGCCACATGGATTCGGGCCTGTTTTGGCGGTGCACAATGGATCGGCTTGTTTTGCGGTGTGCACAACTGATGGCTGTTAGGCTGTGCCAAGGATCGGATGTTGAGACATCACAACGGCATGGGCTGTTTGGGTGTGCCACAACGGATCGGCTGTTTATGGGTGTACAATGATCGGATAGTTTTGTTGCGCAAACCTTTGATCGCTTGTTTTAGGCGCCGCACAATGGATCGCGTGTTTAGGCGCACCCTCAGATTGATCGCGCCTATTTTAGGCACAACAACTGATTCAGCATATTAAGGCGCGCTACAACGCATCGGCTGTTTAGCCTACGACACAAACCTGAATTGGCTGTTTATGGTGCCGCTACAACTAAATGGCTGTTTTGGCACCAAACCTGCATTCAGCTGTTTAGGTGCGCACACAGATCGGTGTTTAGGCGTGCACACCAATCGGCTGTTTCGGCGCGCACAACGATCGCTTTAGACATTTAGCCTCAACGATCGGTTGTTTACACGCTCAAGCGATCGGTGTTTTGTGCTGTGCCTACAACGGGGTCATCAGCTGTTTAAGGCGTTGTACAATAGGATTGGCTGTTGGGCTGCACAAATGGCTGTTATGGGCTGTGCACAACGGATCGGCTGTTGGTGCGCGCACAACGGGTCGGCATATGTTTATGCGCCTGCGCCACACGATCGCTGTTTCGGCATGCACATATGCGATCGCTGTTTTGGGTGTGCACAATAATTGGCTGTTTTGGGCGTGCACAACGGATCGGATGTTGAGACCCCTAACGGTATCGGCTGTTTGGGTCGGCCACAACGGAATCAGCTGTCTTTGCACGCACAACAGATCGGCTGTTTTGGCGCACAGAAAGGATCTGGCTGTTTAAGCACGCACAACGGATCGGCTGTTTAGGTGCGCACAACCTTTGATCATTCTTTGGCACACAATGGATCGCGCCTGTTTAGGCCGCCTCAGCCTGATCGCTGATTTAGCGCGCGCACAACAGGATCGGATGTTTAGCGCCACACAACGCTTGTTTAGAGATGCCCCACACAACTGTCGGCTATCTAGGACACACAAATGATCTGCTGTTAAGGCGCGCACAACGCGATCGCGAATGTTAGGGTCACACTCTTCGCAGCGGGGGAGGGCAGGAGCATATGAAGGGGTGATATATCCATCCATAGCTAAAAAGGTGGAAATAGTGGTTTCCTTAACTTCTATTTTCACAGTACTTTCAAATATTATCGTTATGGTAACAAACCATGCTCAGTTGATCTCAAATGTACTTCGATAAGTGGTTTTGTTGTTGTGTGTCAAATCACACATATCACACTATGTGACCATTAATGAGCTGCCCGGCATTGCCGTAACAGAAAAAACTAACTTAAACTGTTTGTACTTTGTTGGCAATATAGTTCATTGTGGGCGTAAACCGAAAAATGGATAAACAGCAATGTGAGGGCTATGTCGTCGTGTTTTGCATATTACAACAAACTTAATAAGACGCGAAACAATTTCATCATGAACGCCAGTTGAGATCATCTTCCGCCCTGAAAATGCAGCACTGCCTAACGTCATGCTGGTCATCGCAATAAAGATATAGAGGGACTGTGGGCTGCAGAGAGAGTTCGTGAACAATTAAAGGGCTCATAAAATAATAAACTTTTAATCATCACTGTTCCATGAAGACAAGCTATTTTTCTTTACCTGCTATTGGAAACACATCCTGTTCGTAAATTTCAAACTCACTATAAGGTTCCTGTTCATTTACTTTCATCTCATTTGTATCCGTTATACAAGCGTTGCAAATGTCTATTGACTTCTTCCAGTGGTATTAGTAAACTGGTTAATGCGTGCAAGACAGTTCTCTGCTGACTGAGATATTTTCCATCTACGGACGTCACATATTTAAATTTATTAAATCCTCGTATCGCATACAGATCTTCATCAAAATCAAACCAATTTGGTGCTCGTCACACACCCAACCTGTTCCACTAAGTTTCGTCCAAATTCATCATAATATTGTATTAGAGATATCTCTGATCACAGGTAGATGAGACAGACAAACAGGTGAAACACAACTCCGTTCCACCTTCGCGTTGCAGAGTGGTAATGTCATTGTTTTCTTATTCATTGTTTGTCTTTTATTTACTTGTAGTATTCCAAAAGGGACCTGCAGTCATCGAGTTCCCTTCCAAGGAAATTCAACGTTGTTGAGAGGTCATTAGGCACCTTCATAGCCATGCAACTAGTATTAGCCCCAACCTTGGTTGTTTTGTGGTGTGCCTTATCTTCTTTTAATGCTGTCTCAGTTGTCAAGCATAGGAAGCCAGCACGTACCATTTTAAAGTTTTGGCTAAACGACCGGCCCGCGGATATCATAACCTCTCGCACCTCCCAGACTCAGAGTGCAGACGGTCCAACCATTCAACATTGCCGAAGTCGAGCTAATGCAGCTGTTATGAAGTTTTATATTGCCAACTTCATAGCAATGCAAATCTTGAAAAGCGAACAACATAATTAAAAGCAACATACAACAGATACTATATATATATAAGGTGATAATACCCAAGCGAAACCCCAGTGCCGACACCGTATATCATTTTTCACCTAAATTTAATGTGTTGCAAAAAATTCAACAGCGTTTCTCCTCAAAGATCAGCGTGACAAGGACGCCATTAAACTGCAGTCGACGCAGGAGACGATGCTGCATAACAGAGAGAAGCGAAACCGGTGCTGCGGTGAAGCGTCTGATGCAAAGTGGGCTGCGACAGGCATCAGCGTAACCTGAGCTTCAGAAAATGCAGATTTGGTATTAGAAGTCTATTCAGTGCCCTTACTTTCAAAGCAACCTCGATCCTGCTTCTTTCACCGATCGCTTGAAATCCATCCATGGACGGTGATTAAATTGGCACTTGTCAGAAATTTCGTTTTGCGTTTTACCTTCAAGTCCCAGATGAACTTCCTCAATAGCGCATACTTAGTTGGTTTTAGATAAGTATTTGAAGCAACCAATTGGAACCTTGAGCCTTGAAAATCGCTTCAGTCCAGTGGAAGCAAGATAATGCTGTGGAAACCACCATGTAAAAGCTTTGATGCACCACTCCAATAATGTACATTAAACACTTGTGCAGTGTGTGAATATAGATAGGATGATCAGCAACTTAAAAAACGTTTTTCTTGTTGCATAAATTGGTATGGAGAGGATTGACATGAGATAGCCAGGGGTTATATGTGATTATTGCTCTCTCAATATGTCAAAACTTACCAACCTTGCTTTCCTTTTCCCCATATACGTGGGGCCTGCATAGGCAAGTATGAGCTATTTTTGCATTTTCGTAATTCAGATCTCTGGCTGACACTAATTCTCCCTTTTTTCTGTTGTTGTGGCCCAATAATCTATTTGCTGAAACCTTTTTTGTGTTGTGCACACAGAATGCAGAAGTCCGACTGCAATACTCTCAGCTAAATTTAATTTGGTGCCACCAAGGATTTGCTCATTTAATAATATCAGGTGTTGTGCTTCTCTCCCTCCGAACTTCACTCTGCCATGCTCTCCCACATGTCACTTTCTAAGCTCTGAACATCATTTGCACTTTTTTAAGCAATCCTACATACACCACACTGTATTTTTTAATACCCTGAGCACTTTGGCGATCCCTTCTCACTTTGTCAGTATTTTCCATGACAACTGATCCCATTACTCATTCGCTCTTTAGCTCACATGAGACTATTTTCGTACATTTAAAGCGTGCTTTCCACTTTAGATGCCAAGTCATCGAGACCCGGTGCTGCCGAGCACACATGATAATTGCATGGCAAGAAAACTAATGGTGCGCATATCATGACTACCTTATGTATCGCTCTTGCCCATGTCTCTGAAGGTAGGTGACATAAAATCTTATGCGACCTACCAATGCCCGATGAACTCAAAATAGCACTGTTCTTTGGTGCTCTCCTTTTTAAGATGTAAGCACTATTCCCACTCTGCTATTTGACATACTTCCTAACCTGTGCTCTCATTGACCAAAAGCTGTAGTCCCTAACATTTTTGCTACCAATTTTGGCAGAGATATCATTTGCAAATATTGCACATTCTCCTTCGATAACTGCCAAAGTTCAGCTAAAGGCACTTGTGCGTCTGATCAATTCTGGTCCTTTGTAAGCAATTCACGCAATTTTCCAGGAGTGGCTTCAGTTGGTAGCGTTTATTCAGGATATTGCAGATAAGCTTAATGCATACGATCACACCTAACGTCAATACCAAACCAATCAAACCATTCTTACAAATATTCTGAATATGAAGAGAATTAATGTCAGCAAAGCCGAAGTTCAAAGTTTGCTGATATAGTAGAATTATACATGAGGTGGCAATGCTCATTTGAAAAAAGGTATACAAGCGATGGACAATGAACTTTTTTAAATATCGTTGATGTAATCAGATACATGTTCCGCTGGACTTATAACGTATATAGACTTTAGAAGCGAGTAAGGGGAAGATATTTTTCAGCGTTCGTTTTTTAATCACAGGAATACAAAAGACAAGATTAATTGAAACATTTTTTGAACTCCACCCCTTTTAAAACTACGCCCTTTTTGACTCCCTCCACACAAACAAAAATCCCACCCACACACCCACCACGCAAACCCCACTCACAAAATGCCAACATCAACAAAGCACTCACCCAACAGCCCCACCACACACAACCCCACCCACACAAGCCCCACCCACACAAACCCCACCCACGCAAACCCACTCACAAAAGCCACATCCACACAAGCCCCACCCAGACAGCCCCCCCACCCACACAAACTCCACCACACACCCCACCCACCACAAGCCCACCCACCAACAAGCCACATACCACACAAGCCCCACCAGCACAGCTCCACCCACCCACACAAACCCCCCTACACAATCCCACCCACACAAGCCCCACCCACCCACACAAGCCATCATCCACACAAGCCCCACCCAGAACAAGCTCCACCCACCCACACAAACTCCACCCACACAAGCCCCACCCACACCAAGCCCCACCACCCACACAAGCCAAATCCACACAAGCCCCACCCAGAACAACTCCACCCCACCACACAAACACCCACTACACAGCCCACCCACGCAAACCCATCACAAAAGCCACATCCACACAGCCCCACCCACACAAGCCCCACCACACAGCTCCACCCACTCAAACCCAACCCCACATAACCACATCCACATTCATCATATCCACATAATTAGTGAGAGGATGAGGGAGAAATATATAGCAGCACCAAGGTAGTCTAGTTGTAGTACGCTCTTGAACTGATTAACCCAGTCACACCTTGACGTTTTTAGCCAGCTTATGCCGATTTTTGGAAAATTTGTGTTAAACGCTGTACACCTCGAATACGATTATGGATAAGATTTGATACATCATAGAGAGCACGCTGAAAACACTGCCATACGTCGTTAGTACGTGGCCTTTAAACATTGTACTTTTGGTTGTCCTCAAATTTTCATGCTTGAAATTTTAACTTATGCCAGCGTATGACTCACACGTTCCGCATAACGTGCCATAAGTTGGAGCCGTTACTGCGTTGACACACATACTTGTAAGTTACTCATAAGCCGAAACACGTCGAGGTATATTGTTTAGCATACCGAAGTATTTCTAACGTAATGGTAATGGTTTGTACGCACGATATGCAACGTTGGCACACGTCGACATAATTACTTGTAATGTACTCATAAGTCGAACACTGTCCAATGTAATGGTTAGCGCTCAGTGTTCCAGACCCATGTTTTTGTTTTTTTCTTCTTCGTATGACTTGATGTTGACACTTCGATTTGTAGTGCAGTTATAATATAATATAATTAAAAGGCTGCCGCTCAACGATTTAAATCATAACCGCCACTAGAAATCGAGTAGGTCAATCACCGTACCGAAGAAAAAAACAAACAAAAAAAAAAAACATGGAGTCTGAACACTGACGCTAACCATTACTGAGTGTTTCGACCTTATGAGTAACTTACAAGTAACTTTTGTCGACGTGTGACAACGTTGGCATTCGTGCGTACAACTTATTCCCATCGCATGCGGAACGTTTCATACGGCAAGTACGTCGTAAATGTTTAACACAGTTTATATTACAAGACGTACTCCATTAATACGACGTATGCATAGCGTACTTTAGTGTTCTATTCACGTATACCCAACATTACACATACCGTTATTCGACGTGGCCAGCTGTTTAGACGCATTTTTCAGAGGTCTGCATACGCTGGCAAGATCGCCAAGGTGTGACTGCGATGTTGACACTTCCATTTCTCCGGCGGCGTTATGATTTAAATCGTTGTGCGCGCAGCCTTTTAATAGGCTACGCCACGTGATCGTCGGACGATACGTGCAGCGCGCTATGCATAAGTTAGACTATCGTTGGCATAGGTTGTGAACGCCGACAACAGGCTAAGCATTCGTTGGTATAAGTTATCTATAAGAACGAAACGTTCTGTGTCCGTTACTAATATGTTATGCATACGACCAACTCGTTATGAATACGTCCGAATCTTTATAAAAAAACATTCAAAAGTTCAAAGTAAGCCAGT
>CM068954.1:21264441-21278356 GCA_035128595.1 Eptatretus atami
CTAAAACGTCAAGGTGTGACTGGGCCTTAAACAGTTCAAGAGCACGTACATCACCAACTGAACTACCTTGGTGCTGCTATATATCTCTCTCCCTCTCCCTCTCACTAATTATGTGGATATGATGAATGTGGATGTGGCTTATGTGGGTTGGGTTTGAGTGGGTGGAGCTCTGTGTGGTGGGGCTTGTGTGGGTGGGGCTTGTGTGGATGTGGCTTTTGTGAGTGGGGTTTGCGTGGGTGGGGCTTGTGTAGGTGGGGTTTGTGTGGGTGGGTGGAGCTTGTCTGGGTGGGGCTTGTGTGGATGTGGCTTGTGTGGTGGGTGGGGCTGTGTGGGTGGGGCTTGTGTGGGTGGAGTTTGTGTGGGTGGGTGGAGCTTGTCTGGGTGGGGCTTGTGTGGATGTGGCTTGTGTGGGTGGTGGGGGCTTGTGTGGGTGGGCTTGTGTAGGTGGGTTTGTGTGGGTGGGTGGAGCTTGTCTGGGTGGGGCTTGTGTGGATGTGGCTTGTGTGGGTGGGTGGGCTTGTGTGGGTGGGGCTTGTGTGGGTGGAGTTGTGTGGGTGGGTGGGGCTTGTCTGGGTGGGGCTTGTGTGGATGTGGCTTTTGTGAGTGGGGTTTGCGTGGGTGGGGTTTGTGTGGGTGGGGCTTGTGTGGGTGGGGTTTGTGTGGGTGGGGCTTGTCTGGTGAGGCTTGTGTGGATGTGCTTTGAGTGGGGTTTGCGTGGGTGGGGTTTGTGTGGGTGGGGCTTGTGTGGGCGTAGTCAAAAAGGGGCGTAGTTTTAAAAGGGGTGGAGTCAAAAAAAATTTCAATTTATCTTTGTCTTTTGTAATTCCTGTGATTAAAACGAACCTAAAATATCTTCCCCTTCTAAATCATATACGTTATAAGTCCACGGAACTGTATCTATTACATCAACGATTTTAAAAAGTTCATGTGTCCATCGCTTTGTATAACCTTTTTCAAAATGAGATTGCCACCTGTATATTCTTACTATATCACAAACTTTGAACTTCGGCTTTCTGACATTAATCTCTTTTTCATATTCAAATTTTGTAAATGTTTTTGATGGTTTGGTATTCGTTGAGGTGTGAATCGTATCATTATACTTATCTGCAATATCCTGAATTAAACCCAACTGAACCACTCCTGGGATATCGTGAATTGCTTACAAAGGACCAGATTGATCAGAGCACAATCCTTTACTGAACTTGCAGTTACTCTGAAGGAGGAATGTTGCAATATTTGCAAATGATATCTCCCAAAATTTGGTACAAAATGTTAGGCTCACTTTTGGTCCAATGGAGAGCACAGGTTTAGGAAGTATGTCAAATAGCAGAGGTGGGAATAGTGGCTTACATCTTAAAAGGAGAGCACCAAAGAACAGTCTTTTGAGTTCACGCTTGGAGGTCCATAAGAATTTATTCACCTACTTCACATGGCAAAGAGCGATACAAAGGTAGTCTTTATACCACCATTAGTTTTCTTGCCTGCAATTATCATTGTTGGCTCGGCACACGGTCTCGATGACTTGGCATCAAAGTGGAAGACAGCTTTTTAAATGTAGAAATAGTCTCATGGTTGAGCTAAAGACGATGAGTAATGGGATCAGTGGTCATGAAAATACTGACAAATGAGAAGGGATCCAAAGTCTCAAGGGATTAAAAACAGTGTGGGTGAATGTAGGATTGCTAAAAAAAGTGCCAATGAGTTCAGAGCTTGAAAGTCTGTTGGGAAGAGCATGGCAGAGTGAAGTTCGGAAGGAGAGACACAACACCATGATATTATTTAAAGAGCAAATCCTTGGTGGCACCATTAAATTTAGCTGAAGTATTGCATCGGGAATTCTGCCATTCTTGCAACAACAGAAAAAAGGAGAATATGTTCAGCAGAGAATCTAATTACGAAATGCAAAAATAGCTCCAGTACTGCCTTGCAGACCTATAGGAAAAGGAAAGCAAGGGTATGTTTGACCTTATTGAAGAGCAATACATCACAATAACCCTGGCTAGTCCTTCATGTCTTCCTCTCCATACCAATTTATGCAACGAAGAAAATCGTTTTTAATTTTGCTGATCAGTCATTCAATCACACAACTGCACAAGTGTTTAATGTACTTATGGAGTGGTGGCATCAAAAGGCTTTTACTGTGGTTTCCACAGCATTATCTTTGCTTCACTGGACTGAAGCGATTTTCAAGCTCAGGTTCCAATTGGTTGCTTCCAAAACTTATCTAAACCAAGCTAAGTATTCCATTGAGGAAGTTCAGCTGGGACTTGAGGGTAAAACGCAAACGAATTTCTGGACACAGTCCAATTTAAACACCTTCCATGGATGGATTTCAAGCGATCCGTGAAAGAGCAGGATCGAGGTTGCTTTGAAGAAGCACTGAATAACTTCTTATACCAAATCGCATTTTCTGAAGCTCAAGGTCTACGCTGATGCCTTGTGCGCACCCCTTTGCATCGACGCTTCACTGCAGCACGGTTTCGCTTCCTCTCTGTTATTGCAGCATCGTTCTTCCCCGTCGGATTATTTAATGCGTCCTTCTGTTCACGCTGATCTCTTGAGGAGAAAACCTGTTGAATTTTTTTGCACACATTAAATTTAGGTGAAAAATGAATATGGTGTCCACTGGGGTTTCCTTGGGTTTATCACCTTATATATATATATATATATATATATATATATATATATATATATATATATATATATATATATCTGTTGTAGTTGCTTTTAATTATGTTGTTCCTTTTCAAGATTTGCTTGCTTATGAAGTATGGCAGATATTTAAACTTCATAATCACTGCCATACTCCGACTCGGCAATGTAATGGTTGGACCGTCTGCGCTCTGAGTCTGGGAGGTCGAAGGTTTGAATCCCGGCCGGGTCGTACCAAAACTTTAAAATGGTACGTGCTGCTTCCTTGCTTGACACTCAGCATTTAAAAAAAGATAGAGCACACACAAACAACCATAGGTTGGCAATACTAGTGCAGGCTTGAGGGGCCTAATGACCTCCTCCAACGTTGATGTTCCTTGGAAGGGAACTCGGATGATTGCAGGTCCTTTTGGATTACTAAAGTGAAATAAGTCAAAACAAATGAATAAAAAAATGCACATTACCTCTGCAACCGAAGGTGGACGGAAGTTGTGTTTTCACCTGTTTGTCTGTCTCTCTACCTGTGATCAGGATATCTCAACAATTTATGGATGAATTTGGACGAAACTTGGTGGACAGGTTGGGTGTGTGACGAGCACCAATTGGTTTGATTTTGATGAAGATCTGTATCCGGATACGAGGATTTTATAATTTAATTCTGTGACGTCCGTAGATGGAAAATATCTTCATGTCACAAGAATGTCCTTCAACCATTACCGGTTTTACTAATACCACCTGGAATAAAGTCAAAGACATTTGCAACCATGGTATAAGGATGCAAATGAGATGAAGAAATGAACAGGAACCATATTAAGAGTTTGAAATTTACGAAAGGATGTGTTTGCCATGAGCAGGTAAGAAAATTACTTGTCTTTCATGGAACAGTGATGATTTAAAAGTTTTATTTATTTATATTGAGCCCTTTATTGTTCACCTCCTCTGCAGCCACAGTCCCCTTTCTTTATCGATTTGGACAGTCATGACGTTAGCAGTGCTGCCATTTTCATCTGAAGATGATCTCAACTGCGTTTCATGATGAAATTGTTTTCGGTCTTTATTAAGTTTGTTGTATTATGCAAAACACCCAATAGCCCTCACATTGCTGTTTATCCATTTTCGTGTTTACCCACAATGAACGTAATTGGCCACAAGTACAACGTTTTAAGTAGTTTTTCTTGTTAACCGGCAATGCCGCAGCTCATTTAATGGCCAACATGTGTGGATATGTGTGATTTGACACACAACAACAAAACCACTTTATCGAAGTAATTTGAGATCAACGACATGGTTGTTCCAAACGATAATATTTGAAAGTACTGTGAAATGAAGTTAAGGAAACACTATTTTTCCCCTTTTTTACCTATGGATGGATATACACCCCCTTCATCTCCCCCCCCCCCGGCTGCCGAAAGAGTGTGCCCCAAACATCCGATCGTTGTGAGCGCTAACATCCATCGTGTGCGTGCCTAAAGCGATCCGTTGTGCGCGCCTTAACAGCTGATCATTTTGTGTGCCTAATAGCCGATCAGTTGTGTGCATCTAAACAACCGGTTGGTTGAGTGCGCCTAAACATCCGATCTGTTGTGCGCGCCTAAACAGCCGATCAGCTGAGGGCGCCTAAACAGCCGATCCATTGTGTGCCTAAAGAAGTGATCAGGTTGTGCGCACCTAAACAGCCGATCCGTTGTGCGTGCTTAAACAGCCGATCCTTTCTGTGCGCCAAAACAGCCGATCGTTTGTGCGTGCCAAAACAGCTGATCCGTTGTGCCCACCCAAACAGCCGATCCGTTATGGGAGTCTCAACATCCGATCCGTTGTGCACGCCTAAACAGCCAATTAGTTGTGCACACCCAAACAGCCGATCCATTGTGCATGCCGAAACAGCCGATCGGTTGTGCGCGCCTAAACATCCGACCCGTTGTGCGCGCCCAAACAGCCGATCCGTTGTGCACGCTAAACAGCCAATCGTTGTGCATGCCCAAACAGCCAATCCATTGTACACGCCTAAACAGCTGATCCGTTGTGCATGCACAAACAACCGATCGCTTGAGCGTGTAAACAACCGATCAGTTGAGCATGTCTAAACCGATCGGTTGTGCGCGCCGAAACAGCCGATTGGTGTGCACGCCTAAACACCGATCTGTTGTGCGCACCTAAACAGCTGATCAGTTGTGTGTGCCTAAACAGCCATTTAGTTGTGCGCACCTAAACAGCCAATCAGTTGTGCGTGCCTAAACAGCCGATCCGTTGTGCGCGCCTTAATATCTGATCAGTTGTGTGTGCCTAAATAGCCGATCAGCTGAGGGCGCCTAAACAGCCGATCCATTGTGCGCGCCTAAACAAGCGATCAGGTTGTGCGCACCAAAACAGCCGATCCGTTGTACACGCCTAAAGAGCCGATCCGTTGTGCACACCCAAACAGCCAATCCGTTGTGGGAGTCTCAACATCCGATCCTTGTGCACGCCTAAACAGCCAATCAGTTGTGCACACCCAAACAGCCGATCCATTGTGCACGCAAAACAGCGATCCGTTGTGCACACCCAAACAGCCGATCCGTTGTGGGAGTCTCAACATCCGATCCGTTGTGCACGCCTAAACAGCCAATCAGTTGTGCACACCCAAACAGCCGATCCATTGTCACGCCAAACAGCCGATCCGTTGTGCACCACCAAACAGCCGATCCGTTGTGGGAGTCTCAACATCCGATCCGTTGTGCACGCCTAAACAGCCAATCAGTTGTGCACACCCAAACAGCCGATCCATTGTGCGCGCCTAAACATCCGATCCGTTGTGCGCGCCCAACAGCGATCCATTGTGCACACATAAACAGCCAATCTATTGTCCATGCCTAAACAGCCAATCGGTGTGCGCACCCAAACAGCCAATCCATTGTACACGCCTAAACAGCCAATCCGTTGTGCACGCACAAACAACCGATCGGTTGAGAGTGTCTAAACCGATCGGTTGTGCACGCCGAAACAGCCGATCGGTTGTGCATGCCAAAACAGCCGATCTGTTGTGCATACCAAAACAGCCGATCCGTTGTGCGTGCCTTAACAGCTGATCAGTTGTGTGTGCCTAAATAGCCAATCAGCTGAGGGCGCCTAAACAGCCAATCCATTGTGCACGCCTAAACAAGCAATCAGGTTGTGTGCACCTAAACAGCCGATCAGTTGTGCGTGCCTAAACAGCCGATCCGTTGTACATGCCTAAACAGCCGATTCGTTGTGCGCGCACAAACAACCGATCGATTGTGCATACCTAAACGACCAATCGGTTGTGCGCACCGAAACACGCACGATCGGTTGTTGCACGCGCTAAACAGCCGAACGTGTTGTGCATGCCTAAATATCTGATCACAGTTGTCCGCAGTAAACAGCTGCTAGTTGTGCATGCCTAAACAGCCAATTAGTTGTGCGCCGCTAAACAGCCAATCAGTTGTGCATGCCGAAACAGCCGATCAGTTGTGCGCGCCGAACCTGATTGGTTGTGCACGCCGAAACAGCCGATCAGCTGAGGGTGCCCTAAACAACCGATCCATGTGGCACTCCTAAACGCATCAGGTTGTGCACACCTAAACAGCCAATCCGTTGTGCGTGCCTAAACGCGAATCCATTGTGTTGCCGAAACAGCCAATCCGTTGTGTGCGCCTAAACAGCCGACCCATTGTGTGCGCCGAAACAGCCGATCCATGTGTGCGCCGAAACAGCCGATCCATTGTGTGCGCCGAAACAGCCAATCCGTTGTGTGGTCTAAACAGCCAATCCGTTTGTTGTGCGCCGAAACAGCCGATCGTTGTGCGTGCCAAAACGCCGATCCGTTGTGTACACCTCAACAGCCGATCACTTGTTCGAGCCTCAACATCCGATCCATTGTGCACGCCTAAATATCCGATCCGTTGTGCACGCCGAACAGCAGATCGGTTGTGCGCGCCCAAACAGCCGATCTGTTGTGCACGCTTAAACAGCTGATCAGTTGTGCGCACCTAAACAGCTGATCAGTTGTGCGTGCCTAAACAGCCAATAGCTGTGCGCGCCATTACAGCCGATCTGTTGTGCACGCCTAAACAGCTGATCTGTTGTACATGCCGAAACAGCCGATCGTTGTGCACGCACAAACAACCGTCCGGTTGTGCGTGCCTAAATAACTGATTGGTTGTGCGCGCCGAAACAGCCGATCTGTTGTCCGCACCTAAACAGCCGATCAGTTGTCACGCTAAACAGCCGATCTGTTGTGCGTGCCTAAACAGCCGATCCGTTGTGCACGCACAAACAACCGTCCGGTTGGCGTGCCTAAATAACTGATTGGTTGTGCCGCCGAAACAGCCGATCTGTTGTCCGCACCTAAACAGCCGATCATTGTGCACGCCTAAACAGCCGATTAGTTGTGCGCACCTAAACAGCTGATTAGTTGTGCGCACCTAAAACAGCTGATTAGTTGTCCGACCTAAACAGCCGATCAGTTGTGCACGACTAACCAGCCGATCTGTTGTGCACGCCTAAACAGCTGATCTGTTGTACATGCCGAAACAGCCGATCCGTTGTGCACGCACAAACAACCGTACGGTTTGTGCGTGCTAAATAACTGATTAGTTGTGCGCACCTAAACAGCCGATCTGTTGTCCGCACCTAAACAACCGATCAGTTGTGCACGCCTAAACAGCCAATTCGTTGTGCGCCACCGTAAGTCATGATTCAATGCCTTTTTAAACATTTATTTTGTTCAGCGTGCCATATAAGAGGTTACCTAACCTCTTAATTCACCGAAATGATTCCACATTGGCCTCACGTTCCTCAATTTTTAGTTTGTGTGTTCTATCGATGACAACATGTCAGGAATGAAAAAAGGGGACAATTTTTCATTCGAGCAATGAATGGGTTTAATCGAGGTGAGAAACGTTCATTAAGGACCAATCCAAGACAGAACAAGTGACACGGACACAAAGAGAAAAAATCAGTTCACATGGGAAGATATTTCAAAAATGATGGCAGTCCATTTCCCAGAGCGCCCAAAATCCTCTGCCAGGGTCCTCCAAGAATGTCGAGGAGGATGAAGACTAAGGCAAAGGCACACAAATTTGATGTCATACCTCTCCAGAAGATTGCATCTATCCACGAAGATTCCTAATGCACGTTGGTGAATTTCCCTATTCCTATCCTCTTCTGCCTCCTCTTGAGCTTATTCAAGTACTCCTAATGCATCCATATTTACCGTCCCATGTAAACTACCAATTACAAGCCATGCAATGCTTGCTTCAAGGCCTTAAACACACTCATAAGCATCACCTCATCGATGTGTTGAAGTTTCTTTGTTATTTAAACTTTTGTGATTAAGTTTTGATCATGCATTAGATAATCACTCTTCAGCGATTGGTGACTAACTCTGAACAGGTGATCATCGCATCATGAACACCTTTTGTAAATTCGGCCCTTAATGTGTATCCCACTGATGGGCAGAATCTGGACCTTAAACAAAATCTAATCGGCTTGTTCTTGTCACCTACCCAACTCATCCACCAAGTTTTGTCACAATCCGTCCACAACTTTTTGAAATATCACGCGATGTATCGTTTTCGGCATGAACTCTCAATTATGAAGAATCACTTTAAAAATAAAAAAAACTTCGCATTTGTAACTTCGCCAGAATCTAATCAATTTGTCCTTGGAACACAACCAACCGGTTCACCAAATTTTGTCCAAATCCGACCTCGACTTTTTGAGATACCTTGCTCACAGTCAGACAGACAAACAGACAGACAGGGGTGAAAACATAACCTGCACCCACGTTCAGTGGCGGAGGTAATGATGTGATTTTGTTTTCCACCCCTTCAACACCGATACACAGTTCTACTGCAAAATTATATCCCATTATGTGGCAATTTCCCAAACCAAACTGTTCAATGGGGATAATGTGTGTGGGAGTCCCAACAGTTGGTTTCAAGTGAGCATGTTCACCATCCATTGCCAATTCATGCTCATTTTACCTTTTTATCATCACACAAATGTACTTCTGTACAGTTATAGACATCTCTCTGAACGATACGGTTAATTATCCATACAGTTCAGCTCGGTTGCCGTTTACATTCACCTCGACACTTCATTACAGAATGTCGTCCTAAATTGAGCAAATGGTACAAAGGTTTGCCACCATCTTGAAAACACCCAGAATTATTTATGTAGCTATGACGTCATTTCACGCAAGAGTTGACAGATGTTGCCACTGCCACTTTAGCCGTTCTCTAGCATTTATCTCGAATGAAAAGAACCGGTTAACCTCGACTGACCCTCGTAAACTACAAGTGATCATCGCATAAAGTGTAATTTTCTTTTCTTCCGTCCTGCTGAGCATCTAATTACATCTTCTGCTGCCTCGGAGCATCCATTCTGGTGCCTAACATGGTAATTTAGCCAGAAAGGTGGCATAGAGTCAGTAGGTTATGCCATTATACCTGATACGACAGCTCAATCCATGTTGGCTTCAGGCCTTCATTTAGGAGAGTTCAGCTCAGGGGAAACCCAAAAACTGAGACCCAAAAAGTTGATTTGTTTGACAACAGCAACAACAGAATACGTACTGAAGTCGAACACTTGATGAGGTTAGGAAGGGTCACAGCCTCATGGGAAAGTGCTCACATGGCAAAGCCAAAGAGGACATCAAAAGCAAAAATATTTATTTATACAATCCTGAAAAAATTAACCATAGATTTATACACTTGATAAAGATGTGATTCCTAACATTGCCTTGAACCATAGTCTTTTAAACCCAATAAACAGTGGAATGCAATCATTTCCAACATATAGTTTAGTCGAATCCCAGCCGAACTAATGCATTCCGTCGTTGAGTTTGTCCGGACCCACTCTTATTTTACCCTTTTGTCCAGATAAGAGTAGCAGACCAGCTCGACGTACTGCATCTCAATGATAACTCGTGCTCCTTTATTTCGTAGACATTGCCTCTTGGGCCTTGCTCCCCCCTCCTTTGTCTGTGCTCTGCTCCTCCCCCTCTCCCCATATTTCTGCAGGGCACTCAAGGTCCACCAGCAACCCCCTTCTGGTGAAACTGCCAAAATCAAGAATCACTGCTCACCTTCACTCTTTCATTCCTCTTTTTTCCCACCTCTGGAACAAAGTCCCACACTCTCTTCAATCCCACTCTTCCCTCCAGGTATTCAAAACAGCCGTTCACCACCACCTCTTGTCTTCCCCCATCCAAACCATGATCTTTTCTACCCCTGTTAATCCACCCCAAACCAACCTCCTTCAAATTCCCTGCTTGCCTTCCTGAAAGTCCCTGTAGTGTTCATCTGGTTTACCCTGTGTACCCTTCCCCATCACCCTCCCTTCCACAGATCTCCTAATGTTTCTGTTCCCCACTATTTTGTGCCTCCCACTCACACCCCTCTTGTTCTGTGTGTTAGCTCTTATACGAGCCTCGACACGGCATACAGAAAAAAACAAAAACAAAAAACAGACGTGGTCTTAAAATCACAGCTCATTGCAAAGAACATCTGGAATGTTTCAAGGATGTAACTGAGTCGGGTGGAGGAGAGCCAGCAAGGAAGAGTGTTTTATCCATGGGAAATGTCACCGGTGATCATGGAGATATATAACCAGCTGCTGCATCAGCTATTTTAATGATCGCAGTGCAAGCCACAAGGCCAGGCCTCGCGACAGTCCGTCACCAAAGCAATAAGCAATGTACTGCACCATTAACGTTTGGGCCTTGCATTCCCAACAGTGCTGTCGTAATCAATGCTCTGAAATTCAATCGCATTAAGAGTGAAGCGACAGCGCACACAACTGCCTCACACAACCGTCACGTTGTGCTGATTGTGCTGCCATGTCGCTTAATGCTCAAGCAGCGAAATGTGTTTGCGGAATGAATGGATGGGGCCTTCACGCCCAATAGCAGCCATGCCCTGTTGCTCCATCCGCATCCTAACTTCCAGCTATGCCCTGATGCTTTTGCAAATTTTCTAATCATCTTGTAATTTGTGTTCGTTGCTTTCTGTTTATTTGTAAAGATAAACCTTGCTGGATTAACTCGCTAAACAGATGAGCGACTCAGCAATCCGAATGTTCGGACCTGTTCAACCATGCTTGGTAATTTTGTAAGTAACATGTCAGTTGGGAATATTTAAATAATGCTGAAAGCTACGCTGGTGTCCCAACTCTCGTGTATGCAGCACTAGCTGCTGGGTGCATCATTTCTGATGCTACAGCAATGCCACTGCCGCAGTGCTCCCCATAAATTTGAACAGGGATGTAGCCTTTAGTGAGTGTTCCAACAGAATGGCCTCTCTTCTCAAAAGATGGGCTGCTGTGAGGTCTTTCACCTTCATAAGCAAATGCTGGCTAATGATACAGCTGAGTTAACAGATCTCTTCTGAAGGACGATGTACTCATTGATGCAACATCCTTCTCGTGAAGTACCAGGATGACAGTTTGTAATTGGAAGGAAAACAGACCCAGAAGAGTCAGCTCAAAGGTGTGTTGATAACTGACGAGTTATCCTGTCAGGGTCAATTGAAGTAATACATAGTTATGGTACAAAGACTTTTAAAATGACAAACTAGTTATTTATTCACATTTGTTTCCCCATTTGGTGTTCCTACCTGAATTGTAAATTTGTGATGCAAAGTCACTTTATCCTAAGTTTACAGTTTGTGACTCACAGGTAAAACAAAAAATATATTCTTTTTCTCCAATGGCCTGAACTCAGACCATCCGTTCCAATTCAGACATGGTCACTCCACCCTGGACATGCTGCTTCTGCTCTCCCAACAGTGGATGTAGGGGCTCAATGTCAGACATGAGATGAAGGCCATTTCTCGGCTTATCTCAAGCATTTCATACAGTCTGGCATCCTGCCTTGCTGGCCAAATTCTCTGCCGATTGCATCCACCTCCACTCATGGGTAACTGACTTCCTTCCCTCTCATAGTCAACATGTTGTTCTAAACAGGATCCTGTCATCTCCTCAACCTATCGAGGATGGAGTGTCACAAAGCAGTGTTCCTCATCTTCATCACCGAGCTTTACAACTCTCTGGATAATCCAGTTTATCTCTCTGCTGATGACTCCATCCTCTACCATGACATCCCTCATCCTTCAGACCTCTTCCCTCTCTTCAGACCTTGATAGAATCAAAAGCTGGACCAACACTTGTAATGTGGCTTTTACCCTAAAAAAAACAAATCATATTCTCGCTGTTTCTCTCGAAAAGGACCAGCTGGCAAACCCTTCCATATACTTCTTTCACAAAACTTTTGAAGAAGTTCAGTCACTCAACTTTTTGCGCCTCACCACATCAGTCATGATCATTCTTTGGCAAACCATATATCCAATTTGGCATCCAAAGCAAGCTGCTAACAGGGCATCTTCTGTCTTGCAAAGTCTTTCCTTGGCAAATTTGAACTTTTATCACCTTACAAGACCTTCATCTGCACCCATTAGCCTGGTGTTGGCTTAAAGGTTATGGTGGTGGGCTTGGGATCCCACTTGGCTGTTGAATTAATACTAGGTGGGGTTGATTCTGCCTGTCATCCTTCTGATGTCTGCAAAATGAGTGCCAGCTGGCTGGTATCCTGTGTTGGAGTGGTGAGCCATCCATGGTTGTGCCCAATAGCCAAGGAGACTGCTTCGGCAGCACCAACGCTCTGCAGCAGAGTATGGTCCCGATGGATGGATCTAACCCCAATAGAGACCGGCTCTTGACTTTGGGCTGGCTCCCCTGCCTCACACATGCACTTCTTGATGCCTTGGACACCAAAGCCCTCAAAATCATTGGACTCTCCCATGATGAAGCTGATTCTCTGACATGTTACTCTCGCATCGCAGACAGGTCAGTGGCCTCTCTGCCTTCCACCACCTCCTTTCTGGTCTTGCATCCTCAGCACTTTCCCACTTTCAGTGATTGGATTCCGACCATAGCCATGTCATACCAAACACTTTAACATGGTAGGTGCTGCTTCTTCACTTGATGCTCAGCATTTAGAGAAGGATTTATTGAGAGGATTGGTTTACTGCACTGGTTCTTTCTTGTATAACTGTTGCCATTTGTTTCCTGGATGTTCTGTTTTTTATTAATATTTATTTATCATATATATATAAAGCTCGCAGTGAAATTGTCAAACACACATCTCACACATGGACATACAGACAAATACACGACACACAACAGAGGACTGTTAAATGAGATAAACACAGCCACTGAGCTTGGAGGAAGTGTTGTCACTTCCTGGGGCACCTTGGGTACCAATGATGTCAACACTGCATTTCTCACCACACTCAGCGGGCATTTCCTCAGGAGGAATTTTCTCCTCCCCATGGATGCCAACATCTGGGGATTGTCCATCCTTTTTATCCCTTTAAATGCTGAACTTCAAGCAAGGAAAACAGCATGTACCATTTTTATAGTCTTTTGTATGACTCAGCCGGAGTTTGAAGCACCACCCTCCCAAACTCAGAGTGGACGCTCTTAACCATTACACCACAAGTTTGGTCATTATACCACCTAGTCTACTGTGAATGGATCTGTTCCTGTTTTCTTGTCTGGACCTACTCTGTCCTGTTGTATCTCTTTTGATTTTACATTTGTCGAGGCCTCACATCAGCCGTGTGCTCGTGAGGCACAACCATTGTACCTTCTCTCTTCCTTCTCTCTTTCTTCTCTCACTTGACTCGTACCCTCAAGTTTGTCTTTATCATCAATCTCCCTTTATCGACTTTTTTTTTTAACAAGATCTAAGGCTCTTAATGGAGCTTCCGTACACCCATCTCACACAAATGGATAGTGAGACAAATATACGAGGCACAACACAAGACTGTTAGATGAGACAATCACAGCCACTAAGATTGGGGGAAGTGTCGTCACTTCCCAGGACACTCTGGGTACCAGCGACGCCACATCCTGCCATCGCCTTTCTCACTGCTCATATTACTCGGCCGGGGTTTGAGCCGCCGAACTCCGAGGTTCGGAGCGGACAACTAACCATTTCACCAATGAGTCTGGTTACCATCTCTTCATGTTTTTAACTAATCTTCCCTCTGCCCTGGCCAAGTTGTCTGTCTTCATGTGGCAAAACCTGACACCCATAAACGAAACCACTTCTGCAGTTGGTGTTGGCTCAAAATCGTTAACCGCTGCTTCATGTCTGCACCACCCTCGATCTTCTTTCCCCACCATGTATTTCCGCCATCTCCCACCTTCGCCATTCACCCCAACCCCTTGTCCACCACCCCCAATCCCTTGTCTACCTGCT
>CM068954.1:21278366-21297672 GCA_035128595.1 Eptatretus atami
CTATTCCTCCCCTCTATAATAGTGTGGACCAATAATATGTGCACTGTCCACACAACGATGATCAATCCAGAAATCCTCAATTTATGTGAACATGGATCACCTTGTAAGCATCCATTTCAACTCCCTGTTCCTCTTGTGGAGCAACTTCAACCGCCACTCTGCCAGCTATATGGGTGCTAGGTCTGCAACAGCCAGCCATGGTATTGGAGATAAGACCTTCTGGGACTGTGGGTTTGACCAAATTGGTAAACTTCCTAACCTGGATATCTGCAACTGGTACATCCTTCCTTCTGGAACTAGCAATGCTAACTTTCCATCCAACGTATTTTATTGCTCCTCTGAACCTCTTGGCTCTTCTGATCATTCATCTCCTTGTGAACGCTCACATCTCTCTGATGACTGTGAGAGAGTGACCTCAATGCCACATCATCTGGTGGTTCACACAGGCCAAATGGCAGTGACTGGAATCTGATCACAAAGGATTTGGCTATCATGTCCACAGCATCTGATATTGATTCCACTGGGGATACTTTCACAAAAGCTTTCTCGCTCATGCACCTTTTCCACCTGTGACTATCCTTTCCATTCCTCTAGTAGCAAGTACTGAATGATATAAGACAGCTGTTGTCAAGAAATTTGCTTTCTCAACATGGAAGGCTAAACCCAACTGAGGGCAGCTTTGATCAGTCAGTAAGGTCTACAGCGAGTGTGTGTTTGGCAAATCAGAAAACATCATGTTGTTAATCTCAAGGCTGAACTCTTCCATCAATCTCCATCCTCAATGTCTTGCGATGCCTTGTCAAATCAGTCTCTAATATAAGCTTCACTTCCATCCCCAGTCACATCTCAAACTGCTTAACTCAGACTCTGCTTGAGATGAGGCAGAATGCCTCAACTTGATGTTTCCAAATCGCATGTACCTAAACAATTTCACCGGATCCCCTCTTTACCCCTTCCTACCTTCTGTCTTCCTGATTCTGCATCTATCACACTCAAGAAGGAAGCGAAAGTTATTTCGAGCCTCAACTCTTCATCAGCAATGCACCCAGATGCCATGAGGGCCGATGTTCTCAAATCTTGCTTTGCTGCTCCTGCTTATCCTGTCTGCTCTCTTCAGCTTGAAAGTTCGCCATCAGTTGCATTCATAAGAAGGTTACCGAAACAGATCCCAGTAATATCTCAAGTCTAAGGCAGGAAGCTTACTTCCAATTACAAGCAAAGGCTTTGAATAAACTATCGTCTGTTCTGGGGCATGCAAATTTTCTCTTTTCCAAAACCTGATCTCTGACTATCGGCTGCTGCTTCTCTCCCAGGAATGGTCAAGAGACCCTACATCTTAAACAAGAGGTCAGGACCATCTCTTCGGACATAAGAATATACCTCGGGTATTCAGTATAGTCTGGCATCTTGCTCTGCTTGCCAAACTCACGCAGTCAATGTGTTGCTATCCAGGGAGCGCTCTCGTCTCCTCTCCTATTGGAGGCTATGATGCGCAAGGTCGTGTTTTGAACCTGTTTTGTTCCTCATCTTCATCGTAAACGACCTCTGTGATGGTGTGGAAAAGACTCCTTCTTTTTGCAGATGACTACATTGGGTCGGACAGTACCCCTTTCCACGAACAGGAAGGCGGCTGTTGAATCATTGCATTCTAGTCTGGATTTTATTCGATGCTGATCTGATAAGTGAACCAAGTCTTTCAATTCTGGCAAATCTCACTCTCACCCTGTTACTCAAAGATCATCAAATAGATTCACCAATGGGGTAGATTTAGAAGGGGAGTTCTGGGGATCTGCACCCCTCTTTTTGGGGGGGGGGGGAGTGAAATATAATCACGACCAAATCACCAAAAGGCAATTTTTTAAATTCTTTTTTTATATATGTACATGATTGAAGCCCGTGGAAGAGCTAAAGCAAAATGGAAGGTAACAAAATGGGAGGGGAAACACCAACAGCAGAATAAAGTGAGAGTGAGATCAAGGGGAGGGTTAGAAGGACCCATGGGGGTCAACAAGCTCGAACAGCTGAGTTAGAATGGCACTCGCTAGAGCGGATACCTCCACCAAGCTGAACAGTTTACGTTTTGTATCCTACTGATAGGATGGATCTGCATCCAGACTTTAACTAAAATTGAAGCAGCTTGTTCTTGTCACCTACCCAACTCGTCCACAACTTTTTGAAATATCATGCTATATATCATTTTTAGCACTATCTATCAATGGTGAAGAATCACTTTTAAAATGATCAGATCTAGATCCGGATTTTCACCAAAATCTAATCAATTCGTCCTTGTCACACACCCAACCTATCCACCAAATTTCGTCGAAATCCGTCCATAACTTTTTGAGATATCGTGCGACATATTTTTTTTTTGGCCCTATTTTATCTCTCATTGGTGAAAAATCACTGAAAAATTATCGTCTCTGGATCTTCACCAAAATCTAATCAACTTGGCCTTGTCAAACACCAAATGTGTCCATCAAGTTACATCCAAATCCGTTCATAACTTTTTGAGATATGCTGCTCACAGCCAGACAGACAGACAGATATGGGTGAAAACATAAACTCCGTACACCTTCGGTGACAGAAGTAACAAAACAACCGCAAACTAACAAACAAAAAGAGGACAGGGAGAGGGGGAAAATCACAATAAACTTGAAAAAGGGAATGCATGGGGATGGGTTCATTTGGGTAGAGGAGACCATGCATATGGCTGGGGATGAACAGGTTTCCTGAAGCCCCTGGAGGGAAGAATGGGACTGAACATACTGGGGAAGTTGGTTCCACAGGTGAGAGAAAAAGGGAACCAAATGAGTGGAGGTGAGCAGCAAGCCTGGATTTTGGGAGTTTAACAAAAAGAGGATTACTGGCAGACCATGTGTGCCCTGCAGAAACATAGGAGTGACAGAACCAAGAAGGGGTAGAGGGTGCAAGATCAAAAAGGAGGCAGTGGAACACAGAGAGGCCACCAACAAGGCTGCAATGTGAAAGCAAAAAGCCTAGACACTCAGCTTCGTCACAGGAGATCCCAATGATTTTGAGGGCCTTGCATTCCATGGCATCAATAAATGCAAGATGTGAGGCAGGGCCCAAAGGAGAGAGCAGTATTCCATTAAACTGCGAATGAAGGCCTTGGAAGTTGTCAAAAGTTGGTCAAGAAAAGACCTTGTATGATGAAGGATGCCCAGTTGGTGGCTGGTTTTGCAGGCCATATTTGAAAATGGGTTGCCCAAGAAAGATCATGGCCGATAGTGAGAACGAGGAGTTTGAGTGACTGTACTTCCTCAAGAAGATTATTAAGAAAGCACACGGAAGGGTTTGCTCATCTGGTGCAATCAAAGAGGAGTGTGAGATTTGTCATGATTGAAAGACATATTCTTCAGTGTTTGATCAGCTTGTGATTTTGTCAAAGTCTGAAGAGAGGGAATACGCTGCAGCTTGCCTGTCTCAAGGAAGAGGGATGTCACGGCAGAGGGTGGAGTCATCAACAAATTGATAAAGAGGATTTTCCAGAGATTCAGAGATCATTGATGAAGATCAGGAATAGGACTGGGCCCAGAACACTGCCTTGGGGCACTCCAGCCTTGAAAAGGAGAGGAGATGCAAGGATTCCGTTGCGAGCCACACATTGGATACAAGAGTGGAGGAAGCCAGTAAGCCATGTGTGGAATTGGCCTTGGATGTCACAGGTGGCATGCCAGTTTGTAGAGCAAGGGGGATGCCAGACTGTAGTGACAGCTTGGGATATGTCTAGAGAGACGGCCCTGATCTCATGACTGACATTGAGGACCCACATACATTGTTGGGAGATTAAGATCAGCATATCAAAGGTGGAGTTACCTGGTTTGAAACCAAATTGGTAATCTGCGATGAGGCTGTTGTAGAAAACTAAGGATTTCAAATCAACTGCGATGATGTATTCTGTGACCTTCCTGATTATTGGAAGCAAGCTGATAGGTCTGTCATTTAGAGGATCAGTTTTTCACCTTTCGTGTATTTCCATAATGTTGGCTGCTTTCCAAGCAGATATAAGATGACCTAGGGCAAATGATGGGGTGAAAAGGGCAGAGAGGATGTGCAAGAGTATCAGAGCAGGCTTTTAGGAAACATGAGCTGATGCCGTCCGGTCCAGTTGCTGAATCAGTCGATGGTTGCCAGAAAGCACTCCACCTTCTTAGATGCAAATACCACAGAGTCAAGGAGCAGTTATTTGCAATTAGGTATGGTGGGAACAGAGAGTGAGGCATTGGAGACACAGGATTTTGAATCGAACACAGAATCAAGAAATTTGGCTTTCTCACAAGCAGAGTCACCTCTGGTCCCATTTGAAGAGAGGGAAGGAATGGAAGGGGAGCATTCTCTGGAGACAGACTTAACGAGGCACCGCCAAGTTTTAGAGGAGGGAGACAAGTTTGAGAATTCAACCTTGAGGTTGGACGGAAGTTGTTTTCTGGCTCTTCTGAGAGTGGACACACACTTGTTCCAGACTTCCTGGAATGATCTGAGGTTGCCTTTGGTCGGAGTTACTATCCAGGAAGAGAAGGCTAGATGTTTGAAGGCAACTGCCTAACCACAATATTCTGTGTTCCGGGATAAGAAGGATAGGTATGGTAACTGCAGATGAGATGGTATAAATATGTGCATAATGGAAAGCAAGCTTGTGTGGAAGGATTTTCAGGCAGTATTGATTTCAAGACATGTGGAAATGGAGGAGCTGTCTTGACATGAGAGGGCAGCTTGCAGTTCTTGCTTGTCAGCTTTGGCGAACTGCCAGACTATACGACGCTCTCTGACTATGACCAGAGAGATGTTGACTCTCACAAGCATATGATCAGATGAACCTATTGGGGCAGAAGAGGGACAGGAGACTAGTCCTACCAAGTCCTAAAGGGAGGCGTGTGCCATTGGGAGAAATCATGGTTGGAAAGTTCACTGATCGATTGAGGCCCATATTTGCATCTCACACTTGATTTTGTGCTGTACCGATTACAGGCAAGCACTCTCGAGATATCAAAAACATCATTTAGAGTAATTGTTGAACAGGATTGTTGAGTAACTGCTGTCGCTTTAAGTTGACAGAGTTACAGGTTCCAACTCTATCACGTCAAAATTAACAAAAAAAGGCAAATAAAATTTATTTTACAATGGAAACGTGATTTTTTTTTTGGCCCTCCCAACATGTAGCCAATGTGGTCCAGTAGGTGCTCAGAGTGCATCCGAGAGCATCCAAAATCCAACGTTTCCCGAGTCCATAACCATCCCTGGAGCACAGGCTTTGTGGCTTTGCAGTCGCAGCATCCGAGATATTATGTACCCATTCACTTGATTTCTGGACCCCCCCCCCCTGTTCAAAAAGTCCTGGATTTGTCCCTGACCTATGTATTTCTATGGTTAGCTCCTGCAAGAGGTTCTGGCTCTTGAACTTTACAGCCTCACCATCAGCCGTGACCTATCCTGGGCTGGCAATCCTCGGTCGTTTTAAGTAATTTATTAAAAAATCAGAAGGATACTCACAGCCGACAAACCTTCATCTGTAACTTAAGTGGAGTAATGGTCTCCAATCAGGGCTGGCACCCCAGCATTAATACCGTCTCTCCTCTATTCTGCAGCATCTCAAGCTCCCATGATTCTTTGACATCTCCCCTTTTGAGGCCGAAGCACAAGACCTGTTGCATTCACATTCGAGACTGCTCGGTGGCCTCTCTGTTTTTTAACTGCCTCTCCTCCTTATAAGTATCTCCCTCCATCCGTCCTTCGCTTCTCCAGGACACGTTCATTCTTCCAGTAATCCCCTCCTGGCTATACTTCCAAAATCCAGGCTTATCATCCACTTATGCTTTTTTTGTTTCAATTTTTTTTCCATTTGTGGGATTGCCCCCAAAAACTGTTCAATCACACACTTGATTGTTGTGTCCAACTGTTGCCACACTCAGTGCATTGCCGTTTTATCCTCTCTCTTGTCGCTTTTTCCATGAGCCTAGATTTTGTGTTCAAAATAAAATGCTTAGGATTTATTTATTTATTTTGTTTGTTTGTTGCAGCAGGTGAGGATTTATCTCACATCCCTAAACGAGATCTGCATTTTCTCATAAGCATCCGTCATTTGCGTCAAGTTCTCCTCTTCTCAGGCCTGCAAATGATATCAGCAGTTTAGATGGCTGAGCTGAACATCACTAAGCAGCATGGAGATCGACCGAAAGTAAAAACACGGACAACGTAAAGCTATGCAGAGTAAATGTGAAACAAATGGCATAACATACAATAGTCGTGACAGTTGTCATGAAAAGCCAACGGAGCCCCCTCACTCGCCCGAATCGATGAACACCAGCATTATAGCATTTTCCCCATGAGCGATAGCATGAATAGATATTCATCCACAATAAGAAACCAAGCGTTGATTTAATGGATTTTCACACAGCGATGTGCAATCCTTTTGATAGAGAAGGGGAAAAATAAAACAGCGTGCAGAATCAATTTGTGCGCACGATAGATGAGAGTGGAAGGGCTTTCTGAACAGTATGCGGTCGCATAATACCTTGACTTTCCATTTGATTTTGTGTAAACGTTCATTGAAGTTCAAACAGCAACTCTAAACGATCAAAAAGTGTTCAGCGAGAGGTTTGAAGAACATGATGTTTCTCGAGTGGTGTGTCTACAAACATCCGCAAGGTTCGCTGATGAGACCGTCATTGTTCATAATAGATATGCTCCTCATAACAGTCGTGGTAACTGATAATTCAACAGTAACTGAGATTCCTAATGCATTGGATTAACTTTTAAAGAATGTTCAAATTGACATGAACACCTGTAACCTTATCTTTGCTTTTAGCAGAATTTATAATCGTTTTGTGCTGGAATGTTGAAAGTGAGAGCTTCGATAATAATCGGCAACCGATTAACCGATTTTCCGACTGCTTGGATCACCTGGGCTCCGTTCTTCATCGAGGTTTCGACCTTTTCAGTCTAGAACCTTTCTAAACACACACACACACACACACACACACACACACACACACACACAACACACACCACACACACACACACACCGCACACACACACACGTCTTTGGTGCCGTCAAACGTCACACAATATCGAAAATTAGCACGTATTCATGGAAATTCTGCATAATGTAAACTGTGACTTCAACAATATCATGTAAAGAATAGTTAAATATTATGATAATCAATATTGTTTTGCTATCTGCTCCCTAAATTTGTAGCTTCATTATAAACCCCTTACTCCACCCCATATTCCTCAACTCACCCTCAAACCCAAGGGCTTCAATCCCCTCCCCACTCCAGTCCTTAAACCATCGTGCCTCCCCATCCCAAGTCCTCAACTCCCCCTCCCCACAAACCATTCCACCGCAAGTCCCCAACCCTTGCCCAACACAAGTCCTCAACCCCCCCCCCCAACTCTCTGTCCCATCCACGCCTCTTTCTTTCTATTCTTCAAAGTAAGAGATAATTCTTACATCATTACATATTACTTCTTCATTACCTCATTATAATCGTGGAATATTTAACTCTATTTCTCACGCCATCACCAACTTCACCAACTCCTTCCTTCCTCAACAGAACCTGCTTTCCCACCGACACAACTTCTCCTTTCACCCGATTGTCATGCAAACAATTATCTAAACTAACTTCAGGTCCCAACTCACAATCTCATGAGATATCTCCCATGGAAATGCCATGGAATTGCCACTCTCAAGTGATTGTGAGTAACCTAATTATGTTAATAAATGATCCTAAGTTAATTATCTTCTTTGTGATGCATATCTATATGATAAGAGAGCCGTTTGTCTCGCTGTCTGTCTCTGTCTGTACGTCTGCCTGTGTGTATGTGGCATTTTTCTCAGAGATGGCTGAACGGATCTTCGTGAAAACTTTCAGAGGTTCGTCAGTGAGTGCTGAGGAGTGTTTTCGACCAAAAAAAATTAGAAATTTTTGAAAAGAAAAGTTAGATTATTGGGGGGATTTCTTTTCTCTTTTTGGGAATTTTTCTAATTTTTGTGGGGAGGGGAGTAGGAGAGTGGGGGGGGGTCTAAAACACTCCATGGTACTCATTGACGAACCTCTCAAAGTTTGATGAAGATCCATTCAGCCATCTCGAGAAAAATGATGACGGACAGACAGACAGACAAGCATATTATATGACATAGATATAATGAGAAAGAAAAACGAGAACAGGGACACATTAAACAACCTGAGGCTGCTGGGATTTTTCAAACGTGAATTTTATTTTCCTTCTCAGATTTGTATCCGAACAATTTGCTGAATTCAATTAACTTTCAGTCATTGCGAAATATGGGAGTAAAAGTTTTCTTCGTCCATAATGTCAGGTTCAAGTGAGGCACACTCAGATAACGCACACCTTAACATGAATACAAATACAATCTTTCTTTTTTTTGTTTTTACATTCTAATGTGTTGCTTCAACATTTCGTTTCATTTACAGCTCCATTTCACCTTTACGCGAGAGTGCTGCAAACTAAGCAGTCGCAGCACGGCATGGACGTCATGGACACACTCAAAGGAATACCTTGGGTCTTGATTGGTGTGAATCCGACCTGTGTATAGAAAGCTTTTGGTGAACTCAATTTTCGCAATAACTTGAGGAAGAGTATTTGCAGAGTTCCTGAAATCCACTCATCTTTATATTGTTTAACCTGCACATCGAATGTAAATCATATCGAATTTCAATCCGAGGTTCAAATCCCAAATATCTCCTTAAATTTGTCCATTTTCTCACCGAACCGAACCCAGAGTGATTTCCCTGCCACTTGTCCTTTTCTATATTCAGTACGATGCTTGTGGTGTGTATTTCACCACCCGAAGCCACCAATGAACGCGACGAATGCGGTTGTTTTTCCCCAATTTGCTTACTTCAACACCCCAGTTGTAAACGTTACACTTACAATATTGATTCTAAACCACATACTCCACACCATCCCACTCCTCACAAGCAGCTATCCCTATAATGAAAGCAATTGGGATATGGAGGTGCACGAGCGTGGTGAAAATGAGGATGTGACAATAGCAAAAGACAATGGGCAATTTGGTTTGGCCATGCTGTTATGATGGGCTTTGATGTGACACATGATGTTAACGATGCGATTCTGGGCAAGCTGTAATTATGGCCTGGCTCAGAGCATCTGCCACATCTGCCTCCCAAAAGCCTGTCCAAGAATGCCCGCAGTATAAGTAACACTGCTCACACACCTCATAATTAGATATTCTCTGTCCTGCCTTTTTCCTTTGACCTTCCCCGGGAAAATGTCATAAAAGTTTGAAATCTGCAACATGACGTCATCAAGCATCTTTTTTTTTGTGCGTCATGTTCACAATTCTGCATCGTACACCAGTTGCTCTCCACATTGAGCACACCTTCTTTCTCTTTTTGAAATCAAGGTTATAGTTCTCGGTTCTTAAATCAAATTGATGGATTTGGTTAAATTTACTAAACTGTATTTATGCATTTCTTATGTTTAATTTGGTCCTTTTTCACCCCCCCTATTGTGCATGATTAAGCTCTTTAACATTGCCAGCTGCCATTCTTGCTAGATGTATACAGGGTAGCAGCGAGTTGTAAGAAGATCTGAACCTTTTCATCACACTGGTATCTTCAAGCGTCGTCCATGTTTTAAGCGGTCAATAGGGGCCCCAAGAAAACAGGACCTACAGTGACATCACAACAATGTCTGTGATCACGTGCTTCAAACAGATTGCTCCAGCAATGCACAAACGGCAAGCCTAGCTGCATTAGGTGACAGATGCCTTGCTCTTCTTAGATTTAGAAATCAATGGATTGAATCCATGGCACTTTACCATCAGGTGTGATGTCAGTGGGCTGGCTAATGGTTACCTTCACTGGAGCTAACATTGCATTACAAGGTGGATGTATCCAGTGGAGATGTGAAGCAATGCATCTTTGAGACTAACAGAGGGGAATGAGATAATGTAATAACAACAATGAGTAATGTTCCCTTATAAGGAACTTCAATGCAGGAAGAGGCCATTAGTCCCATAAAAGCCTGCAGTAGGATTGCCAACGTAGTTATTTTGTCCATGTTGTATTCTTTTTAAATGCTGAACTCAGGCAAGGCAGCAGCACATACCATTATTACCTTTGTCATCGAAGGGGAAGGAGGTTATGTTTTCACCCCTTTCTGTTTGTCTGTCTGTCTGTCTGTTTGTCTGTCTGTGTGCAGGATATCTCAAAAAGTTGTGGATGGATCCGGAGGAAATTTGGTGGACACTTTGGGTGTGTGACAAGGGCGAACTGATTAGATTTTGCTGAAGATCCGCATCCGGATCCGACTACTTGAATTTTTTCAGTGATTCTTCATGATTGAGAGAGAGGGCTAAACTCATATATAGCACGATAGCTCAAAAAATTGTGGACGTTTTTGGATGAAACTTGGTGGACAGGTTGTGTGTGTGTGTGTGTGTGACCACGACAAATTGATTCGATTTTTGTGAAGATCTGAATCCGAATTTGGATATGAGAATTATTTAATTTTTGAAGTGACCACCATTGAGAGATGGAGCCAAAAACAATTATATAGGATGATATTTCAAAAAGTTATTGGGCCTGATATGTTCTCACGGATCAGTCATTACGTGGCAGAGGTATGCGCTTTGCCTCATGCACATTCATGCTCTGCCATCATTTCCGCTGAAAAGGGGCAAGAGTGGCTCTTCACGGTCTGGCGGGCCGTGTGGTTGTGTGTAGAGAAAGCATGGTTTTTACCATCGCACTTGGAGTGTTTTAAAATAAAGTAAAAGTGATTTAAAACTCTAAGTGTTGGTAAGCTGCCTGGAGAATTATTTCTTCAAAGAATGGGACATGGCCGTTCCAGGATATGTAGTGAGCAGGTGAGTGAGATGGTTTAGTAAAATGCCATTTGTTAAAGGTAAGATTTCTGTGTTCTCCACTCAGCAGGTTGACAGTGCCGTTGACACAGTTTTCTTATACACCACTCCACCTTATTTAACATGTCCAAATACTGCAAAACTAGAGGTTTTTGTAAGCAATCAGAAGACTATTTGTGTTTTCAAGATAATAATATATAATTCAATTGAAATAAAAGAAAGATTTTAAAGGTCTAATGAAAAAAATTATTCTAGAAGTTTACAGCCATTGGCACCTCGGTGTCTATTACACCTCGAACACATCACATTATTTATTCGTGCCTGTTGTTTGTGTCCTTTATGACGTCCTTAAAAACAGTAAGTTTCCCGTTTGGAATGATTTTCAATCTTGTTTGACTGCCAGACAGACATATGGAGTAAAACAATTATCTCACTCCTCTCTGTACATGTGTGATCGGGATGAATTCAGAGCCAAAGTACTGCTAAACTACAGGTTCGTTTTCTGATTCATGTTCAAAATATTACATTCAATTTAAATTAAGTTGTTCCCCCCATCACAAACTGAAGTTTGTAGATCTATGGAGGGACGGATGGACAGAAAGAAGTGAACCGATTGCTGAATGCCAATTTTCACTTCAGGTACACGCCGTGCCAGGTAATAACGGCAATGGTAAGTAGCATGTTAATATTAAAAACATTCATATGCAGCCTGTGGCTGCAAGTTGCATCATTTCTGGGAGCGTGGCTGTGCCGCTTATGCAATGCCCCTGTTCCCAATAAGCTGGTACTGATTTTGCCAACCTCAGAAGGGTGACAGGCTGAGTCAACCCACCTGGTGTTAGCTAACTGAATGACAGGGGCTCCAACTCAAGACCCTAAGATCTTAAGCCAGCCACGTTAACTGTTAAGCCAACAGGCTTTCAGCATATTATTATGACAATGAAACTTCAAACTCTTGAAGTGAAGATGAATATACAGTACATCTATATGCAGACTAATACACATAAAGTTTAAGCATAAGCTTTGATGCGGATGACATTAGGATGATATGTTCCATCCACAGTAGTGCTTAGCGGGAGTGTAGTTGCTACCAAAGCAGCAGCCAGTGAGACAAGTAATACACTGTGTGGTTTACCCTTGCCTTCCCAATGGGGTCGGGATTTGAACATGCAGCCACCAACTTACTACAGAGAAGTCGAGCTCAACGAGACGAGGCATATCCGTAGGATGGTCGTGTAACCTTATATTTTCACGGGAATACCATGGCAGGTTAACCTTAGTGACTTGGTGGTTCCACAAACTGTAGGAACAGATAGTACAACGGTGAGGGATGCAATTATACGTGAAAAAATGAAAAGACAATTAACATTGCCAGTGCTTGGACATGCCAGTGCTTCGCTGTCTCCAACAGTGCACAGCCCCTAGCGCGGCCCACACACCGTCCCTTACAAATAATAAGGGGGGAGAAAGGCATTAAATAAATAAACTGGTGACCCATTGATGAAAAATTCAAATTGCTGATGATTCCCAATGATCCACCCAAGGGCTCCTGAGGACAGATCATTGTGAAATCGGTGAAAAAGCTTTCTTTTTAACCATACGAGTCCAATTAAAAAGTTTCTCGTAGCAGCTGACTCAGTTCCAAGGTGATCATTTCATTCCAACTGGAGATGGGGCCTCACCGCATTAAAAAGTCACTCTTCTGTTGGAATATTTGTAGCCGTCCCCATGGGGCACGCGAGGCCGACTTAAAACTGCCTCCTTGAATTATTGATTTCTTATTTTTTCAGAGATTGCCAGTCTCTCTTGCGAAACGACAGAGGGATAAAAGCAGAGCCACCTTGCTACTTGGGGAATGAACAATGAAGGTAATTATTTTATTATAATTATTATGGTTATCATTGCAAATCGATGGCATCCTTTTTATTCTCTTGATCTCATATCTCGTGCTTTTGATGCAGTCTGGCATCCTGCCTTTCTCTCCACATTCTCTGCCTATGGCATTAAAAGGCCAAAACCGCACATGGCTTTCTGACTTCGGGCTTCCTCTACTCTCGTAGCCAACGTGTGGCTTTTAACGGAAACCTTTCATCTCCTGTCGCTGTCAAGGCTGGATTGCCCCAAGGCAGTGTTCTTGGCCCAGTCTTATTCCTGATCTTCATCAATGATCTCCCTGACTCTTTGGAAAATCCCCTTTATCAAATTGCTGATGACTCCACTGTCTGCTGTGACACCACTGATTCTTCAGACAGGCAGCATCTGCTTCCCTTTCTTCAAACCTTGATTAAATCACAAGATGGTCAAACACTTGGAATGTGTCTTTCAATCCTGACAAACCTCGCTCTCACTATCTCTCTCTAAAACGACCGTCTGGCAAACCCTCCAATCTATTTTCTTCATGATCCTCTTGAGGAAGTTCAGTCATTCAAACTCCTGGGTCTCACTGTCAGCCATGATCTTTCTTGGGCAAACCACATTTCAAAGTTGGCCTCCAAAACCAGTCCCCGACTAGGCATCCTGCGTCGTACAAAGTCCTTCCTTGGCACACCTGAACTCCTATCCACCTACAAGTTCTTCATCCACAGCCTGATTGAGTACTGCTCTCCCCTCTGGGATGGCTTCTGTGCCTCACATCTTGCTCAGCTTGATGCTGTGGAAACCAAGGCCTTCAAGATCATTTGAACTTCCCACGATGAACCTAAGTCTACTGCCCTATCACTTTCCCATGGCAGAAAGGTTGATGGTCTGTCTTCTACTGCCTCCATCCTGGTCTTGCACCCTCTGTGCTTTCCTTTCTTTGCCCCATCCATCCCCCACCCTCCCCCCACCAGCTTTCTGCAGCGAGCCCATGGTCCACCATCAACTCCCTTCTGGTGAAACTACCTAAATCCAGGATAAAAGCTCACCTCCACTCATTTGTTCCTCTTTTTCCCCACTTGTGAAACCAACTTCCACATTCTCTTCCATCTAATTTTTCCCTCCATGTCTTCAATACAGCTGTTCACCAACATCTCAGATGGTCCGCAATCCAGAACCATCAACCCTAAACACGAGCCGTCCTTCCAAATTTCCAGTTGTCCCTCCTGAGAGGTTCCTTCTGCATCCATCTTGTCTACCCCAGCTCTTCTGTTGGTATCCCCCCCCCTCCTCTATCTGCTGTTCATTTTGTCCTGTTCCATCCTGATCCATTCAGTGTGTTCACTCTTCCATGAGCCTCGACTATGTATCCCCAAAATGTTTTTTTTTAAGAGTAGGAAAGACTTGACATTTGATGAAAACTTGAAGTATCGAGACAAGATTTTTGACTTGCTGTCAATTAGCATGTAAGCCTTCTTGCGAAACATTCTTCTTGTCGCATCAATCGTCCCCTTCACTCTTGGATGACTGACTTCATTAATTCCTACGAGCAGCACGGCGCTTTGCGATTTGGATGCGTTAGTCTTATGTGGGTTTCTTTTTCTTCTCGGCAGATGCTACCTACGGGGTAACTTGAATCGTCTGATCATATTATTTGCACACATTAATAACATGTCTGATTCTGCGGACAACCTTCTCCTCCATTTCGTGGATAATTCTATTCCACGCAGCACAGTTTTACACCTCAGCGACAGGCCCCGCTAATTGCCGACATGGATAAGTTCAATTTTGGCTTCTAAATCCCTGACAAAGCATTTAATACTTGTGAGGTTTCTACTGTTACTTTGTCTCTCCACAAAGATCAACTATCAAACCTTCCTTTTCCATTCAGTTTTAATATCTTCACAGCTCATTGACTTGATCTTGCTTGGATATACAAGGAAATGACATTATGTGCGACTTCGGAGAGCAAACCTGCTGTTAGAATCGTGCAACCTGAGTCCTCGACCTTCGACATCATCGAGTAGGTAGACGAGGCCTATTATTTTCACAACACAAGTATGTTGAACCATATACGTCTATATACTTGGCAGGATGGCCTAGAGGTATGCACACCTGCCTCGAAGCTGTCTCGCCTGTGTTTGATTCCCGACATAGCTATAAACTGTCATCCTGTTGTTTCACAGTCAGGGTGATTAATGAATGTGTGTGTGCCGTCCCTTGGATGGATGTTAAACCGGGTGACCTGTCTGCCAACATTCACTGGTGGATTTTAAAGATTCCACGGTGTCCTTTGCAAAGAGTAGGTGAGCCCTCACTAGTACCATGGCCAAATTCCAAATTCCTGCCCGAACTAGTCGAACGTCAGGCCAAACAGCTGGTTTGTGAAGACTCAGGCCAAGCTTCCCCTGGCTGACCCCACAACGTGGGATAATCGTGGCTGTTAAAGAAGAAGGAGAATATGTCTATATACTGGAGGATCTGTTGAACAGTTCTTTTTTGGTTCTCAAGTCTATCTTTCACTCATCAGGATCTAACTGTGACATATTTTTAATTCCTTAATTGGATCTTGTTATCAACTAGAACGGCACTCGCTAGAGCGCATACCCATGCCAAGCTGAACAGTTTACAATATCTATCTCATTGGTTGGCCAGATCTGCATCTGGACCTCAACCAACATCACCCCAAAAAATGGTTCATCCTTGTCACATACCCAACCTGTCCACCAAGTTTCGTTTGGATTTGTCCACAACTTTTTGAGATATCGTGCTATTGTTCATTTTTGGCCTTTACTCTCAACAGTTAAGAATCAGTTTAAAAATTATTTTCACCAGAGCTGGATCTGGATCTTCAAAAAAAATCGAATCAAGATATCCTGAAATATCCTGTTGACAGACAGACAGACAGACAGGCGTGAAAACGTAACATCCGCCCACCACCTTCAGTGGTGGAGGTAAAAACAGGTACATGTGGGAAACATTGATAATGTGCGAATGATGGGATTAAGGAGTAAAGAGAAGTGTTTGATGAATATGATGAGCAGTGAATTTTGTTTTTTTAATGTTTAAGATGTAAGTGGAGATTAATCCACACGAGTTCTCTCTCACAGGGCACTGACGTGCAATATCCATGGAGTCAAGCTAGCATAGCTAGGGTGAGGGGGGTCATGCACTGACAATGCAGGTGAGATGAAGAGGCAGTCAAAGGGCGCAGATGCACATTTAACAACATGTCGGATTCTGCAGACAATCTGTGGACAACAAGCAAAGGGCACACAGACGGGCAAGCGAAATAAGGGACATGGACAGAGGGCGCAATGTTGAAATGAAGAAGCACATGACCAGGTTAGAATAATGATGATTTCACATAAAATAATGTGGGTGAACAGAGGAGAAAGGTCAGTAAGAATGGAGACCATCATACTGTATGTAGGTTGGAAGACATGATTAAAGAGGTGTGCATCATCACTTTAGAGAACTGATGGTAATATCTCGACCCTTGAACCAGGGGTGATTCCACAAGCATGTAGATAAGGGAACAAAGGAAAATGATAACTGATTTCATCATTTGGCATGGGTAACTACTACAGGAGTGTACGTAACCTTCTGCTCCTAGGGAGGGATGTGCAAGGCCAGATATGAGGTGGTAGAGGACCACACTCCCACCAACTTGTCCGCAGTTGATCACTTTTTGACCTAATCCTAAACATTCTCATATTTATGGAAATTGTCAACTCTTGTACGACAGTGAGTACCTTGTCTTGACAACTTATTCAATGCCCCTTGTAGTCATTAGTTTGGAAGTATCTGCAATTCTGTTTGCCTGATATTAGTCAATGAAAAGATACACTATGAAGCAAAACTTTACACTGCAAGAAAAACAACATGAGCATATTTAAAAATAGTTAAATCCGTGACGTATATCTGCATTAATTTGCAGTTCTTGGCTGGTCAAAAATAGTGCATCTTGCAAATAGAAAAAGAAAAAACCTGACAATGAACGTTCACAGAAGTCTCACGAAGGTGATAATACGTGTTCAGACTAAATAGGGATTTTGAGCTGCACTCTATATGACGAGTGTTTCAGGGGATTTGAGTGTAGACTGTTATGATTTGTTGCCATTTTCGGAAGGGGTATATGTTGTGAATCACACATGTAATTGGAAAAATATGTAATAACCTGATCACGGGATGACGAGGCCGATTCCCACCCATCCCATCTCCACTCCCACTCTCCCTCATCCCACTCTCTTCCACTACGGCAGGCAATCTACAAGCGTGCATACTTCATATGTCCCTTGAGGTTAATGTTTAAGGCAAAAAGAGTTAGGTGACCTAATTGTTTTTTTTTTAAACATTACATTTATCATCATTTTCGTGAATAAAATTTTATAACGAAGGTTATGTATATGTATTCACCCCTGACTGTCTCTGTCTGTCTGTTTGTGAGCAGGATATTTCAAACAGGTATGGATGGGTTTGGATGAAAGTTGGACAGGTTGGGTGTGCGGCAAGATTCAGTTTGGGTGAACATCTCGATCCAGATCCAGGGAGGAGAATTTTTTAAGTGATACTACATAATTGAGAGATAGGGCCAAAAACGAGAGATGGCATGATATTTCAAAAAGTTATAGACGGGTTATGCCAACTAGTTGGATGAGTTGGGTAGGTGACAAGAACAAGCCATTTACTGTAGATTTTGGTTTGTTCGGTCCGAATCTAGATCCAGCCTTTCAGTGGGATACAAAACGTAAACTGTTCAGCCTGGTGGAGGTATGCGCTGCACCGAGTGCCGCTGTAGTCTTGATTGTGCCTGATGTCAACACATTTCAGAAGCTAAGTGGAGTCAAGCCCAGCTAGTCCTTGGATGAGAGACCTCTAAGGAATGTCTGTGTGATGTTGCAGGCCAAGAATGAGCAGGACGTAAAGCCGGTTCTCCATCTGCATTTTTGTTTCAGACTTTAAAGATTCTGTATCGTCTTTCAAAAAGACTGGGCCATTGTTTGATGGTCGCCTGACTTGTTTCCTAGCTTTGAGATTAAGTGGGATGTGTAAGTTAACTCCGAAAGGGACAACAAATGTTGAGTTAAACAAAGCTTATGTGAAGAATAGGATGAGGACATAGAAATTAAATAAATTAATAAGTAGATTTATTGGGTCATGTATATAGCACAGGAGTGATGGGGCAAGTGGCCTACTCTTATGTATATATATATATATATATATATATATATATATATATATATATATATATATATATATATATATATATATTCTTTAGTATTCAAGATACACTTGACCGTATTATATAAATCAACCCACCCTCTAAAGACGTCATTCTCAATGTGACGTCATATGTTTACAAAACGAAATTTACATTTAAGCTTTCCATCCAAACTATCCTATTCCGCATCTGCTCGTATTGCTCCTCTGACCATGTTCTCGTAAAAGCCCATATTTATCTGGCTAATGTAAGTGAGCAATGTCAATCCCACAGAATATGTCTATTCGCACAGGCCGATTGACAGAAACTGCAATCTGCCCTCCAACAAAAGGATTGGGCTGCCATCTCCAGCAGCAATCTGATAATGACTTATCCTCAAATACTTTCAACAAAGGCTCTGTCTGTCTCTCTCTCTCTGTCTGTCTCTGTGTCTCTCTGTCTCTGTCTCTGTCTCTGTCTCTGTCTTCTCTCTCTCTCTCTCTCTCTCTCTCTCTCTCTCTCTCTTCTCTCTTCTCCTCTCTCTCTTCTCTCTCTCTCTCTCTCTCGCTGTGTCTCTCTGTGTCTCTCTGTGTCTCTCTTGTGTCTCTCTCTGTCTCTCTGTGTCTCTCTCTGTCTCTCTCTGTCTCTCTCTGTCTCTCTCTGTCTGCCTGTCTGTGTCATTGCGATTTTATCCTATCCTGTAGTAGTTGCTACCATTATGCCTTAGTTCTGGTACACTTTATCTTGCAGTGAGACAATTGTCGTGAAGTAGCTTGTGTTCACAACAAGGAAGTCAAACCAGACTGAGGGTAACTTTAGGTCACTCTGTGAAGGATGAAGAGAAAAGCAGAACTGTGTATCTATTCTTCTGACAGCCATAAAAGTCTTTTTTTTTTAAAACATACACTTGATGAGGCTCGTATGAGAGCTAACACACAGAATGTACAACAAGGGGAGTAGGAGACAAGAGGGGTGGGAGATGGAAGGAAAACAACAGTGTGGAGCAGAGACATGAGGAGATCTGTGGAAGGGAGAGGGATGGGACGGGGTACACGGGGTAAACAAGATGGACACTACAGGGACTTTCAGGTCCTTATACGACAGGGAGTTTCAGGAAGGAAAGCAGGAAATTGAAGGAGTTGAGTTTGGGGTGGATTAGCGGGGGGAGAAAAGATCATGGTTTTGGATGGGGGAAGATAAGAGATGGTGGTGAACAGCATCTCTTATCTTCATCAGTACCCCAGGCGAGAAACTCTTCTAGTCTTGGGGGATTTCAATGCATCAATTGGAACTGATAGGGATTGTTATGAGACATATGTTAGTCCCCATGGGTCTGGAACTGTGAACCAGAATAGCACTAAGTTCCTTGACTT
>CM068954.1:21336724-21347794 GCA_035128595.1 Eptatretus atami
GTATGGGTGCTATGAGAGCACAGTATGGGTGCTATGAGAGCACAGTTTAGGTGCTATGAGAGCACAGTTTAGGTGCTATGAGAGCACAGTTTAGGTGCTATGAGAGCACAGTATGGGTGCTATGAGAGCACAGTATGGGGGGAGTGGCAAAACATCATGTTATGAGGATGTTTCTCATCAGCAGGGACTGTTGGGCACTTTTGAGGATCGAAGGAAATTGATGGAGCAAAAAACAGAAAAATCCAAGAGGAAAACCTGCTGCCCTCTGCAAGAAAGCTGAAATTGGGGACGGGAAGCTCACCTTTCAGCATGACAATGCACCCGAAGCACACAGCCAAAGCTACACTGGAGTGGTGAAGGAACAAAAAGATAAATGTCCTTGAGTGGCCCAATCAGAGCCCTGACTTGAATCCAATCGAGAATCTGTGGCATACGATCGCTGTCCATCAACGCTCCTCACGCAACTTGACTGCATTTTTGTACAGAAATAATGGGCAAATATTTGCCCAATCAAGGTGTGCAAAGTTGGTCGAGACCTATTCCAACAGACTCACAGCTGTAATTGCTGTCAAAGGAGCTTCCACCAAATATTAACGCAGGCGTGGGGGACACTTATCCAACCAAGATATTCTAGTTTTGCATTTTTAATTAATTTTCATGAAATTTGTGGAATTTGTTTTTCACTTGGAGTTGTGGGTTAAGATTTGTAAATAAAGGTGGTAAAGTCTGATTTAATGCAATTTACTTCCAGGCTATAAGAACCAAAAGGTGACAATTTTAAACGGGGATGTCGAGCTTCTGAAGCACTGTGGATCCTGGTGATAAAATTCCTCATAACAATTTGAACTTTCACTATGTGTTTAAATTTAATTCTCACATGGAGAAAATAATGTTTTACAGTTTGTACATTCACATGGGAACAACTTGTGGACCTCAACTCATCCCCATAAGATCTCATGTCCACCCTGCGGATCTTCAAGGCCCACGCGGTAATCTCAAATCCACACCATATACCTCTAATCCATATGTGGACCTCACTCCACCCCGTGGACCTCAACTTCGACTCACCCCATAGACTCAACTTCGACTCCACCCGTAGACCTCAACTTCGACTCCACCCCGTAGACCTCAACTTCACTCCACCCCGTTAGACTTCAACTTCTAACTCCACCTATAGACCTCAACTTCGAGGTCGGGGTTGTGGGTTATGATGTGTAATTAAAATGTGGGGAAAAGTCTCATTTGATGCAATTTTATTCTTGGTATAAGTCAAACAAAAGCGTGAAAATTTTGAAAGGGGGTGTAGACTTTCAAAAGGCACTGTACTGGACATGATCACCCCTTATGTACCATCATGCACCTTGCAGATCTGCAACCCAATCATTCCTCAGTCTCCCAATAGTCTCAACTCATTATTATGGTGACTGAGCATTTGAAGTCGCCAGCTCCAACTCTCGAAAATTCATCCTCTACAAATCTGTCAAGGAACCAGCCTACAAAATTTTAAAACATCGCTAAAAACACATCTTTTCACCAAACACAAGATTAAATTTCCGTGTTTACTGTTCTTGTGTGCCTAGTTGAAATAAATGTTGGTTCGTGTGAATATGTGTAATTTGAATTGATTTATTGTAAAGTGTGTGGAATATATTAAGATATTATCACGTGCCATATAAAACTTAGCATTAATTAACTGTTATGATTATTATATTGAAACTGCCAGCATACATCATCATTTAGAGAGAAAGAGCCCCTCTGGTGAATACTTGACTTTCAAAATGACATAATCCACCCCAGAATGCTCTGTGCAGATGCCGAAACTCCTGGAAGCAATGGTCATCGGGGTAGGGTGGAATGTATATCCTGCATGCCAGATTAGGCATATTACCGAAATGGATGAACAAACCTTCTAAAAAGAAGCTTGAAATACTTGGAAAAGTACCTGAGAGATAGCGATGTGCCTCTGCACAAGGAAAGATTTGGAGACTTTCTGATCAACTCACCAAAGTTGACATGTTGCATCTTGTACTGCAAAAATCCCGATGTAGACAGGCTGTGGACGGCGCGTTCTACCCGACCTCCCTGGGCATCCCTGTCAGTGAGTGGACTTTGATATATTCATCATTAGGACGTCTGCATTGGAAAGCCCGATGCGTCATTCATGGCTCTTGCAGACTTCCAGAGGGAGACACCATATCTGGTTTGGGTGCTTCTTACATGGATGAGCTCTATCTGGGGCTTTGAATGCATCGGATAAGTTTAAAACGATGACATTTACTATTAATCATGTTTGGAAGAAGGGGAGGAGGTGGGGTGGGAGTGGGTGCTGTTGAGTGCCATTGTAAAGATATATATTTATTTATATATTAATTATTATATATTACATATTTTGTTTCATTCCAAGGCCACAAGAGAGATTGTACTGTATTTTTTTCATCTATTGGTAAAAGGAGAAGCGTCCGTCTGTTTGTGTGCATGTGTGTTATATCCACTGCCGCGCTCGCTTATACAAACAGAAATTGGTACGAACCCACCACCTCTCATCCACTGATATTTCTCGAATTTCCTATATTCTCCTGAGTCCAATTTGCATTCAGGATCAGAACAATTATGATTAACTATTTTGAAATTTCCACGCTTTCACCTAAATGCTGAAAATGTGCGTTAAAAAGGCTATTTTAATTACAGATTTCTCTCTACCAACAGCAGGTTAAAAATGCCCGGCGAGCAGAACCGATTCACCGAACACGCACACACAGCACATGCGCTGAAAAGGCCTCTTAGCATTCACACATACATCATTTTCAAAGTTGCATATTGTGCAAATTGTGAACGTATCATCAAGATGAAGAAGGGAGTGAGGGTGGGTGAGTGTGGTGGTTCATGCCTCACCTTTCCTGGCACGAGCATCTTTCCTCACCATTGTCTGCAGGTACATTTTCTCAAATCACCCCAACTTTCCGTTTTATTTCCACAAAGAACTTTCAGTTCCATTCTCCTCTCTCGTTATCTCCATCCATTTGGCAACATTAGTGCAGAAAGAATGCATCAATCTTCACTGCTTCTCTTATGATGTTCCAATCTTGTTCCTTTGAATGAAACATATTGTGTGCTCTGTGAGCTTCTGCCTTCCTCTGCATCCTAAATCGTTGTATATATATATGACAAGATAACGATATTAAACAAGCCACAGGCTCTATATCATAAAAACTGGTAATGGTTGGGAGAGTAAATATTCAAAACTGGAGGCAAGACCACTAGTGGAATTCATGCCAGTCAGGAAAGACTCCGGTCTGAGGCTTCACCCTCCAAGGTGTTTTCATCAACCAGTAAGTTAAGCTACACTCCTGAAGGGGAGGGGGCATCACTTGACTGCAATCAGTAGATATGTGAGACGTATGAACGTCACTTCTTCATTTCTTTGTGTGTGACCTTCCCTTATAATGTCTGACACACGTTGTTCTGCATGGTTTCGGATGAGGGCGATGAGTGGTTGAAACGTTGGACCTGAGCCCCTTGCCAGCTGGGCAGCGATACCAGTTGGTGATGCCTTCATTTTTTAAATTAGTGTACACAATATATATTATATATATACATATATACATATATATATATATATATATATATATATTATATATATATATAAATATATATTGTGTTACACCTCCATCAGCTCACATGTTACTTTCACTACAATTAGTCAAAGTGGTAATTTAACAAATTAATCACAAATAAAATGTAAACACATCTGAAAATGTGATGAAGGTGTTCAGGGGGCTTCCTGCAGTAAGGCCAGAGGGATGATGAAATTCTAACTGAAATGTACAGCACGTGGGAGACAGGTGTAGAAATACTCACAGGTTTAATTAATGGTTGCGACTACACAGGTGAGATGCCAGAGCATTTTCTTATGTCATTCTTTTGTGAAATCCCTAAAGTGTGTAACATTGCAGAATGTAGTGAACATCAATTAACGTGCATTAAAGGTGTTACTGCACCTAATAAAAAAGGAGGATAAACTAATAATATAAAATGTCTAAGCATCAACCAATGTGATTAGCGCAGGAAAACGAAGCAACGGATGATATATGCCAACTGAGGATGTTAACTGAAAGAGTGATACAAAATAATAGAAAGTTATATACTTACCTGTGTATGTATGTTTTATAGACTACACAAAGGCATTCAATATATGACAAACTAATATAGAAAATGAAAAAAATATGAGATCCCATTGGAGGACATTAGGTTGATCTTAAATCTCTACGAGAAGCAAAGAGCAAAAGTGAGAACAAATGTTGGTGAGTATGTTTTGAAGTGCAGAAAGGAGTGCGACATGGCTGTATTCTTTCACCAGTCTTATTCAGCATGCATAGCGAAGAATTAATACAAAGATGCATTACAAAATACCGCAGGCACAAAAGTAATTGCAAAGGCATTACTACTATCAGGTATGCAGATGGCACTGTAGTGATTGCCAACATTGAAGAATAGCTGTCGCTCATTATTGACAACAATAAACATGGCTTGCAAAGAGTTGCAGGATGAAATTAAGTACCGAAAAGAGAAAGTTATGGTCTTTGAGAAAACACGAGGAAAAAATATTTTTTTAGCTCACCTGGACTTTAGTCAGGTGAGCTTGAGCTTATGCGATTGAGCAATGTCCTTACGTGAGTCCGTCAGTCAGTCTGTTAACACTTCAGTCATTATCGCTTGAACCAAACACACGATTTGATGAAACTTGGCCACACATTTCTATCTGATGCCGAACGAAGAGTTATTGACCGCCTCAAAATCTGCGCTCATTAAGGTAATGTAGAAAAATGAAAAAAATATGACATCCCATTGGAGGACATGAGTTTGATCTTAAATCTCTACGCGAGACCAAAGAGTAAAACCTCGCCTCAAAATGAGGTTTTTTTTGACCCCCAAAATATGTATTTGCTTTCTTCTCCAAAACGACACACACACAATTTTGATGTAACTTCACCACAACCTTCTTCACCCATGATGTACCAAAGTTTGTTCAAGGCCATAAAAAACAAAAATCAGGGTCTCGAGGGGTCTGCATGGGGGTGGAGCCAACCAAAAATATGTATTTTTCTCTCTTCTCTGAAATTACACACATGATTTCAATGAAACTTAACCACAACCACAAGTAAAAAAGAAAAATAATACGGGGGGGGGGGGGTTGTCATAAATAAAGTAAATAAATAAATAAATAGGTGTTTGCTCTCTTCTCCCGAAACGACACAAACAATTTTGATGATATTTGACCACAACCTTCATCACTCATGATGTACCAAATTTGATCATGGCATAAAAAAATCAGGGTTATGGGGGTCGAAGGGGGGGGGGGGTTAAGTAACTGTTGCTCCTTATCCATGGAGCTTCCAGACTTGTGATCCTATTTTTTCATATGCAGCTTGTGGCTGCTGGTTGCATCATTTTCTGGGGCGTGGGCTGTGCTGCTGATACAATGCTTGCTGTTTGCAGTACTGGTACTTATTTTTGATAATCTCAGAACGATGACAGCTGAGTCAACCGACCTGTGTAATTTAATGGCATGACGAGCACTCAAACTCAAGATCCTAAGATCTTAAGCCAGCCACTTTAACCATTAAAGCCAACACCAGACTTAACATTCGGTATTAAAGTTACCATCAGGTCCCAAGGACAAGTTCTGAGACAAGTTTCAAGTTACATTATATCTTGGAACTAGTGCGTCACTTCCAGTTCGGGGATGTTTCCTCGTGTTGGTAACATCTGCAGTTGCCGCTTTCACTTAATTAAAGCTCAGTTTTCCAAACTGGATGATTTAGTCTTGTTTTTCTGTTCCATCTTTGACTATGTGTTGCAGTTTGTGTTTCTGTCCAATTTCCATGTTACATTGTACCTTGTTGTGCTGTATTTGTCAAATTTGTTTTGTGTGTTGAAGGCCTACTCCTCAAATAGCCACAGTGAAATTATGTTGCCCATTTTGCTCCGTGTTTCTCGTTTCGCTTCATTCTTCTCAAATATTTTACTTTCTACCTCCTCAATGTGATCCCATTTCCCCTCCTCACTTCAAAAAATAAAACAAACAAACAAACAAAAAAAACGTCATTTTTTTTCACTCTGCAATGATCTCATTCTCTTGAATGCCTTCTGCCTGTACTTCCTCTACTCCGTTTCTTTCTCTCTTTTCTCAAAATGTCCAAACTGAATATTCAGTGAATATACACATTTCTTCCTTGTTCCTTTAAAAGCATTATCCATCCATCCATCCATTGGGATTACACTCTGTGCAGAGCATTGTTGCTGTCTAAGCAGTCTCCTGGGCTATTGGGCACATCCTGGACAGGTCACCATTCCGACACAGGATACCAGCATGCTGGCACTCATTTTGCCAACCTCAGAAGGATGACAGGCTGTCAACCCCACCTGGTATTAATTAAAGAACCAAGCAGGATTTGAACTCAGGAGCTTAGCATGCCAAGCCCACACCCTAACCATTAAGCTAACACCAGGCCTATCAAGAGTACCCACGTGGTCCAATCTTCTTCCTCTTCACCACAAATATTATTTTCCAAAACTGTGTCAGCTAAGTGAATGGTCCACAACCCTCCTCTCCTCCCTTCCCCAGCTCTACAGCACCACCTTTCTCCGTGCCTTCATCAAAAATCTTACCTCCAATCGATGATCTTTATCTCCGTTTGTCCAATTTTGGAAATTTAGAATCAGCATCCCTCCACTTCATGTCCCTCTCTTTCACATTTACCCGCCGCACCCCCTCAAAGCTTAATATACCCCCTTTCTGCATCGGTCCTCACCCCATCATCTCAATGTTTCCACCTCACCCAACTCCCTTAAAGCTTCCCCGTTACTCAATCACTCAAACGTTTCCCCTCACCCTGCCCAATCAAAGCCTCCCTCAAATCCTGCAACCTGTTTAGCAGAATCTTCCCTCCCACAGGACATTCCTAATTCCTTTGTGTCTCTCCCTGGCTATTGTCTCCTCCGATTTGATAGGATAGAACTCCGATTCCAGCGGTGAAGTTGCACTTTACATCAAGAACTCTATTTCTCACTGTCGTGTACTGATCATCTGTGTATTGTACCGTCCTCCAAACAGTGATGACGCCATCTACATCTCTCTCAGACAAAATGGACCATCATTCAACCACTCATCCACCTCTCTCTTACTCATATGTGGCACTATAACTTATCACCATGCAAATTGCTGGGTGTTGGTACCTCTCTCACAGCCATGACACTTTAGCAAAGGACTCTGTGACCTGATGGGACAAAGTCAATTTGTGAACTTTCGATAAGGATTCTTTCCAATGACAAATCCTCCCTTTTGGACATGTGGATGACAAACATCCCTGCAAATGTCTCCTGCTCTTCCTCTGTGATTCAATTGGTTCATCTGATAATATGTTTCTAATAGTCAACATCTCTAGCAATTCGCAGAGAGCTGCCTCAGTGCCAGCAAGTCTGGCAGTTCACTCAGGCAGATTGGCAGGGACTGCAAAGCAACCATCTCACTTCAGGACTGATCTCCTAGATCGACGCCCCTGGGAGTGGAGAAGTTTCTGGCAACCCTCGACTCTGATTTGCAACTGGACTGACGGCATCAACTTACGTGTCCTCAAATCTGCTTGCTGCACTTCCACATCCTCTTTCCGCTTTTTTCTCTATCATTTGCCCTAAGTCATCTTCCATCTGCTTGGAAATCCACCAATATCACTGCATTATATAAAAAGGTGCAAAAACAGATCCCCTTCACTACAAGACTTTTAGCTTACTTCCAATCATTATCAATTCATGGAATCCATTTATTGCAGTTGATATGAAATCCTTCCTTTTCTCCAACGGCCTCATCCTAGATCACTAATTCAGATTCAGAACAGGTCACTCCACCCTGGACATGCTGATTCTAATTACTGAACAATGAATGGAGGCCCTCAATGCCAGACAGGAGATCAAGGCGGTCTCTCTGTAGTATGTCATTCTAGCATCCCGCCTTTCCCTCCAAATGCTCTGCCTATTGCACTTCAAGGCCAAATCCATAAGTGACTTACTGACTTCCTCTAGTCTCATAGCCAACATGTGGCTCTCAATGGAATCCTTTCATCTCCTCTCCCTGTCAATACTGGAGTGCTATAGGCAGTGTTCTGGGCCCAGTCCTATCCCTGTTCTTCCTCAATGATCTCTCTGAATGAAAAATCCCACTTTATCTATTTTCTGATATATATCTGCACTCACAGCACACACAACTCCCACTCCCACCCTGCCTCCAAACATGACCAATATTAAATATTGTTGCGGATCCGGGGTGGCGGGATTCTCACCCGGTCCTTGGCCGCACCCGCACCACCACCGTCTCCGGGGTTTATAACGCCGGCTGGCTCAGCACAGGCCTCGGGTCATGCGCCTTCAATCGCGGATACCAACGTAATCCTTGTACCTTGCCAGTTGGGGAAATAGAACCCTTGGTTACAGACTGGTTGTGTCAGATGCCGAGCGTTTTCTGCCAGTCTGTAAACATTTTGGTGTTATATGCCAATCGAACGGATCGTTCCTCGACGCGACACAAATTAATCCAGAGCGGAACTTCATACGAATTAACCAGATTTATTGGGAACATCGGGGATCACATCACAAGCAAAATTCACGACAATGGTTTTATTAACAATCTTCAACCCATTGTTAACTAGGGAACACGGACTAAAGGTTTCGAGGGGGTCACTACCAAAATATGCCTTAACAACGTGCAGACAAAGATAGACAGACAAACAGCATGCATGCAAGACAAGACAGAGTACTTGGTGATGGCTCATGGACGAGAGGAAGCGTCAAGAAGCACGAATGTCGCTCGTAACAAGCGGATGTCCACGGATTCGAACTCCCGCTCGAACGTTGCCGCGTGGCGAAATGGAGCTCATCCTCCTTTGCCCTTCGCACCGCACGTGGTCTCCGCACGCTCTGACCTCGGTAGGGTCGACGATTGGCCTCAGCTGATCTCTCTCACGGTCCAGCATACAAATTCAGGCCTGGCCTGTTCTCCAGACAAGGCCCAAATCGAGGTTGACGGGCTCCGGCAAGTGGATCGGCAAACGTGACGAGTCGTGAGGTGAGTCGGATGGAGGCTCCACGGCCAGACGCAGCCGAATCTGTCGATCACCTCCCATACGAGTCGATCATCGACTCCACGTGCAGGCAGCTCTCAAAGCCGACTGCCGTTTTTGTACGGCAGATTCGACACTGTCCCTCCTTCGTTCGCCTGCCTCCAAAACACGTCGCGCCTTAGAGCGACTGTTTCCACACACACTCTTTTCACGAAGCCTTCGTTTCTCGCTTCGAAGCGACTCCGAGCACGCCTCGAGAACCCGACGCTCGTCCAAACTGCCAAACTCAACCGGAACCTAAGGTTCTTGCTTGCTCTGTCGACACACGAGCACGCCTTCTCTCTCAGGGACTCCATTTTCCAAAACCGAGAGCTCACTTGTTCCTTTCGTTTCTTCCTTTCGTTCCACCAGCACGCCTCTCTCGGCGAAAACCGACCAAAAGCTCCGCCCCTTCGCGTCACTTCCTCCCCTTAGCTCCACCTGCTCCCCTTGCCACACCCTCCCAGCTGACTGGGCGGGGCCTATCGTCCATAGAGGGGAGGAAGGAAAGGGGCCCTTGTCGACCACCACCGCTCAGACAACAAAACAGCCTTTTCACCTCCGACACACATATAACATCCTTTTTACCACACAACCTAGCTAAACAGGCATTTAATGGGGGATCTGAGCTAATCCTATATTAGTATCCAATAAGGGCCATTTCCGTAACACTACCCCCAGATTTCTCCGAGGCTCTCCCGAGCCTCCATTCTGGGGCAGCCTATGGCAATGGCTCTGTCTAACGTACAGCACAGATCTACCATTTACTCTAACCCACAAACATTGGGAAGCACTTAACTCCAAAAATCAAAGTGTCACAGTAAGATTAGCATGTCCCTATCCTAGTGTGTCGGGTCACCAATCTAACAAACAAATTCACACTCTATGCACACTACTTAACATTCTAATTATGGATTTGAACGGGAGGGCATTCAATTTTACTTTTAACAGCACATTTGCATAGGAGCAGAACATTCAAGGTTCAAAGTTCTTCACGTGTTCGCTCCTTCATGCCCCTCCTGGCAGTATCGTCCATTCACCCCTGAGGTTTCCTCACTTCGTGGCATTATTGCGCTCTTACCAGGTGAGTTCAGTCGGCCCAGTGGCCTAATCTCACAAAGACTTCTTTGGCCCAATGAGACCCACAAAATGGCACAAATCTTCGGCCCACGCAGTCCACAAAAGCACTTTGGCCTCAATGGCCCACAAAAATGCTTCGGCCCATATGCTTACTCACAGCAGCAGCAGGCAACAAGCCCTGCATTGGAGAGCAGGTGACACAGCAATGGTGGCATGGTGATATCGATGGTAAACAAATGCAGTTCGGAGGCGTTCTTGAGGACGCAAAGGGTGTGATGACCTTAGACCAGTGAGATGGAGTACCCTTAACCTTCCATGCCTGACTTGTTTTGGTTAAGATTCTCCCTTTTTTTTTTCTTTTACAGACAGGATTGTGTGTTTCTTACTCAACGGTTATCTTCGTGGATGTGTGCTCATAACATACGGGTGGCCTCTCTGGCACTTGGAGAGGGGGACCCAGCCTGGCCCTTGTTAACAAATTCTCCCATCACACACTACTCGTACCAGGTTCACACATGAATGGTGCGGAGGAGAGTCATTGAACCTAACCATTTACTTTTAGCTCTAGACAATGCAACAACCCTGCTATGGCTAGAATGATCCTAATGACCATTTTTTTTTTCCGACCTGGCACACTGTTCCATTCTATTAACCTGGGCAAGCGCCTTCTTTGTCTTTTTCCATTTGGTGGTGCCAGGCATAACTCGCTGGCTGGGGAGTGTGACTACTACTAGGCCTCTTTGCTGCTTCCAATCGCGGGGTGAGGACACCAGCGACCCTCGGGGTTCACCTGAGCGTGCTATCTGGCCCTCCTAACTAAGGGGTGGCTTCTCTCTAG
>CM068954.1:21353244-21374904 GCA_035128595.1 Eptatretus atami
GAACAGGCCAGGCCTGAATTTGTATGCTGGACCGTGAGAGAGATCAGCTGAGGCCCATCGTCGACCCTACCCGAGGTCAGAGCGTGCGGAGACCACGTGCGGTGCGAAAGGGCAAAGGGAGGATGAGCTCCATTTCGCCACGCGGCACGTTCGAGCGGGAGTTCGAATCCGTGGACATCCGCTTGTTACGAGCGACATTCGTGCTTCTTGACGCTTCCTCTCGTCCATGAGCCATCACCAAGTACTCTGTCTTGTCTTGCATGCATGCTGTTTGTCTGTCTATCTTTGTCTGCACGTTGTCTAAGGCATATTTTGGTAGTGACCCCCTCGAAACCTTTAGTCCGTGGTTCCCTAGTTAACAATGGGTTGAAGATTGTTAATAAAACCATTGTCGTGAATTTTGCTTGTGATGTGATCCCCGATGTTCCCCAATAAATCTGGTTAATTCGTATGAAGTTTCCGCTCTGGATTAATTTGTGTCGCGTCGAGGAACGATCCGTTCGATTGGCATATAACACCAAAAATGGTTACAGACTGGCAGAAAACGCTCGGCATCTGACACAACCAGTCTGTAACCAAGGGTTCTATTTCCCCAACTGGCAAGGTACAAGGATTACGTTGGTATCGCGATTGAAGGCGCATGACCCGAGGCCTGTGCTGAGCCAGCCGGCGTTATAAACCCCGGAGACGGTGGTGGTGCGGGTGGCGCCAAGGACCGGGTGAGAATCCCGCCACCCCGGATCCGCAACAATATTTAATATTGGTCATGTTTTGGAGGCAGGGTGGGAGTGGGAGTTGTGTGTGCTGTGAGTGCAGATATATATCAGAAAATAGATAAAGTGGATTTTTCATTCAGAGAGATCATTGAGGAAGAACAGGGATAGGACTGGGCCCAGAACACTGCCTATGGCACTCCAGTATTGACAGGGAGAGGAGATGAAAGGATTCCATTGAGAGCCACATGTTGGCTATGAGACAAGAGGAAGTCAGTAAGTCACTTATGGATTTGGCCTTGAATGCCATAGGCAGAGCATTTGGAGGGAAAGGCGGGATGCTAGAATGACATACTACAGAGAGACCGCCTTGATCTCCTGTCTGGCATTGAGGGCCTCCATTCATTGTTCAGTAATTAGAATCAGCATGTCCAGGGTGGAGTGACCTGTTCTGAATCTGAATTAGTGATCTAGGATGAGGCCGTTGGAGAAAAGGAAGGATTTCATATCAACTGCAATAATGGATTCCATGACATTGATAATGATTGGAAGTAAGCTAAAAGTCTTGTAGTGAAGGGGATCTGTTTTTGCACCTTTTTATATAATGCAGTGATATTGGTGGATTTCCAAGCAGATGGAAGATGACTTAGGGCAAATGATAGAGAAAAAAGCGGAAAGAGGATGTGGAAGTGCAGCACAGCAGATTTGAGGACACGTAAGTTGATGCCGTCAGTCCAGTTGCAAAATCAGAGTCGAGGGTTGCCAGAAACTTCTCCACCTCCAGGGGCGGTCGATCTAGGAGATCAGTCCTGAAGTGAGATGGTTGCTTGCAGTCCCTGCCAATCTGCCTGAGTGAACTGCCAGACTTGCAGGCACTGAGGCAGCTCTCTGCGAATTGCTAGAGATGTTGACTATTAGAAACATATTATCAGATGAACCAATTGAATCACAGAGGAAGAGCAGGAGACATTTGCAGGGATGTTTGTCATCACCATGTCCAAAAGGGAGGATTTGTCATTGGGAGAAATAGTTATCGGAAAGTTCACAAATTGAGTTTGTCCCATCAGGTCACAGAAGTCCTTTGCTAAAGTGTCATGGCTGGTGAGAGAGGTACCAACACCCAGCAAATTTGCATGGTGATAAGTTATAGTGCCACATATGAGTAAGAGAGAGGTGGGATGAGTGGTTGAATGATGGTCCATTTTGTCTGAGAGAGATGTAGATGGCGTCATCACTGTTTGGAGGACGGTACAATACACAGATGATCAGTACACCGACAGTGAGAAATAGAGTTCTTGATGTAAAGTGCAACTTCACCGCTGGATCGGAGTTCTATCCTATCAAATCGGAGGAGACAATAGCCAGGGAGAGACACAAAGGAATTAGGAATGTCCTGTGGGAGGGAAGATTCTGCTAAACAGGTTGCAGGATTTGAGGGGAGGCTTTGATTGGGCAGGGTGAGGGGAAACGTTTGAGTGATTGGAGTAACGGGGAAGCTTTAAGGGAGTTGGGTGAGGTGGAAACATTGAGATGATGGGGTGAGGACCGATGCAGAAAGGGGGTATATTAAGCTTTGAGGGGGTGCGGCGGGTAAATGTGGAAAGAGGGGACATGAAGTGGAGGGATGCTGATTCTAAATTTCCAAAATTGGACAAACGGAGATAAAGATCATCGGATTGGAGGTAAGATTTTTGATGAAGGCACGGAGAAAGGTGGTGCTGTAGGAGCTGGGGAAGGGAGGAGAGGAGGGTTGTGGACCATTCACTTAGCTGACACAGTTTTGGAAAATAATATTTGTGGTGAAGAGGAAGAAGATTGGACCACGTGGGGTACTCTTGATAGGCCTGGTGTTAGCTTAATGGTTAGGGTGGTGGGCTTGGCATGCTAAGCTCCTGAGTTCAAATCCTGCTTGGTTCTTTAATTAATACCAGGTGGGGTTGACAGCCTGTCATCCTTCTGAGGTTGGCAAAATGAGTGCCAGCATGCTGGTATCCTGTGTCGGAATGGTGACCTGTCCAGGATTGTGCCCAATAGCCCAGGAGACTGCTTAGACAGCAACAATGCTCTGCACAGAGTGTAATCCCAATGGATGGATGGATGGATAAATGCTTTTAAAGGAACAAGGAAGAAATGTGTATATTCACTGAATATTCAGTTTGGACATTTTGAGAAAAGAGAGAAAGAAATGGAGTACAGGAAGTACAGGCAGAAGGACATTCAAGGAGAATGAGATCATTGCAGAGTGAAAAAAATGACGTTTTTTTGTTTGTTTGTTTTATTTTTTGAAGTGAGGAGGGGAAATGGGATCACATTGAGGAGGTAGAAAGTAAAATATTTGAGAAGAATGAAGCGAAACGAGAAACACGGAGGCAAAATGGGCAACATAATTTTCACTGTGGCTATTTGAGGAGTAGGCCTTCAACAACACAAAACAAATTTGACAAATACAGCACAACAAGGTACAATGTAACATGCAAAATTGGACAGAAACACAAACTGCAACACATAGTCAAAGATGGAACAGAAAAACAAGACTAATCATCCAGTTTGGAAAACTGAGCTTTAATTAAGTGAAAGCGGCAACTGCAGATGTTACCAATACGAGGAAACATCCCCGAACTGGAAGTGACGCACTAGTTCCAAGATATATGTAACTTGAAACTTGTCTCAGAACTTGTCCTTGGGACCTGATGGTAACTTTAATACCGAATGTTAAGTCTGGTGTTGGCTTTAATGGTTAAAGTGGCTGGCTTAAGATCTTAGGATCTTGAGTTTGAGTGCTCGTCATGCCATTAAATTACACCAGGTCGGTTGACTCAGCCTGTCATCGTTCTGAGATTATCAAAATAAGTACCAGCTTACTGCAAACAGCAGGCATTGTATCAGCAGCACAGCCACGCCCCCAGAAAATGATGCAACCAGCAGCCACAAGCTGCATATGAAAAAATAGGATCACAAGTCTGGAAGCTCACCTGGATAAGGAGCAACAGTTACTTAACCCCCCCCCCTTAGACCCCCATAAACCCGTATTTTTTTATGCCATGATCAAATTTTGGTACATCATGAGTGATGAAGGTTGTGGTCAAATATCATCAAAATTGTTTGTGTCGTTTCGGGAGAAGAGAGCAAACACCTATTTATTTATTTATTTATTTATGACAACCTCCCCCCCCCCGTATTATTTTTCTTTTTTACTTGTGGTTGTGGTTAAGTTTCATTGAAATCATGTGTGTAATTTCAGAGAAGAGAGAAAAAATACATATTTTTGGGGGCTCCACCCCCACGCAGACCCCTCGAGACCCTGATTTTTGTTTTTTTTATGCCGTGAACAAACTTTAGTACATCATGGGTGAAGAAGGTTATGGTAAAGTTTCATCAAAATTGTGTGTGTGTCATTTTGGCGAAGAAAGGAAATACATATTTTGGGGGGTCAAAAAAACCTCGTTTTGAGGCGAGGTTTTACTCTTTGGTTCTCGTAGAGATTTAAGATCAAATAATGTCCTCCAATGGGATCTCATATTTTTTTCATTTTCTACATTACCTTAATGAGCGCAGATTTTGAGGCGGTCAATAACTCTTCGTTCGGCATCAGATATGAAATGTGTGGCCAAGTTTCATCAAAATCGTGTGTTTGGTTCAAGCGATAATGACTGAAGTGTTAACAGACTGACTGACGGACTCACGTAAGGACATTGCTCAATCGCATAAGCTCAAGCTCACCTGACTAAAGTCCAGGTGAGCTAAAAAAATAATAATTCCTCGTGTTTTCTCAAAGACCATAACTTTTCTCTTTTCGGTACTTAATTTCATCCTGCACTCTTTGCAAGCCATGTTTATTGTTGTCAATAATGAGCGACAGCTATTCTTCAGTGTTGGCAATCACTACAGTGCCATCCGCATACCTGATAGTAGTAATGCCTTTGCAATTTACTTTTGTGCCTGCGGTATTTTGTAATGCATCTTGTATTAATTCTTCGCTATGCATGCTGAATAAGACTGGTGAAAGAATACAGCCATGTCGCACTCCTTTCTGCACTTCAAAACATACTCACCAACATTTGTTCTCACTTTTGCTCTTTGCTTCTCGTAGAGATTTAAGATCAACCTAATGTCCTCCAATGGGATCTCATATTTTTTTCATTTTCTATATTAGTTTGTCATATATTGAATGCCTTTGTGTAGTCTATAAAACATACATACACAGGTAAGTATATAACTTTCTATTATTTTGTATCACTCTTTCAGTTAACATCCTCAGTTGGCATATACCATCCGTTGCTTCGTTTTCCTCGCTAATCCCACTTGGTTGATGCTTTGACATTTTTATATTATTAGTGTTATCCTCCTTTTTTATTAGGTGCAGTAACACCTTTAATGCACGTTAATTGATGTTCACTACATTCTGCAATGTTACACACTTTAGGGATTTCACAAAAGATAGACATAAGAAAATGCTCTGGCATCTCACCTGTGTAGTCGCAACCATTAATTAAACCTGTGAGTATTTCTACACCCTTGTCTCCCACGTGCTGTAACATTTCAGTTAGAATTTCATCATCCCCTCTGGCCTTACTTGCAGGAAGCCCCCTGAACACCTTCATCACATTTTCAGATGTGTTTACATTTTAATTTGTGATTAATTTGTTAAATTACCACTTTGACTAATTGTAGTGAAAGTAACATGTGAGCTGATGGAGGTGTAACACAATATATATATATATATATATATATATATATATATATATATATATATATGTATATATGTATATATATATATATATATGTGTGTACACTAATTTAAAAAATGAAGGCATCACCAACTGGTATCGCTGCCCAGCTGGCAAGGGCTCAGGTCCAACGTTTCAACCACCTCATCGCCCTCATCCGAAACCATGCAGACAACGTGTGTCAGACATTATAAGGGAAGGTCACACACAAAGAAATGAAGAAGTGACGTTCATACGTCTCACTATCTACTGATTGCAGTCAAGTGATGCACCCTCCCCTTCAGGAGTGTACTTAACTTACTGGTTGATGAAAACACCTTGGAGGGTGAAGCCTCAGACCGGAGTCTTTCCTGACTGGCATGAATTCCACTAGGTGGTCTTGCCTCCAGTTTTGAATATTTACTCTCCCAACCATTACCAGTTTTATGATATAGAGCCTGTGGCTTGTTTAATATCGTTATCTTGTCATATATATACAACGATTTAGGATGCAGAGGAAGGCAGAACGCTCACAGAGCACACAATATGTTTCATTCAAAGGAAACAAGATTGGAACATCATAAGAGAAGCAGTGAAGATTGATGCATTCTTTCTGCACTATGTTGCCAAATGGATGGAGATAACGAGAGAGGAGAATGGAACTGAAAGTTCTTGTGGAAATAAAACGGAAAGTTGGGGTGATTTGAGAAAATGTACCTGCAGACAATGGTGAGGAAAGATGCTCGTGCCAGGAAAGGTGAGGCATGAACCACCACACTCACCCACCCTCACTCCCCTTCTTCATCTTGATGATACGTTCACAATTCTGCACAATATGCAACTTTGAAAATGATGTATGTGTGAATGCTAATGAGGCCTTTCACGCATGTGCTGTGTGTGCGTGTTCGGTGAATCGGTTCTGCTCGCCGGGCATTTTTAACCTGCTGTTGGTAGAGAGAAATCTGTAATTAAAATAGCCTTTTTAACCACATTTTCAGCATTTAGGTGAAAGCGTGGAAATTTCAAAATAATTAATCATAATTGTTCTGATCCTGAATGCAAATTGGACTCAGGAGAATATAGGAAATTCGAGAAATATCAGTGGATGAGAGGTGGTGGGTTCGTACCAATTTCTGTTTGTATAAGCGAGCGGCGGCAGTGGATATAACACACATGCACACAAACAGACGGACGCTTCTCCTTTTACCAATAGATGAAAAAAATACAGTACCATCTCTCTTGTGGCCTTGGAATGAAACAAAATATGTATATATATAATTATATATAAATATATATATATATATATCTTGACAATGGCACTCACAGCACCCACTCCCACCCCACCTCCTCCCCTTCTTCCAAACATGATTAATAGTAAATGTCATCGTTTTAAACTTATCCGATGCATTCAAAAGCCCCAGATATGAGCTCATCCATGTTAAGAAGCACCCAAACCAGATATGGTGTCTCCCTCTGGGAAGTCTGCCGAAATGCCATGAATGACCGCATCGGCTTTCCAATTGCAGACGTCCATGAAATATATCAAAGTCCACTCACTGACAGGGATGCCCAGGGAGGTCGGGTAGAACGCGCCGTCCACAGCCTGTCTACATCGGGAGTTTTTGCAGTACAGGATGCAACATGTCAACTTTTTGGTGAGTTGATCAGAAAGTTCTCCAAATCTTTCCTTGTGCAGAGGCACATCGCTATCTCTCAGGTACTTTTCCAAGTATTTCAAGCTTCTTTTAGAAGGTTTTCATCCATTTTCGGTAATATTCCTAATCTGGCATGCAGGATATACATTCCCTACCCCGATGACCATTGCTTCCAGGAGTTTCTGCGCATCTGCACAGAGCATTCTGGGGTGGATTATGTCATTTTGAAAGTCAAGTATTTCACCAGAGGGGCTCTTTCTCACTAAATGATGATGTCGCTGGCAGTTTCAATAATAATAATAATAATAATCATAACAGTAATAATGCTAAGTTTATATAGCACATGATAATATCTTGATATACTCCACACACTTTACAAATACAATCAATTCAAACTAACAATATTCACACGAACCAACATTTATTTCAACTAGGCAAACAACAACAGTAACACGGAAATTTTAATCTTGTGTTTGGTGAAAAGATGTGTTTTTAGCGATGTTTTAAAATTTTGTAGGCTGGTTCCTTGACAGATTTGTAGAGGATGAATTTTAGAGAGTTGGAGCTGCGACTTCAAATGCTCAGTCACCATAATAATGAGTTGAGACTATTGGGACACTGAGGAATGATTGGGTTGCAGATCTCAAGGTGCATGATGGTACATAAGGGGTGATCATGTCCAGTACAGTGCCTTTTGAAAGTCTACACCCCCTTTCAAAATTTTCACCTTTTGTTGACTTATAGCCAAGAATAAAATTGCATCAAATGAGACTTTTCCCACATTTTAATTACACATCATAACCCACAACCCCGACCTCGAAGTTGAGGTCTATAGGGTGGAGTAGAAGTTGAGGTATATAGGGTGGAGTCGAAGTTGAGGTCTACGGGGTGGAGTCGAAGTTGAGGTCTATGGGGTGGAGTCGAAGTTGAGGTCCACGGGGTGGAGTGAGGTCCACATAATGGATTAGAGGTATATGGTGTGGATTTGAGATTACCGCGTGGGCTTGAGATCCACAGGGTGGACATGAGATCTATGGGGATGAGTTTGAGGTCCACAAGTTGTTCCCATGTGAATGTACAAACTGTAAAACATTATTTTCTCCATGTGAGAATTAAATTTTAAACACATAGTGAAAGTTCAAATTGTTATGAGGAATTTTATCACCAGGACTCCACAGTGCCTTCAGAAAGTCGACACCCCGTTTAAAAATTGTCACCTTTTGGTTCTTATAGCCTGGAAGTAAATTGCATTAAATCAGAACTTTTTACACCTTTATTTACAAATCTTAACCCACAACTTCCAAGTGAAAAACAAATTCCACAAATTTCAGAAAATTAATTAAAAATGCAAAACTAGAATATCTTGGTTGGATAAGTGTCCCCCCATCCGCGTTAATATTGGTGGAAGCCCTTTGACAGAAATTACAGCTGTGAGTCTGTTGGGATAGGTCTCGACCACTTTGCAACACTTGATTGGGCAATATTTGCCCATTTTCTGTACAAAAAGCAGTCAGTTGCGTGAGGAGCGTTGATGGACAGCGATCGTATGCCACAGATTCTCGATTGGATTCAGGTCAGGGCCCTGATTGGGCCCTCAAGGACATTACTTTTTATTGCCTTCACCACTCCAGTGTAGCTTTGGCTGTGTGCTTCGGGTCATTGTCATGCTGAAAGGTGAGCTTCCGTCCCAATTTCAGCTTTCTTGCAGAGGGCAGCAGGTTTTCCTCTTGGATTTTTCTGTTTTTGCTCCATCAATTTTCCCTTCGATCCTCAAAAGTGCCCCAGTCCCTGCTGATGAGAAACATCCTCATAACATGATGTTGCCACCACCATACTTCACAATAGGGATGGTGTTCTTTGGGTGATGTGCTGTGTTGGGTTTGCACCAAACATAACGTTTTAAATTTAGGCCAAAACGTTCCATCTTGGCTTCATCAGACAACAAAAATTTTGCCACATGGCTTCAGAATCTCTGAAATGTTTTCTACCGACCTGAAACGTGACTCAAAGTGAGATTTTTTTGAGTAATGACTTCCTTCTTGCCACCCTACCATCCAGGCTAGATTTGTTGAGTGCTTGGGATATTGTTGTCACGTGCACAGAGTGACCAGTCTTTGCCATAAAAGCCTGTAGCTCTATTAAAGTTTCCCTTGGCCTCTTGGGGGCTTCACTGATCAGTCTCCTTGCTTGGTCATCCAGTTTGGAGGGACAACTTCTCTAGCCAGGGTCTTGGTTATACCATCCACCTTCCACTTCTTTATGATTGTCTTGACTATGCTCCAAGGGATATGTGCTTAGCGTTCAGTTCTCCTTCAATCCTGCTTGGGTTTTTGAAGGGCATCAGAATTTCTAGCTGTGTAACATCTTTGCAAGCTGTCAATTGGACATTATGAGCAGTTATGATATCAACAACTGGAGCACTGCATATTGTGAAACTAATTGGTCCCATGACCGAGCCTTGGGCTATATTTGCAGAGGAGGAACTCTGTGAATGAGAAATGGCAAAAGGCTTACCTTGGTAGCCTTTCTTGGATGTTTATGCAGCTTCTTCGCTAGAAGAGCATGGGAGAGATATATATATATATAATTATATATATATATATATATATATTATATATAATATATTATATATGTTTATATATTTGTTTATACAGGGTGCCCCACAGAAAACCAGGAAATTTGTACAGTTTATTTAAACAAAACAAAAGCAAACTTAGATGTAGTGTAAAAAACAAGATACACTTTATTATATGTTAGTTTATTGACATGGTAAAATATGGCAAATAAATCTCAAAATCTCAAATTTCCTGGTTTTCTGTGGGCACACTGTAATATATATTAATATATATATATATATATATATATATAGTATATATTTGTGTTGTGTTTTTATATATTTGTTTATATATTTGTTTATATATAATTATATATATATATATATATGTGTGTGTGTGTGTGTTTATATATTTGTTTAAATAATATTTATATATAATATATTATATGTTTAATATATATATGTATATTTATTTAAATAATATATTATATATATAATATATATAATATATATATATATATAATATATATAACTACGGGCGTAGTGGCGTGCGCCTGTAATCCGCTACTCGGAGGCTTCGGTTGGAGGATCGCTTGAGGACGGGCGTCTGCGCTGGGCCGTGCTAATGAAAGGGTGTGAGCACCTGGAATCATGGCGAAACCCAATCCTTATCCCTGTGTCGTAAGAGGCGACAGGTTGCGTCAGGAAGGGCTCCGGCGTAAACCTATGCCAATCAGTATGCGGATCAACGGATGATCCGCGTGTGGCGACCCTAACAGGAGCAAGCCGAAAGACAAACACAACAATATATACACGTATAAATATATTGTATATATGAATATATAAAACATGTATATATATATATATATACATATATATATATATATATATATATATAGATATATATATATATATATGTGTGTATATATATATATCCCCATTGGGACCATACTCTGTACAGAGCGTTGGTGTGCCAAAGCAGTCTCTTGGCTATTGGGTACAATCCTGGACAGTCGCCACTCGCGACGCAGGATACTCGAATGACTCAGTCATCCCAGCAAGCTGGTACTCATTTTGCGACTTCGGAAGGATGGCAGGCTGAATCAACCCCTGGTGAATTAATTCAGCGGGAAATGAGGCTTGAACTCAGGACCCTAGATCCCAAGCTGCCACCCTAAGAACCACTGAGCCAACACCAGGTGTGTATATGTATATATATGTTGTTGTTCTTCTTTCGGCTGCTCCCGTTAGGGTCGCCACAGCGGATCATCCGTTATGATCCACATACTGATTTGGCACAGGTTTTACGCCGGGTGCCCTTCCTGACGCAACCCTGGTCGCCTCTTACGACACACAGGATAAGGATTGGGTTTCGCCATGATTCCGGGATGCCCTACACCCTCTCATAGCCGCGGCCCAGCGCAGAGCTCCCGTCCTCAAGCGATCCTCCAACCCAAGCCTTCGAGTAGCGGATTACAGGCGCACGCCACTACGCCCGGTTATATATACAGTATGTATGTATATATATATATATATATATATGTATTTTAAGAGAAATATATATATATATACATTTATATTATTATGTGGATAAATATAATATATATATATATATAATATATATATATATATATATATTATATATATATATATATATATATATATAATGGTTTCCTAGTTCCATCAAGTCGTGGCTAACCAGGCCTTTTCATCAAGGTGACATATGTTTTGCTCTGATAACTCATAGCAGCACATGGCAACATTAATGGCAAATGACTCAAGCCTCATTGAGGCTTTTCAAGGCGATTGCAGCTGGTGAATTCCTCAGCAGAAGCTAAGTAGAATTAATACTACAAAGACATATGCACCCCTCAACAGCAAAGCATTTGGAGTAAAGAAAGAGTGCGTCAATGGGTGTTCTTACGACTCCATAGTGCTTCACATGCTGGACAATCAAGCTCAAATGAGGAGCACTTCCGAGTGATTACAGGTGAGTTGCTGTGGCCGATTGGTGAGAAGTTTCAGAAAATTTACTTTCTGAAATCCAAGGTTTCAATGTGGTTCCTGATTTCTTTAATACTTTGCATCACTCTAAATTGGCACAGCTTTGTGATACCAAGATGTCCCACGAGACATGTCTGATGATGGATGTCCATCAGTTTTATGGTACTGTATTTATATTTTTCAAATCGATGATAACAAGACTTTTCCCCCATATTTTCCTCCTGTATTTGCAATGCACACACTGTCAGCAATGGAGTCTGTCCCACAGACAATGGCATCGCAGCACGCCAAAGCCCTCTGTGACTTTCAAACGCTCACTCTCCAGTACATCACCAGACTTCCAAAGTGAAAAGTACACTCTTCAAGCATTCTTCCACGCCGAGCTGCAGACAGATTTTAACTGTTATTCTGCAAGTGCTGACTTTGAAATGTCTCTACAAAAGAGCGGCATGACTGCATACATGTGAGCCGGCATTAGTGCAAGCCATGCGCAACAGGCCGACGCGCACCAAGAAGGTCCGCTTGGGTGGAACTTGATTTAATTTCTGCAGCTTTTCTTTCATTTCACGGGGCACTTAATGTGCCGTGGCCTTTCACCATCGCGCCAGTGGCTGCAACCCCTGAAGCTGTGATTCTGATTCTTATTATGGGTTCCGCTTCATTGCTCGGCCTCCACTGCATTGGCAGCCACACGTCTCGCAGTGGCGTGTTGGAAGATCGTCAGTCAGTGTCACTTGACCTGTTTTCCCAACATTGCCACCTCCAGCTGCCTCGGGTTGTTCTCAAAAGTAGGCAATTCCATAATAAATCCTTTTTGTTGACCTCGTTGTTCATTTTATGGCAGGCTGTCCCCTCGTTTCCTCAAGGGGACATCCTATGTTCACTTGCATGTTTTCATGTTTCGCACATATTATTCTTTCCCTTTTTGTGTGTGATTTACATTTAACACTGTATACCGACTTCATCTCAAATCGAATTCCTATTAGTGGGAAGCGAACTTGATGTTAATAATTATCAATGTCTTCTCCACACCAAAGGCACACTCTTTATGATGATCCAAGATATTTGGTGCACCTCCCACACGTTTTATCCAATGATCCCGCTTTGTCGAGTTCACGAACAAGTACCAGCACAGCAAAGCTGCCTGTCGAGAGATTTAATTTCCTTTAATGAGAATCTATTTCATAATTACATTTCACCGCTAGCCAAGAAATGTCAAGACTGCAAGGCTAATGCAGGGCAGGTTTGATATTGCTCTCCATGGTCCGACGCATTGAGTCACGGCGAGAGGTCACAGCATCTCAGCCAAAGATGCAGCAATCGGCAGAAGCTTAGGGCAGCAGGTTAATGTCATCGCCCGGCTGCTATTATCGCTCACAAAAGCAGTCCCCTATCGCCCCACCACCACCAACTCCCTTCCCTCTGTTAACTGTTAAACCAGAGTAAACCACAACAGGCTTCATCCTGATGAAGGAGCACTCACACAGAAGGAAGGCTCAGAGAAACTCGATGCATGAGACAAACCAAAGGAGTCCATCGCTGTGGCCAACATCTGCCAATGACAACTCAATTACATGGCCCGCTATTGACAACACAGTACTGACATCGGTTCGCTACAATACCCCACTTTACGCTGTACCACTGTTCGACTCCACTCTGCACCAGATCACGACAATATTTCACGAGCAGGTAATCTTATATCCTCCTTTACTCTCCTGTTGTTATTCATGTAATACGTACAGTGACATGTCACAATATCCTTGGTCTTCTCAAAAAAAGTTCATTGACATCCCCTAATGTCCTTGTTACCCTCGCCAGAGCAGAGGGTATTTCATTTGTGTCGTTTGTTACTTGCAAAATCGAAGATTTTTTTCGAGTATATTGGTTTGTCGATTTTGTCTGTCTGTCTGTTTATCGCCTGCAGGTCACAATTTTAATCCGATCTTCACAAAACTTCACCACATGGTAGGGTTTGTCATAAGGAAGAAGCCCATTGTTTTTGAGGTCAAAAGGTCAACATCGACCAAAGCTCAACAACTTAGGTCAGATTTCTAAAATCCTCAGTTACCATCCGATGGACTTGAAATTTGAAGAGGATTTATATTTCAGGTCACTGAATTCAACCAGCCAATTATTTTTGAGGTCAAATTTGTTTTATGGATTTTGCAAGTATCGTGCTCTGCACGACGTCTTCTTCCTGTCTGTTTGTTTTTCTGTTTGTCCACACACCATGTGCCAATGTAGACCACAATTTTTACACGTTATCCTTTTTAAACTGAGCACCTTGATAAAGTATGTACAATTAGAATGCGAGTACGTCTATAAAGTATGTACGCCTGAATGGTACATTTAGAATGCGAGTACGTCTACAGTATATAACACGTACTGTTAAACTACAGACAACAAGTCCTGGTGAGGGTATGCAATCTTTAATTGTTCTTTCTTGTTATTCTTGTAAAAGTTCGTTGACTTCTCCTAATGTCTGTTATTCATATAAAATCGCCTCAACACCAAAATACCCGACACCTTTTTTTTTGTATACATAATCGTGGCTCAGTGGAAGAGTTGTGAATTAGTACACTAAATGGATCGGGGAAACAAAGGACAAAAGGACAAGAGAGAGAGAGAGAGAGAGAGAGAGAGAAGAGAGAGAAGAGAGAGAAACACTATAAGCAGAGTTGAAGGCCAAGATAGAGGAAAACTTGGCAAACAATGGGTGTGTGGAAGAATGGGGGCAGGAAAGGACAAAAGGGATGCAGAGGAAACTCACAGGAGGGAATAGATGGAAATTTGGAAGGAGGAGGGCTTGGGATGGGAGTGTGGGTTAGTTCAGGGTGGAGAGGATCGTGGATTGGGATTGAGGACAATCTGAGATAGTGGTGATCAGCTGTCTTAAAGACCTGGAGGGAAGCATGACATTGAAGAGAAGATGAAGTTTGTTCCACAGACAGGAAAAAAAGAGTAACAAAAGAGTGGAAGGTGCGAAGTAATCATAAATATATGTCGTTTCACCAGAATGGGGTTCACGATGGACTGTGTGTCCATCCAGCAGAAAGTTGGGAGGGGGGGGCGGTTGGGGGGAAAAAAGCACAGAAAGAACATTGGGAGTGGGTGCAAGACCAGAGAGCAGGCGGCAGAAGACAGAGACCACAGACCTGTCTGTGATGGGAAGGTGATCAGCTCATAGACTCAGCCTCAGTGTGGGAGATTCCAATTATCTTCAAGGACTTGGTTTCCATGGCTTAAAACTGAGCAAGGTGTGAGGCAGGGGAGCCAGCCCAGAGGGGAGAGCAGTACTCCTTCATGCTGTGGATGAAAGCCTTGTCGGTGGCTTGCAGTGCAGGTGTGCCAAGGAAGGACGTTTTACTTCGTATGACGGAGGATGCCCAGATGGCAATTTCCTTTGGAGGCCAACTTTGAAATGTGGTTTGCCCAAGAAAGATCATGGCTGATGGTGAGACCCAAGAGCTTGATGTTCTTGCAAGAGGATTGTCTAAAAAGTACATAGAAGGATTCGCCATCTGGTCTTTCCAGAGAGAGATTGTGAGCGTGTGAGATTTGTCAGGATTGAAAGACCTATTCCAAGTGTTTGACCACCTTGTGATTTTGTCATGGTCTGAAGAGAAGAAAGAGGCTTCAGCTTTCCTGTCAGTTTGAAGGATACAGAATGTCACGGCAGAGGATGGAGTCATCAGCAAATGGATAAGGGGATTTTCCATAGTCAGACAGATCAATAATGAAAATTAGGAATATGACTGGGTCCAAAACGCTGCCTCGGGAGACAGGGAGAGGAGATGAAAGGATTCCGTTGAGTGTCACACGTTGGCTGAGAGAGTAGAGGAAGTCAGTCAGCCATGTGTGGATTTGCCCTTGGATGCCATAGGTATAGAGTTTGGAGAGCAAGCTAGGATGCCAGACTGTATCAAATGCACGAGCTCTGTCCAAAGAGATGGCCTTGATCTAATTTCTGACATTGAGGGCTCCATCAATTGTTGGTTGAGTGGAAGCAGTATGTCCAAGGTGGAGTGAACTGGTCTTTAACCAAATTGGTGATCTGAGATTAGGTTGTTGGAGAAAAGGAAGTAATTCATATCAACTGTGATGATTGATTCCATGATCTTTCTGATGATTGGAAGTAAGCCGGATATATCTGTGATTAAGGGGATCAGTTTGTGTACCTTTTTATGTGGTGCAGTGATGTTGGCAGATTTCCAAGCAGAGGGCACATGATCTAGCGGAAATGACAGGGTGAAAAGGGTCGAGAGGATGTGCAAGACCAGCAGAGCAGTTTTTTTTTTTAGGACATGTGAGCTGTTGCTGTCCAGTCCAGTAACAGAATCACAGTCGAGGGTTGAAAGAATCTTCTTCACCTTCTCAGGTGCAAAATATTGTAATGGCCATGGGTACCGAGTGTATGATGAGGGGGTTAATCGCCATTTCTCCTCGGAAGAACCGGACCTGGGGAAACCACTCACAATTAACTTCGTGGTATGGTGGGTTGCTTTGCAACCACAAACGCCAATCAGTTAACCACGAGTTCCAGTGTCCACAGTCTAATTTTTCCATTTAACTAGAGGTTACCTGGCTTCCTGAACAGGTAGCATGCCCTCGGCGATGCACCAATCTTATCTTGATTCGATCTTAAGTAGGGCGGCCGAGCGTTTACCGCTGGTGCATACTGACTATGACATGTTCATTAGTTTGGGAACTACCTCCCAGTCTATCTAGGTTCGGACAATGCTGGATCAATGGAAGGAAAGGACAAGCATGGACAGGTTGAAACGTTAACAAGGAATTTATTAATAAGAAAAATAAATAAACAGAATAACTTTTTATTTCCTTGTGGTGAAAATAAGTGAATTCAAATCGATCAAAATAATTTCAAACAAATAAAGAATTAAACAGGCGTTGATCGAAAAATAGAGAAAGAGCAGATGCTTATCACTTTGCCTTACTTAACAATTAAACACGAGACATGGGTACCCAGCAGATCACTCAGGGGAGAAAGAAATCCGGTCTCGGCTTACCCAGGTAGAAGTCGTCGTGCGTCAAATAAAATGTCCCAAAATGTGTAAGCGTGCCTTGGTCCCTTGCCAGCGCCCTGCCTCGCTGTGCATCCACCTGCAAACCAATAGGTGTCACGTCATCACCTCCAGGAACCAGGGACGCCAATAATCAGGTACGAGCAGAACCAGCTCGAATGGTCCAACTGTCACCCACCATCAGGAGCCGCAACCAACAGACAGCTGTAAGGAACTGTGAGGAGCTGTAAGAAGCTGGAAGGTGCTGAGGCACTGTGAGGAGCTGTAAGAAGCTGGAAGGTGCTGATGCACTGTGAGAAGCTGTAACCAGCTGTCCCAAACTGTCACCAGCTGTCCCAAACTGTCACCAGCGGTCAGAGCTGTAAGGCTGTCACCAACTCACCAACCGACTGTCTGTCTGTCGCCAGCTCACCAACCGTCTGAGTGGAAAAACTGACTGAAGCTGAAAATAACCGACACCCAACTGTCACAAAACTGGCCAGAAAAACGGTCCTCCCGTCCTTTTTATAGGCGACAAGTCTGGGCGGAGCCTCAAGCAGAATTCAGCCAAATCCACCTTTCCCATTGGCGCATCGCTGCACGTCACTTCCAACTGTCAACCTCGCTATCATTCCTTCCTCCTTCAGCCCAACATGAACAAGAGCCAGCCAGCATACATAGAGCTGCCAAACGGGGCGTCAAACCGATGGAAAAGGTGGACGTCAATGTCGGTGAAAGAGGTCGGTGTCGAACGTCGATGGAAAAAGGTGGACGTCAACGGCAGTGAAAGAGGTGGATGCCAAATGTCAATGAAAGAGACGTGGGTTAGGTAAATGATCCACAGCCATATTTGATCATCAGAATAACTGCTCAGGAAAATCCCGCGGTGTGCTTAATCAAATGTCCTGTAAGTACAAGGTGTAAATGAATCGTCCACCTCCAAGCCAATGTGTCCTGATGGAAAGGGGGTAGACAAGCCTCCGTTGAGCTCACGGCTATCTCGCGTGCATGAACGTGTTTTAAAGGGAAAAAGGCCATCCCATAAGAAAGGGAATCTGTTCGATACCCTTCTCCAACACATCAAAGTTAGAATCCCACCAGACTGTCGGAAAAAATATTCGGGAAATAACTGTCTGAGGAACTAAATGTTTGCATTAGTCATATCCGATTCTGAAATCCATAACACTCTGCAGAGTCCAGGAACATTTGGGTACAACAGGAAAGGTTGCGTGCAGAGAGTAAGCGGTTGGGGTCACAAGATTTGGAAGCAAACACAGAATTGAGGCATTTTGCCTTCTTTTGAGCGGAGTCAACTGTGTTACCATTTGAAGAGAGGGAAGGGATGGAGGGGGAGCATACTCCAGAGACAGACTTAACAAGGTGCTCCAAGGTTTTGGAGGAGGGAGACAAGTTTGAGAGTTCACCCTTCAGGTTGGACAGATGTTGTTTTCTGGCTCTTCTGAGAGAGGACACACACTTGTTGTAGGCTTTGTGGAATGCACTGAGATTGCATTCAGTCGGATTTTCCTTCCAGGGAGGAAAGGCAAGTTGTTTCAGAGCAACTGCCTCACCACAAGATTTAGTGTACCATGGGTGGGAAGAAATGTTGGATAATAATTGAAGAAGAGATGGGATGAATCTTTGCCTGAGAGAAAGAGAGCAGGATTCTATCGAAGAATTTACAGTCTGAGTTCACATCAGGGGCAGTAGATGGGAGACCATTCCTGAAGAGAGTCCATCCATCCCTCCATCGGGACTATACTCTGTGCAGAGCGTTGGTGCTGCCTTAGCAATCTCCTCGACTATTGGGCACAATCTTGGACAGGTCGCCACTCCGACACAGGATACCAGCAAGCTAGCACTCATTTTTTCCGACCTCGGAAGGATGACAGGCAGATTCTACCCCACCTGGTATTATTTCAACAGCTGAGGAGGATTTGAACTCAGGATCCTCGGATCCCAAGCCCACCACCCTAACGATTAAGCCAACACCAGGCATACTGAAGAAAGAATGAACTGCCACACTTGCCTGTGTTGAGGCAGCTATCTGAGAATAGCCAAAGAGATGTTGACTCTCACAAGCACATGATCAGATGAACCAAGTGTAGCAGAGAAAGAGCAGAAGACATTTGCAGGAAAGTTAGTTATCACCAAGTCCAGAAGGGACGATTTGCCATTGGGATAAATCTGTTTTGAAAAGTTCACAGATTGAGTCAGTCCCATGGAGTCACAGAAGTTATTTGCTGAAGTGACATGGCTGGTCAGAGAGGTATCAACACCCAGCCAATTTGCATGGTGACAATTGGAATCACCGCAGATGAGGAAGAGAATCTTATCGTTGAGAATCTACGTTGTCATTGCATGGGTTCGCTTTTGATTCCTGGGTCAAATTATGGAAGCTATTTATTTATTTATTTGCATGCAGTTTGTGGCTGCTTGGCTGCATCATTTTCTGGTGGCGCGGCTGTGCTGCTGATGCAATGCCCCCTGTTACCAGCATGCTGGTACTCATTTTATCGACGTCGGAAGGATGACAGGCTGAGTCAACCAGCCTGGTGTTAATTCAATGTATCGACAGCTTGAACTCTAGACCATAAGATCTTAAGCCAGCCACATTAACGTTGTGGAAATGATGTCCCCATGCTAGGAAACTATCAGGATCATTCTTGAATCACTCCAAAGAGACTGCGAAATGTCCATTCTGGAGGCTTATTGCTCGGGTTTTGACATTCTCGACACACACTGGGCAGATATACCTTGTTGAGTAGAAGAGATGTTATAGGAAACATAACTTAATCATCACTCTTCCCATCTGATGTAAGATGTCACATCTATTTAACCTCATGGTTACATGGTAAAAGGACCAGCACACAGGCTTACTCTGGTAACAATACAAGACTGCCACTTGATTTAATTTCTGCATTGTGTTGATGCAAGCAACAATGCCATGGAATCTGCAACTTCCTCAGGTCAGCACAATGAAGATAATTTAAAATGAAGTCTGACTGTTTGTGAGTCCATTCAGGATGTGGGAATATAATATTGTTGCGAATTCGCGCCCACCGGCGTGCGAACGACCACGTGACTCGAATCGCGGCACGTCGCCCACCGGACAGACAATTCCGTCGTGACCCTCCTGGACTAACGCCGGGATCCAGTCACGGGTGGGATCCGTCCATTTACAACAGTTTGCAAGCTGCAGGAACTGTCCTGTTGGCAGCTACAACACGGGCCTGCAGTGGCGGCCGTGCGCCGTTCACCATTGACTCTTTGCCTTTTTCCTGCAGAGTCCATTGATCCTGGCCATGGTTTAGTGTAAATATGAAGTAAGGTGTTAAGTTGTGTATTGTAAATATGAGTGCGCCCCGCATGTCTGTCTAGCGCCGGCAATTTATTTAAGTCGTCTGTGTGAGTGAGTTGTTTAGTTAGTTACTCAGCCCTCAGGTTATTTATTTTGGGGACACGAATACCATGAATGTCGCCACTCAGGGATCCGTAGGTAAAACGTACTAGGGGAGAACTACACATGATGGCACACGATAATTTGACGACTCGGGACGAGTCTGTAAAAAGGGGAGGGGGTAGTGTTACGGCTGTAGAAATTCGCATCACACCATTCAGGTCCCGTAGGTGAGATATATTTCTGAAGTACATGTGTAGTTAGCCCAAACCCATTGTTTAGAGGGAATTAATGTGATTAATTCGGGCTGCGACACTTTGAGTTAGGCGTTTTTCTGTTCTTGCTTTATTTTCGAACCAACTACAACAACGCCAACCACGCCACCACTACAACAACGCCAACCACGCCACCACTACAACAACGCCAACACGCCACCACTACAACAACGCCAACTATGCCACCACTACAACAACGCCAACCACGCCCACCACTCCAACAACGCCAGCACGCCATCTCACAACGACCACCACCATCTTCGCCACTGCCCACACCAACGAACGCCATCCTCCGCGGTCCACGTACGACGGTTTCCGCGCTGGAAACCGTCATCAACGCGAGAAGGAAGGAGGAAATCCCCACAGCGAGGGCACGCGGTTTTCCCGCTCGTTTTCTTCCCTGGCCGCACCAGGACGGATTCTCCTCGCCCCCCGGATGGCGCGGGGAGGGGGGAGCGAGAGGAACGCCCCCCTTCTCGAAGCGCCTCGAAGGAGGGTGGAGCCAAGAACGGGGCGGGGCGCCGGGGGTATAAGAGCCGGAGGCGCAGGAGGTTCTCGCTCTCTCTTGTTCGTTCTCTCTTGGTTCGGTGCTCGCAGTTCGGTGTGCTCTCTTGGTTCGGCGTGTTCTCTCTCTCTTGGTTTGGTCTCTCTCTGTTCGTCGGTGCTTGGTCCGTGGCGTCGAGGGGCCAGCACGCGGCAGGCACGAGGCACGCCGGAGAGACCTCGCCGACCACGCTCGAGCACGGAGTCACGGCCAACGGGGACCACATCGGCGGACGGTCGCCAAGGACTCGACACGAGCAGGGAAGTCGCGACTTCCATTTCTTTTGGGTTCTGTGTGAACGTGTGTGTGTGGCGCCGTGTCTTATAAGTAAAATTGTATAAGTGTTGCCGAGTTTCGCTTAGCCGGTAGTATCCCTGCGTCATTGTGTTCCTTTTGTTCTATTTGATATATGTGCATTCTGGCTGTAAATACGTGCTATATGTGTGCTTTTTGTGTTTGTCGTTAATAAAATGCGTACTTGTTGAATTCTTCCCCGTTTCGCTGCGTCCTTTCCTTTGTTGGGTCTTCATCTTGCTTCACGTAAAGGGTTTGAGTGGGCGCGGGGACGCCCGATAATTAATCAGAACCGTCGAGGCCGACGATAACACCGCTCGGTTATCCCGATAGTACGGAACGGATCGCTTAAGCGGCCCGTGTTCCGAAGTCGACCTGCGGCGAGGTGCGGTCGCCCGTTTACCATCCGCGTGGTACTTAGGTAGGTCGAGTTTGGCGAACAACCCTATCCACGCGGGTGCGCGATTGGCACGATCGTGGTGAGGCCGAAAGGC
>CM068954.1:21384197-21400863 GCA_035128595.1 Eptatretus atami
GAGGGATCGAGACTCGTGACTCATGGATTTGCAGTAGTACATTTGCCAGAGAAGTAACCTTGTTGTCCTCAAAAGTGTATGGTTTTATGGGGTTTCTTGTTCACAGGCATGCATAGACAAAATTAAGCTTGGTTGCCCGGATGGCAACCATGGGGAAATCTGTTATTTTTGCGTAAATACAAGATGCGTCATCGACCGGGCTGAAAATATAACTTTTTAGGTAATGAACTTAAAATTACACATGAGACATCTTTTTCATATAATTTTGGCACGAGGAATCGATATTTAACCTTATTTTTGTGATTAGAAGTAAATTTGAGGTCAATGTTCGAGTTCCTGGCAATTGTTTGCCGTGTGAGAACTTTTGAATGACAACAAGGTCACTATTCTGACAACTGGACGCTCACATAGACATTAATGCGAGTAAGGCCTAAGTCACATTTGCGAAGTCACGTTCGCCTTAGGGCCCCCTGCGGTCGCCTTGCGGGCACCTTGAGGCTACCTTGCGTCTGCCTTGAAATTCTATGGCCGCCGCAGGGCCCCCTTATCACCGTGTGACATCAAATCAAAGACCGTACGGCAACCCCACGTTTTCGGTCTCCACAATTTCTAAGACCTAGGCCTAAGTCACATTTGCTCTACGGCGAGGATACGGCGGCCGTACGCCCTCTGAATTGACAAACGTGCGGCGGCCGCAGAGTTTCTGAGTGGCCTCAGGGTGGCCCTACGCCGTATGACTATATTTTACAGGCCGTAAGTCGCCGTGGAATTATAACGCGGAGTTATAACTTTTTCATTTCTACGTTCGCCATAGCAATTCGACAAGCCGAAAAAAAAAAACTGGTAAAAAAAAATAAAAATTAACCCAGTCTACCGTCCGTCTGGCCGCACGTTTGCCTTAGGGCCCCCTGCGGTCCCCCTGCCTTGCGGTCACCTTGCGTCTGCCTTGAAATTCTATGGCCGCCGCAGGAACGCCCTAAGGTCACCGTGCGACATCAAATCAAAGACCGTATGGCAACCCCACGTTTTCGGTCTCCACAATTTATAAATACGCCGTGCGGCTCCCCGAAAATAAAAACATATGTGACTGCTACATTGTGTGACCAGGAAATACTGCGGCCGCCGTATAATTGCTAATGGCCATAGATTTTGAGACCCACGCCGCCGTGGCAAATGTGACTTAGGCCTAAATACGCCGTGCGGCTCCCCGAAAAATAAAAACATATGTGACTGCTACATTGAGTGACCGTGGAAATACTGCGGCCGCCGTATAATTGCTAATGGCCGTAGATTTTGGAGACCCCACGGCCGCCGTGGCAAATGTGACCTAGGCCTTACTATTCATTGTTTTGTTTTTACAGATATGGCTGATTCAAGGTGCATTCTTCCATGTGTCATGGTGGAGGGGAATTGAAGAAATTCGCTGATCAAGGGATCAAGACATTGATCTCCTGTGCCAAAGCCCGTGGAGATGAAGAGCTACGTGCAAAACTACAGGACATTGTTGATGGTGTGGGTGATGCTGTTCGCATAGAATGTCACAAAGGATGCTACTGTACATAAAACATCAAAACAAAAAATTGAGAGATTTCGTAAATCACAGAAAAGAAAAGCTGAAGATGATTGTGTTACACAAAGATCTCGCACACAGGCAACAGGTAGTGTGCGTTTGTTTACAAACGTGACTGCATTTTTTGTGGCAAAGAATGTTTACCTGTTGATGACAAACATCCAGAAAGATGGGATCGGTTCGTCAGTGCATGACTAAAGAACGTTTTGACAAGGAAGGTAATCCCATCCCAACTATGAAAGATGCCATCATTAATGCTGCTGAGCAACGTAATGATGAAGTAGCCAGAACGGTGAAGTTACATATTGGATATTTGGTTGATCTCCCTGCGGCTGAGTGCAAATATCATATACGCTGTTATAACAGTTTCATGACAGTCCCTAAATATGCTGATTTGCCAACTGGTGTTGCAGAAGAAAGTGCCCTAAAGAACGTCATAGAGCGCATGAATTGTGACAGGTCAAAGATGTGGAATAGCGTTGAACTGCATTCCCTGTACTGTGATCTTGGTGGCAAACTCACTCGACGTGATATGTTTAGCAAACTAACAGACTGCATGAGTAAGGACGTTATGTTAGTTCGGGTAGATGGATGTGCTACCATTGTTGGTTTCCGTGAGTCCATTGCTAACCATCTGCAAATGGAAGCAGGGCGGACATTCTTCTGTGCCCTGTATGGTCAGCCAGAAGGTACCACGGTGAGTGAGATGAGGTACTATATGTACACAAGGAAGTCTGGCAAGCCCCTCAAGCTCATGTCATTACCTCCAACTGAGATCAATCTCTTCCTCCATACTTTGCGTGCACAATGCACATCTACAGACAGTACTGCAAAATCAGCTGATCAGCAGGCCCACCTAACTTGACATTACAAAATATGGATGGGAACATCAGAGATGGAATCCCAGTGCCAGCAACTTCTGCTACTCCACCAGCCCCTTTGGACCTCATGGATGTTGTGCGGTTGTGGATGCAAAGCAGAGGGGAAGGCCTGCAGTACTGCAAGTTGCAGTTGTCACCATGCAAGATCTCCTGCACCTATACTGCACTTGTGGTTGCAGTGACAAGTGCTTCAACCCACACAAGACTGGAGGACAGTGAAAGTGAAGTGAAGAAGGGAGTGTCGAAGCAGAACTGAAAGAGACGAGGATACGGAAGGGGACGAGTACAATGAATGGGAATGAACAATACGTAAGTTGTCTACTTGGCTCTATGTCCTCTGTTCCTAAGATGTCCAATATGATGACATGACAATGTGTATGCTTTCTGATTATCAACATACTGTTGTGAACCATTCATGACTTCACTTTTGCATTGGTGTTGCATAATTTTCAGCAGAAAATAGTCATGGATATTTCATGTGAACCTCTATTTATTCCTGAATGTAAAAATAACCCCAAAATTGAATTCCTCATGTCAAAATCATATGGAAAAGAGGTATTACACAGGATTATATGTTGACCGATTAAAAACTTAGCCCCATCGTCTGACCTGTAGCGGCCATCTTGAATTTATCAAATTACAGGAGTTCCCCAAGGTAGCCACCCCGGCAACCAACCTGAATTTTATTAATGGACCCATGTTAGTCCAAAACAATCATAAAACCATACACTTTCCACATCAACAAGGTTGACAATGGAACACATAATAACGGCAAATGGACTAAGGAGGAAGGTAGTTTTTTTGTTTTTTTGTCCTTTAAATTTAATACAAGAAACAGATTGTTTAGTTGGGAGGGACGGGGCATTGGAAAGTGGGAAATAGGAATTGAAGGTAATAGGGAGAGAATACAAATAAAAACGATCATACACCTGGAGGGGAAGGACGGGTAGGCCTCAAGGGACCTGGAAAGACAAGGTCGACGAACACTCACAAAATAGCATGATATTTTGAAACAAAACCGAACTAGGAACACACAGTAACATGTAGGTGAGAAAATAAACAGTTAAACAGGACAAAAATCGATCGGAACCTTAACATTGAGAAAGTCAGCAGAGACCCCTAAAATAACCTGCCGACGCTCCAAACCCAGAACCGGAAGTCCTGGTTTTGATGTTCAATCCATGTGCTGAGCATGCATTCCATTTTCTCCATAATGCAACAAATACTTTTTTTTTTTTGATGCATTGTCAAGGCTCGTATGAGAGCTAACACACAACGCACAGCAAGAGGGAGCATAAGACAAGAGGGCGGGAGTGGGAAAGGACAAAACAGTGGGGAACAGAGACATTCGGAGATCTGTGGAAGGGAGAGGGATGGGGTGGGAAACATGGGGTATACAATATGGACATTACAGAGATTTTCAGGAAGAAAAGCAGGGAATTTGAAGGAGGTGTGTTTTGGGTGGATTAACAGGGATGGAAAAGCAGCTGCAGCCTCTTTAGTTAACTTCTAGCATGCGATGTCTTGGTCGCACTCACTAAGGTTCCACATTTTGCACTTTCTTTTAACTTTTTTTCCAGACTACCTATTTCGTATTGTTCACAATGTAGACTGACTAAGGCCTAGCACATGTTTCATATTGGCTATCTGATCAGCTCTTTCTTACCGTCTTAAAACATCCATTTTTAATTCAATAGTAATGGCCCTCCTCTGTCTTTTGCTGACACTACCAATTTTGCGACTCCACAGACGTTTTCCAGTCTTCATTGTAAGCGTTACTCTTATTGCAGCAGCACTATTCACGTGCAAAATGGGAAACACTTCACTACATGCACGACACTAACATGGATGGTTGCCGGAAACTAAGGGAGGGGGAAGGCAAGCCAGCCAGCATCCAGAAGCTACCGCGAACACGTTTTCATGTTGTTCAGTGCAAAAATATTATCGCAGCATTACTCATGAGCTCGAGTCACGCAATTCCAATACGTCCAGAATGTAGATTAAAAAATGGGGTAAATGACATATCCACACTATTCCAAAAATGCGCAAACAGAACATGTGTAAAAGGTGAGCTTGCGGTACTCAAAGGGATAATGAGTGACTTTGAAATCTTCTTATAACCCTCTCGTGAATGGTGCTTCTCCACCACTGTATGTCTGATTTCATTGGAAAGCTCCTTGGTCTTCATGTTTACCTTGTTGGTTGACCAAGTGAGTTGCACCTCAAAACTCTTTAGTTAATTGGGGAAGCTTATTTTTTGAGTGAAACCAGTGATTATACAGGTGAAATCTATTACACTTATTTTTTAACCTTTCAAACAAATAATTTGCTCCTGAAGTGATTTTGGGTTTATTCGACAAAGGGTTTGAATACTTTTGCAACTGAGAATCATCTGATTTTCTCTGTTAATCTGACTTATTCACATTTTGTCTGCATTTTTTAGCTTTATCACTTTGGAGTAGTTTGTGTAGACTGTAGAGTATATATTATGTTTGATTTGAATGCATCATGAAATATGATCGGGTGGCATCAAGTTGTGAAAACTTTGGAGGGGGGTGAATACTTTTGCAAGCCAATGTAAATGCCTTTGATGAAAGAACCAAGTATAAACTAAACAAAAGACTGGAGGAAATCATAACTCTGGTGTTTAAATGGAAAACATAATGAATGTGAAAAATATCAGAAAGCCTTATAAATAATCCTGATTATTTAACACCCAAAATGAACAATCCAAAAAGAGAAAGGGTTAAACAGAGATTGCTAAAGAAACTTGGAGAAAGAAAAATAGAAATAAGATGTCAAACAAAATGTTTAGAATTACACATTAATAAGGCATAAATGAAGAAGGATATACCAAAAAAATATATGCACAAAAAAAATTAAAATACGAGTATTTGCTTTAGCGGTTTAACTTATTCTTTTCAATGCTTTGACTGAGGGAACAGAGTACTATAACAGAACATTTAAGAGTTTATTAAAGATAATCTTCTTCTTCTTGTTTATGGCAGCTCAGCTGCTGGGGTAGCGATCATTTATTGGAAGTGCGACTGTGTCGCTGATGCAGTGCCCCTCTACCAGTACACACTGGTACTCATTTCGCCGACCTCGGAAGGATGACAGGCTGAGTCAACCCCCTGGTGTATTAATTTTGCGGCCAACGGGGTTTGAACTCGGGACCCTCGGACCCCAAGCTGCCCCCCTTACCACTACGTCAACACCAGGCTATTAAAGATAATGATGTTATGTTATACAGCGCTTTTAACTGAGGTTGTCATCGAGCATTGTGTTTTAATCACACTTCGAAAGAGAGACTATACAAAACTAGAACAGCGCTGGGTAGAGTGCATACATCTGCCAGGCTGAACAGTTTTTGTTTTGTATCCCACTGATAGGCCAAATCCAGACCCGAACCAAAATCTTATCGGCTTGCTCTTGTCACCGAACCAAATCATCCACCTAGTTTTGTCATAACTTGCTCAGAACTTTTTGAAATATAATGCTATACAGTGCAGTATGTCTTTTTTGGCCCCATCTCTCAATAGTGAAGAATCACTTAAAAAAAAAAGTTCTTGTATCTGGATCCAGATTTGGATCTTCACTAAAATCGAATCAATTTGTCTTTGTTACATTCCCAACCTGTACACCAAACTTTGTCCGAATCGGTCCGTAATTTTTGAGATATCGTGTAATATATAATTTTTAGTAGAATCACTCAATATTGAAGATTCACAAAAACAAATTCTTGAATCCGGAACCGGATTTGGATTTTCAACAAAATCTCATCAATTTATCCTTGTCAAACACCCAACCTGTCCACCAAGTTTCGTCCAAATCCGCCCACAACTTTTTGAGATTTCTTGCTCGCAGGCAGACAGACAGACAGAAAGACAGTTAGTCAGGGGTGCAAACATAACCTCCATCCACTATTGGTGGTGGAGGTAAAGATGACTGAACTGTGATATCAGAAATGGGTTTATATTATTCAATATATTGTCGATAAATATAATAACATCGTCCATTCCTCTGTCAAATAAAAATCATCAGATATATAATATTGTTACGGTTGTGGAAATTCGCATTACACCAAAAAGAGTCCTCAGGTGAGATATATCGGTAAGTTCATGTGTCGTTAGCCCAAACCGTTGTATAGAGGGAATATGTGTGATTCATCCGGCTGCGACGCTTTGAGTTAGCCATTTTTCTTTCTCTATTGTTATTTTCGACCATTAAGCCGCCAACAACGCAAACAGCCACTACCTTTACCTCCACAACGCCATCCCGCAAACATCGCTTCACCGCCATTCCAAACGATGCCCGCCAACCACCAAACCACACAGCAAACCCCCACCACCTTCGCCTATCTCCTTCTCCAACCATCGACCACACCACCAGTCAACACCAAACGTTGTGCTGTCCAGGGCCCGTTCGGCGATTGGTGCCGAACGCATCGAGCCGCGAGCGCGAATGGCGGCCTTTCCGAGGAGAAATTCGGATCAGGAAGGCTTCACGCCCCTTTTTCTCCGTCCAATGGGCGAGCGTCGGGCGGTATGGCCCCGCCTCCAAGCGCGATGAACGTGGATTCTTTACGCGAGGAATTCGGATCAAAAGAGGTTCACGCCCCTTTTTGCCGCACCAATGGCTGAACAGAGGGTGGCGTGGCCCCGCCCCAATCGCGTTTTGATCCTGAAATTTGCATATAGGCTCCTCCTGCCCTATAAAGACGCGAGCATAAGGCGACTCGCGAAGTTCGCGCGGTTGAGTTCCAGGCGGCTGGTCGGGGCAAGTGAAGAGTTCAAGTTCGAGTCAAGTGAAGACGGCGGTCGGCAACGAGGTTGCGGTGTGGGGGTCGCTCGTCTCGTCGCGGGGTCCAAGCCAGCCAGCCATTCCCTCTCCCTGAGCATCAGCAATTCCCCCCCCCATCCGCGCTGAGATAGTGCCGGGGGCCCGTTCCTCCCCCACCCTAAACGTGGTGCCAACAAAACTGCTTGCGCGGAGCACGCCGGAGAGGGCTCGCCGACCAGCCAGGGCACGGAGTCGGGGCGCAGCTGCGCGAACATTGCGGCTTGCCCGCCATCGGCGTCACGAGGACGCGGGTAAGACCTTCTCGGTCTCGTGGACCTGGCCGCTCCTCCAGGTTCCACGCATTTTTGGTCCACGGACTGTCTGCCTCCTTGCCTGTGAGGGTGGCTTTCTTTCCTTTGCTTTTTGTATGAGTGATGTGGCGCCGAGTCCGACAAGTAGAACTGTATAGTGTTGTAAATAATTGCCCCCTTTTATTCGGTCGTATTGCATTTGCTTTTGTCTTGACTGTTATTTGTTGCATTTTGTCTTGACTGTAATATACGTGCCTTCCGTGTTTCCGTAATAAATGTGCATTGCTTGTTGAACTGTTTCCGCTTTGCTTCGTCTCCTTCCTTTTATTGAATCTCCATCTTGCATCACGTAAGGGATTCGTAGTGGGTTTCAACATCCCGGTAATTAATCGGAACCGTCAAGGCCGACGATAACTCCGCTCGGTTATCCCTGTAATACGGAACGAACCGCTTAAGCGGTTCGTGTCCGGAGTCGGCCTGTGGCGTGGTACAACTCCTTGGTACGCTACTCGCGCGAGTACTTAGGTAAATCGACAATTCGGCGATCGGACCCTATTTCGCGCGGGTAGAATGCGGACTGAGTTGTGGTGAGGTTAAACCCCCACCCGTGACTGGCTCCAGGCGGTAGTTCCCGGAGGGTCACGAATGAATTGTCCGTTCCGGTGGGCGAGGCGGCCGCTTTTGGCTACACGCGGTCGATCGCACGCCGGCGGGGCGAATTCGCAACAATATATTAGTGGGGCAACTTAGCTAATATAGCATAACAATTGTGCATTTTGTGAGGAAAGCACCAAATTTGGCACACTAGTAGCCTATCATATTATGAACAGATTTGGATATTGGGCCATCTCAAATTTTTTGATGGCAGTGGAAAATGGCTGCCACAGCCATCAGCGGCTGAATTTGAGATGGCCCAAAAATCCAAATCTGTTCATAATATGTTAGGCTACGAGTGTGCCAAATTTGGTGCTTTCCTCACAAAATGCACAATTGTTATGCTAAGTTGCCCCACTATAGATAATATATATATATATATATAAATATATATATATACATTCAAAACTGGGATATGGAAAAGGGATTAACCTGAGATAATCTAAATTTAAACTTGGTGGTATTGTTAGAATTTATAGATGGAAATCACAATTTGAAAAAGGTTCTAATAAAATATGTATTAATTAACTTTTTCAAATTGTTGATATTTTCGACACTCTTCCCTGAACGTGTAAAATTATGTGATTTAAAAGGAGAAGCGATCTTAGGCTCATTTTATGAGCAGGAACTCCAGAAAACCAAATTAATTTAACTCAACCAAGAAATATAGAATTAAGATTCTATTAACATTTGGGTATAATTATAATTAAGAGTTTTTGGAACATGGAATTGAATTCATAAAGGTTACCAATAAAGATTTGGTTATTTTGCACTTTATTAAAATATCATTTTTATATAACTTTCATCACCATCAAGAATATTGATAAATAATATGTTTGGATTTGGATCTTGCTTTAATTAACTTTGTTGAGTAGAAATAAAATGGTAATCTTCTCTTAATGTTCTTGTTTGGGCTCTTCCTGAGCTACATGTCATTTTAAGATTGTCGTAGTTTTTTGTTGTTGATTTCTTGATATCCATTAACATTTTCTGTCCTTTCAGGGTTGTTTGTTTCTTACATCCTTTAATTCATTACTTTCAACATTGAATCGTTTGTGTTTTATCTTATTTTACTTTGGTTATTCCTTCGATAAGATTTATTTTGTATTATTCATATTAGTTATGTCTTCCATTTAAATACCAGAGTTGTGATTTTCTCCATTCTTTTGGTTTGGGTTTTACTTGGCTCTATTATCACAGACATTTATATGGAGTAATTCTATTTAAAATACAATATTACTTTTGGAATAAATGTTAAAAATTAATAGTTGAGGGGACAAAGGCATTGGTTATGGTCCTTCTTGAGTCAAGCATGCTTTGGTTATGTGGTTTCCTTGCCTTGTCATTGGAATTTTTCTGCCACCTGAATGTGTCAGCCTTCGGCAAAGGGGGAATGTTAAACATGCCAAAGGGTTGAGGATTTTATTGGTGTCCTGGAAATGATTAAAATGTGAAATTGATAAAAATGTCAAAATTATCAAAATCATAAAGTGTGTTTTATGATAATCCTTTTCAAATCCTCTTTAGAGAGTGAAAAGTGGTGTATATTGTATTATTCACATGACTTCAATGTTAATGTGATATGGCCCAGAACCAACATTTTCATATTACTTGAGTGGGTATCCTAGCTGGTGCTCACCATCTTGCCTTTCTTTTCCAAAGGTAAATGTGATAACTGCCCAAACTTGGATGACAAATTGTATCGCTCAGCCTCTCCTTGGCCAACGCCTTGCAAAAGGTGCATGGTCCTGCTTGTTAGGGTTTAAATGTCACATACATTCTCGAGTGAACTACCCAGGAGGTACTGAGTACAGCTCAACTGTCGTATAATCCATCTACATGTTGGCCACAATGTGGGGGATAAATTTGATAACACTCAGTTATATTTGGCTGTATGATCACTGCCGTTATCCAAACACTTGAATGTCTTCTTTCATAACTCGCACTTGCATGCCTTCTTTTATAACTTTCTGCATGGTGCTTCTGGGGATTCCCAGCCCTGCTGAGTGCTTAGGGGTTGACTTCTTTGGAGATCGATAAATAGAGGTCTCAAGAACCTGAACATGTTCCAAGCAGGATGTGGATCGACCACTCCGTGGCCCATCAAGAACACAACCTGTTGTAAAGGCTTTATCTTCCCATTCTTGCAAAATCTTTGGCGGTGGTGCATTCTTTCCAGAACTTTCAAGAAATGCACACCTGATGTCTGGGACTTTCTGTTTGGTCTGTGTTGTTCGGTACAAGTCTCTCTTCAATACGGTACTGAATGGACTTTGATCACACGTCCTGAAAAATTAAAAAAAAGAGATTATTAAATTGTACATATAAAATAATGCAATGATTTTATAATTCTTGACAATGAAGAACTAAAACAAAACATTCAAAATATACTGATCCCTCACTTTGTGGCCACCCTGTTCACATTATGTATGCAATTATGCCATCCCACACCATTAGACCCATGGTCATAAAGATCCCACCCCCCCTCCCCCCCCCTTCAATCCTACATGTATGCATAGTCTAATTTGACCACTGCAATTTTCCACAATGACTGAACAATTCTTCGCTGTCTGCATTGAGGTGTAATTAGTAAACTTGGTCTTTTGTAAAGTCCTGTTTATCTCAGAGGGAAGTTTCTGGAGTATACAATAATAGTATTGATCTCAGGCACAAGGGTTTTCATCAACAGAAACACAGACATGTGATATCATAACTTTTTGGATACACTGTGAAACGGTTATGCAGGTATGTATCCCACTCTGCAATAACATTGGAATGGACTTTAGTGGTGAAACATTGCATCCATCCTCCATTGCCACAAACTATGGATGGTGAAACCGAGCCTTGGGAACGGCCTGTGCTGGAAAGATAGAAAACGTATTCGGTGGCAATATGAAAGAAATCTATCACAGAGTTTTCCTTCACATATATTCAGCAATGCTCCAACTTGTAAGTTATAACAGTGGCATCACATTACCAATCCCATAAATCCGTCAGACTTTTCCTCGGCCTTGGGACTTTTGCGATGAAAGAGATGCCACTTGCCATGGTAGTACAAGCATTTAAAATCCATCACACTCTCGTTTATTATTCAGGCTCATACGTCACAGAACTCTTTGTGATTGCGTGATGTCACACATTGGTCAAAATATTATATTTTACTAGAAGCACCCACTCCCTACGTGAGCGAACAGGTGGATTATGTAATTATCCTTATTCAAACTTGTAATTTAAAAGACCTCTTGCTGCATAATTCAAAACACCTCACTGCACTGGAAAAGGTGGGGACAGAAAAACTGTCCTGTAAAAGGTGGAGACTTGTAATACCCTCTCCCACCTGGAGGCAGCACCATGTGGCACGCATTTACATAGAGAATTTGCATCACCCCCTCCAAGCCCAAGACCACAGGTCAGGTCAGGTAGGGAAGCATGCACTGGAGCAGCATGTCACTGCATCCACTTTCAGCCAGTACTCCAAGGGCCTCCATCTGGCCATCCTCCAGGAAGATGCCTGACCCATCCCCATCTCCTGGAGTTGCTGATCAACCTGCTGCAACCACGAGGCACGTAGTTAGCCCATTGGCCTCCTCCACTCACGAAGCTCCCTCACTGAGAGAATCTGGTGAGCAGGATCAGCGTCAGGAAAATGAGCCACATGTCCAAACAGCCACAGCTGACGCTCACGGACTATACAAATGTCATCTGAGTCTCTCTCAGCAACTGCACATTGGACACAAAGTCTGACCAGCAATAGCCAAGGATTCTCCAAAGAGACCTGGTACCGAAGGAGTTGTCTCTGTCTCAGATCCCTGGTCAAAGTCCAAGTCTCACATCTGTAGAATAAGACTGGAAGCACGAGGGACCTGAAAACTCAGACTTTCATCCTCCTGTACAGGTAGCGACAGTGCCACACCCCATGATCCAGTGAATCCATGACTCCCCAGGCCTGACCCAGATGTCCATTGACATCTGGCTCACAGCCATCAGAGACACGAATATCACTGCCAAGGTAAGTGAATCTCTCCGTGACCTCAACATCCTCACCAAAAACAGGTACAGACAGGATAGTAGCATCCAGGATGTCATTGAAAGCCTGGATCTTAGTTTTGACCCAGGAAACCCATAATCCCAGCAGCTCCAACTCCTCATTCAGCACCTCGATGGCCCCAAAAATGATATCCAGAGTCTCCACAAAGATGACTGCATCATCTGTGAAATCAAGATTAGAGATCTTGACACTCTCAAACGATGGACAGCGGCTTTATCTCTCCGACATCCTCCCCAGCATCCAGTCCATACAAGTGCTGAAAAGTGTGGGGGCCACAAGACCACCGGAAAAGATAAAACACCCAAATATGCGCTAATTGGGGTCATGCTGATCCTATGTAGCAAGTCTGGATGTAATCGTCCTAGAACTGTCGGAGTAACACGACAAACAAACACACACACATTATTTACACACATAATCCGTAAATTATGGTAAGGATTTCAAGTGTACCAGGTTGTTATTTTCATTGCACTGATGATAAAACTCGTCTGGTGGTATTATTTTTCGTCACAGAACGACTGAGAATGATTAACTCGCTCTACCACTTGCAATATTTTGAAAAGAGCTTGCCCTTGTGTGTCAGTACCCTGGCTACATTCGACATTCATTCAACGCATTCCCAGCAGGAAGGAAATGGCAAAGCACCCAGCATTTCCTTGTGCACAATCAAAGCTGTGATGGTTGGGAAGGGGGTAAGTCACATTTGGCACGGCGGCCGTAGGGTCTACAAATTTTACGGCCACTAGCAATTATAGGGCGGCGCAGTATTTCCACGGTCACACAAGGTAGCAGTCACATATGTTTTTATTTTTTCGGGTAGCCGCACGGCGTATTATATAATTGTGGAGACCGAAAACGTGGGGGTGCCGTACGTTTCTTTGATTTGATGTCGCACGGCTACCTTGGGCGCGTCCCTGCGACGGCCATAGAATTTTCAAGGCAGACGCAGGTAGCCTCTAAGGTGCCGCGCAAGACGACCGCAGGGGGACCCTAAGGCGAACGTGCGGCCGATACGACGGTAACGAGTGGGTTTTTTTTTTTTTTTTTTATTCCAGTTTCTTTTGTTGTCGCTTGTCGAATTGCTACGGCCAAGTAGAAATGAAAAAGTTATAACTCGCGCGCTATAATTCCACGGCGAGTCCTACGGCTGTAAAATATAGCCATACGGCGTAGGGCCACCCTGAGGCCACTCAGAAACTCTGCGGCGCCGCACGTTTCTGTCAATTCAGGGGGGGTACGCCGCCTATCCTCACCGTAGAGAAAATGTGACTTAGGCTAATAAACGACGAAGGCACCAGTAGCTTCAAACGATATTCTCTATCAATCTTTTTGTGATGACGTCGATTTGTTATGTTAATATTTTCTACTTCATGAGTGCATGCGTATGTTTTTGGTAAATTTGGGTTTAATATCTTCATTGTTAATTTCCTTTACGAAAGTCGTGACTTTTGAAGGAGAATAATGAAAGTGTTTGCGCTGAGCAGGTCATAGCTTTCTGCTTTCTCTGGGGTGATGAGGTGAGATGATCAATTGGCAGGCCATGGGAGCAAAAGAGAATAGATTGAACTCAGGCTGGAATTTATAGTTTAAATTCATACAATAGCAAGGAATGTTATTTGTTGAAATGAGAGATGTTGATTGTTTATTTGCCGCTTTGTTTTCTGTATCTTTTCTTGTATTTTCAAAAGTTGTGTTTCCAATATCTTCACGCTATTTGGTGAATTTGGACCAAGTTTTACATCTGAGCTCGGGGTGAATGCTGGAACCATCCTTTAACATTTTTTTCACGACCACTGCAAGATATGGAGCTATCGGGGATCAAATGGTAAGATGACGAAACAGATATATTCATTTCTCCAATCAAAAGTTTGCATTTTCGTCTCAGTATTTCTCAAGTCATTTGCGTTTGATTTTTGTCAGCAATTCCTCGAGTTGAGTGTTTTCATTTCATTTCTCGAGTCAATTGTATTTAATTCTCGGCGTGAATTTTCGAGCCAATTGTGTTTCAATTTGATTGCGAGTTTCTCGAGTCAGTCGTGTTTCATCTCAAAGTTATTTCCTAATTTGTTTTCCAATTGATTGCATTCCGTCTTGAGCTGATTGTTGGAATTATAATTTCCATTTTTACCATTCCACAATTCATTCATTCATTTAGTCAGCATTCAACCATATAATTCCTTCATTCTTTCTTTGATTTGTTCACTTCAAAATGAAGCTCTTCTGTCATGAAAATTTGGAATATGGTACTCTGTGCTCCATACCCAGAATATATCCCTTTAATTATTCTCATGTCTTGGCTGCAAGGCCACAGGATGAGCTTCATACAGGCCAGACTACAAATAGGTCCTCTAATGGACTCTGCTGCATCATAGGCAGCGAAAAACCGATAAATAATCCTCCTTCAGACAGGAGAGCCTAATCATAACAAATAAATGAGATTTCATAAGAAGTGCAAACTCTGCACGAGAAAACGATTATCTTGCCTTCCACAACATCATCCTTTGAAGTCAGTGAAAAATGGAGTTCAATGTAAACTTAATAAACAAGTAAAGTCCAAAGGGCATTTCACAAAACTCTGGATAATTAACTTTATATCCTTCACTTTTTACACCCAAAATCACCATGTTCATCCGTATGCAGCACCTGGATGCTGGTTGCATCAGATTGTGGGATGCAGCTGTGCTACTGATGCATCACCTCCCTGCAGATCAGGGCAGGAATTTATAATTTGGTCAGGGTGCCGGCACACAAAGGCCCAACTTTATCCAGATGTGCTGCAAGGTCTTTAACTTGCACAAGGCAGGCTAGCAGGTGGGACAGTCTGCTTCCTGTTCCATCCGAAGGTAAGTGGACTCATGGATGCAACGTCCTACCCGTGAAATACCAGGGTGACAATTTATAGTCAGGTCAGGAATCAAACCCACACGAGACAGCTCGAAAGTGAGCATATGCTATCTCTGAGCTCGCCCTACCTCGCCCACTTGTAGAGTGCTGGGGACATCTGGTGGTCGAAATTCCAACAAAGCTTCACAGAGATCAATAATACAACTAGATGGTATTCATAGAATACATAACCCACGCAGTCTTGAGAAGGACTTGGTGCGAGCCAACTATTTTGTCACCAAACCAGCTCAAATCCACCTACTTTTGTCATACCTCGTCCACAACTTTTTGAGATATCATGATGTATATAGTTTTTAACCGTATCTCTCAGTTTTAGAAATTAGGCCGATGTTGACACTTTGACCTCAAAAATAATTGGTGGTTGACTTCAGCGACCTGATATACAAATCCTCTTCAAATTTCAAATCAATCGGATAAAAATTGACAATTTCAGAAATTTGACCTTTACACCTGCGTTGACCTATTCACCGATGTTGACCTTTGGCCAATGTTGACCTCAAAAGAGTGACCGCTATATCACATGGTCATGTAACATGTGGTAAACTTTCAGTTTCCTCCGCTGAATGGTTTTCAATGTACGCTCTTAACAAAATGAAGACACGTACGATGTACAGTGCCTACAGAAAGTCTACACGTCCCCCCTTTCAAAATTTTCACCTTTTGTTGCCTTGTAGCCTGGAATTAAATTTCATTAAATCAGACTTTACCCACCATTATTTACACATCGTCACCCACAACTTCCAAGTGAAAAACAAATTCTACAAATTTCAGAGAATTAACTATAAATACAAAACTAGAATATTTTGGGTAGATAAGACCCAAAAGACTGAGATGAACCAAAAGTCTCGAGGACCTGAAAGACCCACAAGACCCCTAAAGCACTGTAGACCCTTTAAGACTCCACTTTAAATGGATGATGTGTGTGTGTGTGTGTGTGTGTGTGTGTGTGTGACATGTTTTTTGTGAAGTTACACTAGAGCGTTCTGATGTGGAATGTGATGCACCAAAATGATCGTCATGATTTCCTGAATTGATTGGGTTATTTAACTACAAAGAACCCAGAAGAATTCCCATATTTTAAACACATGCCCCAGAGAGAGATAGTAGTTAGTATTATTTGGCAAGATAATAACGAAAGTATAATCTCTGCGCTGGCCCAAGCACCTCTGGGCTTGGTGAAAGGCAAACAAAGTTCAACCAGTGAGCAGGCAGTTATGCAATAAGCCTTGAAGACCAATGAAATTTGGTCCAATGGCACACAGGCCCACTAGTAATTCTAAAGGGTAATTCTAAACAGTTCTAAAGGATAATTCTAAGGATTCTATCGGGTCATTATAAAAGGTTCAGAGGGTAGATCTCAAGGTATTGAAAAGGTAATTCTAAAGGTTATAATAAGGTAGTTAATGTGTTCTAAAGATAATTCTAACGGATTCTAAAGATATATCTAAAAAAAATATAAGGTAATTCTATGGGTTTTGTTACTTTCTAGGCTTTTGCTATTTCGTCCTAAAAGTTG
>CM068954.1:21403117-21422000 GCA_035128595.1 Eptatretus atami
GAATGCCATATTAAGGTATGTAGGGCAGCTTCATAGGTCTTTCATAGCAAGGCATTCTATTACAAAAGAAATAACAAAAATAATGATAACATTGAGCAAACCATACATTAATTAATACAAATAATATTTACATAATAATAGTAGTAGTAGTAGTATCATTTGGCAAGAATAATAACGAAAGTATAATCTCTGCGCTGGCCCAAGCACCTCTGGGCTTGGTGAAAGGCAAACCAAAGTTCAACCAGTGCAGCAGGCAGTTATGCAATAAAGCCTTGAAGACCAATGAAAATTGGTCCAATGGACCAACAGGCCACTAGTAATTCTAAAGGGTAATTCTAAACAGTTCTAAAGGATAATTCTAAAGGATTATGGGTCATTATAAAAGGTTCAGAGGGTAGATCTCAAGCTAAAAGTGCCAAACTGAACTGAATGACGATGTTGGTTCATACGGGCCTTAAGGGTTTGCTGAGTTTCTCCTTTGTAGGTCTCATTGCAAGATGGGTCTCCACATCTGATTCATGTGGGTCTCCAAGTCATATTTCTGATCCTTCCGGATCTTGTCCTTTAAAAAGGAACCAAAACACTCAGACCACCTCAACGTTAATCTATCTATTGATACCCTCAAAAATAGGTATGATGTGTCTTTTTCCAATTTCCGAATTATAGAGTAGGTAATTTTGTGATTAAAAGTAAAAAAATCTTCTTCAGATTGTACGTGATGTCACACCATGAAGGCGAGCGCCACTTCAGGATTGTTCACAGGTTACATTGTGTACAATTTAACTCAAGCGGGGAATAATTTTTCACAAATATGCCGAGTCGATGCATCCTTTGTGCTTATATAGTAATACAAACCGAGATGGTTTCATTCCACACCAACGGCCGAAAGACCCTAATTTTGCCAGAAATTGGACGAGGTTTGTCCGAAATACCCGAGTGTGGATCGGGCCTACAAAATGTTCACTTTTCTGCTTGGAACACGTTACAGAGCATTGTTATGAAACAACAGAGATGGCTAGATCTTGTGGTTATCTGCCACGATTGAGAGAGGATCCCATCTCCATGACTAAGCAGAAGAAACTTCTGTTGCTTGAAACTATAACACCATCTCTACCCAGCTACCGGCACATGTACACATGCGATTTGAGCAGTGAATCAAACACCTGTTGCCATTGCCCAGCAGTTCCCACAAGAGCACCTGAAAATATTTATCAATTATCAACAAAAATTTCCACAAATCAAATAAACCACCAATTTAAAGTATGTACAGTATGTATCATCATCTACTCCGAGAGGATTTGACCAAGGACGCTAAAACTTTCAGGGCACCCCCCCCCCTTCCACCATCCTCCCATCAACCATTACCCCCATAATAGCCACAACCAGCCCACACACCATACCCCCTCTCCACCAGAGCACCACTCTCCCCTCCACTGGGGTGGGACATCAACACCTCACGGACACGACGTTGGGACACAGCATGGATACAAATGGCATCCAGGGAAAGTATGAAACAGGATGATCCCATGACGTAGAAACACCTGGTCAGCCTGCAACAATGGGACAAAGCATTCGTCGCCCATTTTGTCCACAGTGTCCGAGGGTGCTGGGCGATGAAGGGTATTGCTGCTCGAGTAATATATAAACCAATATGTAATATATGGGACAAAGCTATAACATCTCTTCCATACCATCTGTAACCATCACGTAACACCCAGATTGGTGTACAGACCAACTCACCCTACCACAGGCAGAAGTCACATGGCGATTATCAAACTTCTTCTTCACTTCAATATCTAAGCCTGGTGTTGGCTTCGTGGTTAGGGTGGCTGCCTTGAGATCATAGGGTCCTGAGTTCAAGGTTGGCTGGCTTGAGATCCTAGGGTCCTGAGTTCAAGCCTTGTTTGTCACTTAATTAACACCAGTTTAGGTTGACTCAGCCTGTAAGGTCAGTGAAATGAGTGCCAGTGTAATGGTATAGATAGATGCACAGCATCAGCAGGATAGTTGTGACCCAACAAAATGATAGCAACCCAGCAGCCAAGTTGCCATTTGCAAGAAGAGCTTCAACATATTCTGTTGTGACAAAGGTGAGTGGATTCTCACTGAAGCATTGGATTTACTGGCAAGTTCAGCTTTTTTCAATGATAAGTTTTTACAGGATTTATTCGACTGGATGAATAATAACAACCTACATCAATTTATTGCATATGATGCTGATGATAACTTAAATTCACAACAATGTTGATGAGTGCCTTTGGTCAAATATGTCCTACATTGATCAAGTGTTTGGTTGATCACTTTGAATCCTTTCACTGAGTACTGTTTTCGAAGACCCAAGACTCAATTTAGTGATGGTGTTACATGAATAAAAAAATTAATAACGTTTCTTTTTGTTTTAGGATTGGTCTTACTTTGACTTCCCTGCTCTAGGGTCATGACAATAGGATCGAGTTTGGAGTTGTTTAACACGCCCATAATTATCCTATTTTACATACCCAAAAGCCTACACGTCATGTTTAACATACCCATACATGTGCTGTTTAATATTCCCATACATGTACTGTTTAATATTCCCATACATGTGCTGTTTAACATACCCATATATTTCATGTTTAACATACTCATATATTTCATGTTTAACATACCCATACATTTCATGTTTAACATACCCATACATTTCATGTTTAACATTCCCATACATGTGCTGTATAATATTCCCATACATGTGCTGTTTAACAAACCCATACATGTTATGTTTAACACACCTATACATTTCATGTTTAACATTCCCATACATTTCATGTTTAACATACCCATACATTTCATGTTTAACATACTCATATTTCATATTTAACATACCCATAAATTTCATGTTTAACATTCCCATACATTTCATGTTTAACATTCCCATACATTTCATGTTTAACATTCCCATACATGTGCTGTATAATATTCCCATACATGTGGCTGTTTAACATACCATACATGTCATGTTTAACACCCCATACACTTCAATGTTTACCATCCATGCATTTCATGTTTAACATTCCCATACATGTGCTGTTTAACATATCCATAGATGTGCTGTTTAATATTCCCATACATTCATGTTAAACATACCATACATTTCAAGTTTAACATACCCATACATGTCATGTCGAACATACCCATATATTTCATGTTTAACACACCCATACATGTGCTGTTTAATATTCGCATACATGTGCTGTTTAACATACCCACATCATGTAATTTAACATACCCATATATTTCATGTTTAACATATCCCATACATGCCATGTTTAAACATACACATACATGTCATGTTTAACATACCCATATATTCATGTTTAACATACCCATAATTTCATGTTTAACATACACATACATTTCATGTTTCACGATGCACATACATTCATGTTTAACATACCCATATATGTCATGTTTAACATTCCCATTATTTCATGTTTAACATACACATATATTTCATGTTTAACATGTACATACATTGTTATATTTAACATACCCGTACATGTTATGTTTAACATACCCATACATGTCATGTTTAACATACCATACATTCATGTTTAACATACCCATACATGACATGTTTAACATACCCATACATGACATGTTTAACAACCCATACATTCATGTTTAACGTACCCATACATATCATGTTTAACATAACACATATATGTCATGTTTAACATACACATACATGTCATGTTTAACATACCGCATATTATGTCATGTTAACATTCCCATATATTTCATGTTTAACATACCATATATTTCATGTTTAAAATACCCATATATATCATGTTAACATACACATATATTTCATGTTTAACATGTACATACATGTTATATTTAACATACCGTACATGTTATGTTTAACATACCCATACATGTCATGTTTAACATACCCATACATTTCATGTTTAACATACCCATAAATTTCATGTTTAACATACCATACATGACATGTTTACATACCCATACATTTCATGTTTAACATACCCATATATATCAATGTTTAACATACACATATATTTCATGTTTAACATACACATACATGTCATGTTTAAACATACCCATATATGTCATGTTTACATTCCCATGTATTTCATGTTTAACATACCCATATATTTCATGTTTAACATACCCATATATTTCATGTTTAACATACATTTCATGTTAACATACACATATATTTCATGTTTAACATTCCATATATGTCAAGTTTAACATACACATACATGTCATGTTTAACCATACCCATATATGTCATGTTTAACATTCCCATATATTTCATGTTTAACATACCCATATATTTCATGTTAACATTACACATACATTTTATGTTTAACACACCATACATGTGCTGTTTAATGTTCGCATACATGTCTTTTAACATACGCCACACATGTCATGTTTAACATACCCATTTATTTCATGTTTAACATACCCATTATTTCATGTTTAACATACCCATACATGCCATGTTTAACATACACATACATGTCATGTTAACATACACATACATGTCATGTTTAACATTCCCATATATTTCATGTTTAACATACCATATTTTAATGTTTAACATGCACATACATGTTTATGTTTAACATACTCGTACATGTTATGTTTAACATACCCATACATGTCATGTTTAACATACCCATACATTTCATGTTTAACATATCCCATATATTTCATGTTTAACATTCCATACATGACATGTTTAACATACCCATATATATCATGTTTAACATACACATACATGTCATGTTTAACATACCCATATATGTCATGTTTAACATTCCCAAAATATTTCCTGTTTAACATACCCAAACATTTCATGTTTAACACACCCATACACTTCATGTTTACCATCCATACATTTCATGTTTAACATACCCATTATATCATGTTTAACATACACATACATGTCATGTTTAACATACCCATATATTTCATGTTTAACATACACATACATTTCATGTTTAACATACACATATATGTCATGTTTAACATACATGTCATGTTTAACATTCCATATATTCATGTTTAACATACCCATATATTTCATGTTTAACATACACATACATGTCATGTTTAACATACCCATACATTTCGTGTTTAACATACACATACATTTCATATTTAACAACACATAATTCATATTTAACATACCCATACATTCATGTTTAACATACCTGTACATGTTATGTTTAACATACCCATATATGTCATGTTTAACATTTCCATACATGTCATGTTTAACATACCCATATATGTCATGTTTAACATTCCATACATGTCATGTTAACTACCCATATATGTCAGTTTAACATACCATACATTTCATGTTTAACATACCCATACATGTCATGTTTAACATACCCATACATGACATGTTTAACATACCCATACATGACATGTTTAACATACCCATACATTTCATGTTAACATACCCATACATTTATGTTAACATACCCATATATTTCATGTTTAACATACCCATACATAACATTTTAACATACCCATACATTCATGTTTAACATACCCATACATGACATGTTTAACATACCCATACATTTCATGTTTAACATACCCATACATTCCGGGCTTCGGGGTCTGGTTGAGCAACAAAGCTGGAGAGTGTAATTACTTTGAACAAATGCAGAATCCAGGTATTGAAAATCCCAAATACAAAGGAAAACATACGAGTTGGTATTGCAATTGCCATCGCTGTCAACTCTTAGTTCGATTCACGACTTGGTCTTAACTTTAATTAAAATTACGGTCCGGTGTATCACAGCAGGGATCACTGCATTTCATAGCCGTTCTTTCGCTGGGGCAGAAAGCCGGCGTCCATCTGATTTTGGCTGTATTCAAAGATTACACGGTATCTTTGAAAAGAGAAGGCTGTATGCTGTGCCACTATCCGCTAAAAAATTCCCTGCTTGGGTTCACCATGTAAGCACTTCATGCACAGGTACAGGTCATTGGTATGTGGATTGGCACAGACATTTGGGCGAAACAGCTTCCTCCTGTCTTTTTGATGTGAATTGGTGCAGAAATGCAACGGCAAGATGTGATGCATGAATGCTGGCCGAATGGCCTTTTTGTGACTATTTTCTCGTGTTTCTAAATCCTTGTTCAACATTCCACTGGCACAGTTTGCAAAAGAAAAAGGACACTAAATACTGTAACTTTCAGTGTACAACCCTAAAACAATTAAGGCAGTGTCTGATGGTTATTTAATATAGGTCTGAGGTCATAAAAACAAATAAACAATGGTCTTCAAGTGCTTTTTAACTATTTTGATGGAGATTTAGGTGTGTTGTACATGGTGTACACGTACAATTTCAGCCATTTTATTGTCAAGATGGTCCGACAATTCTGTCTTTAGGGGGCGCCAGCTCACATTAAAATGACCAAGAACCGGTTACATGTCTATGGATGGTGTATTGGAAGGAAGCATCACAAATTATTTCACTCTCAGGTGGTGTATTGTGTTCACTGTGATGTGAACGTTTGAATACTTATGATTCAAATGGAGTTCATTGTTATAGATATATACATATATATATATATATATATATATATATATATATATATATATATATATTATATATATATATATATATATAATAATATACAGTGTCTGCCACGTGTTGTGTTGTGTTGAGTTGTCACTGAAACTGCTCCCTCAAACTTTTGAGACATCCTACCAAACTTCCGGGCTGACACTACCTCTCCCATGTGTATGTATGTCCTCAGGGTATTTTTTGGGGGGGGGGGGAAACTTAAATCTTCAACTTAAATTGCTTAGAGAAATGTATTATCATGAATATTACAATTACATTTGCAAAATAAATGTTTGCATTCTGCTTGTATAAATCCTGACAACACGGCAGCTCATGTACTTATCCTCAGTTAAAACAAGCCGGTCTCTATCGCGTCGTGTGGTGAGGTGTTTGAATTGCCCAGTGGGAGTTTTGAATTATGTGGAGGTGAGATGTTTTAAATAATGTGGTGGTTACATGGTGGTGCATTTTTTAATAATCTACGAGACGACCGTGAACCTGTTGGGTTCCCGTTGTGACAGCGGTTGATGAAAAAAAATCACTTCAAGAAAAAAAAAAGATAGCTCCGGCGAACTATAACCGCTGAGGTTGTTTACATTGATCAAATTCTCCGAAGAGTACTTGACTGAATCGGAATTGATTTTTTAAATAATTTTCCATTGCCGATTTGAATGAAACTTGATACTGCACACCGCAGACGAATGCCGAGTAAGTTGGCCTAAATTTTTGCGCTATCGTGTACCGTTTTGGTGGTGGTAAGGAAGCGACAGTTGTGGGTTAAGCATTGTAAGGCAGTGGTGGAGAGCATGTTACCACCCAGCACAAGCCTTTGGTGTTTGTGGTATGGATGGAGAAAAGGTCGGAGGTTAAGTGTAGGGGTCGGAAGATTATTATGTGTGGGAAGTGTAGGGCAAACATCGTCCTTGAGGGCTAGGTATGATCAACTTAACGAAGAAGTGGAAGGTTTAGAGGAGGAGTGGAAGAAGTATGGAGAGGCGCTTAGTGCATTGCAGAAGTTTTGAGTGCAAGGACATCAGGAAAGGGTACATCACCGTAGGATAGAAACCAGGTATGGTGGATAGAGGAGGGAGCAAAAGCAGTTGGTGAAAAGGAGGTTTGGAAGAGGATACAGAATATAAAGGATAGAGGGAGACAGCCAGATACGAGGTTGCTGCACCTACATGGGCAGAAGAAGAAAGCAGCAATGAGAGCTATAGATAAGGTGAGGAATGATATGGAAGAGGAGGTGTACAACAAGTTGGAAGAGGATGGTGGGAGGAAAATGATATATAAATTGGCTCGTGAAATGGATTAGGAGGGTAAGGACATGAAGGGGGAGGGTGATTAAGGATGGTGGTGTGAGGTTCGTGACAGATAGGGGGACAGCATTGAAGGTGTGGGAAGGGTATTTCAAAGAGCTTTTGAACCGGGAAGGCAGAAATGGCGAGTTGGAGCTTCCATGTTATGTGGAGGGGAAAGTGGAGTTGGTGGAGATCACAGAGGAGGAAGTGCAGATGGCATTGAAGAGGTCGAAGAAGGGAAGAGCGCCAGGTATTAATGAGGTGTATACAGAGATGATAATTGCAGCGGGAGAAGTCGTAGTCAGTTGAATGTTTGTATTAGAGAGGGTTCAATTCTGGATTGGAGGACAAGGTTAATTGTGCTGATAGGGAAGGAGAAGGGAGATGTTCAAAATCCTGGGAAGTACAGGGGCATCGCGCTCATAAGTCATGCAATGAAAGAGCTCAAGAGGATTCTAGACGTGAGGATAAGGAAGTGTGGAGATGGAGATCGGTGAAGAGCAGCAGGGGGTTAGAAAGGGTAGGGGGACGACGAATGGGATGTTCACGCTGATACAGCTTGTGGAAAAGAAGTTGGAGGTGCAAGGTGAAATGGCATTGGGATTTGTGGACCTGAAGAAGGCCTTCAACACTGTCCCAAGAGAGACGGTGATGGCAACACTGAGATGGATGGTGTTATGTTCTTTCTTCAGTGTTATATTCTTTCCAAATATGTTGTTGTTGGTGTTGTTGTTGAATTGCTGGATGTTGAGAGATTGCGAGAAGATGATGAGGTAAGGGGGAGGGGCATGTGGGAGACATCATCTTAACGGAGTTGGAGATATGTGAACGTTAGGTGCTGTGGAATAAATGGACTTTTGCCTTGCAATCATTTGCATTGTTTAGTGTCTGTTTAACGACATAACAGATGGGTGTGCCAGAAGCAGAATTTAGGTTGGTGGAAGAGATGTGCAAGGGAATGAAGGGAAGAGTTTGGTTGGTTCTGGGATGTCTGAGGAGTTCAGCGTGAACATTGGTTTGAGGTAGTGAAGTGCTCTCAGCCCTCTCATTTTTATCATGGTCAGAGGCGGTGTTATTCATTTGGGGCCCCTGTGCAAAATGCAATAGTGGCTCACTGGGGCCGCTGTGACTGTGAGCCCTGTCAATCTGTCATCATGCTAAAATATGCAATTTGGCATCCATTGACAGTCTGTCTGACGTCGATGTATTCGGTCGTTACTTATAGAATCTCAACCAATTAAGCTTGCCAAGGGGACTACGGTCACATGGCAAAGGTTGTAGCGACTTCATTTGCCCCTCACCAGGAGTTCCGAAGGAGGGCCTGCAAATTCCCTTCGTAAATGTATACCGTGTAGCACCGCTCCCGGAGGTGGTGGGAGAGGGTGTTACGAGTGCCCGTTTTATTACCTTTTTCACCCTTGGAAAGGTGTATATTAGGGATACAACTTTTTTGCAACTCCATAGTCCTGTATCATATTCTGATGAGCTTTTGCTAGAAAACAATGAAATCAATGTTTTTTTTGTATTTGTTCAAAAAAGTTCACCCATGACTAACTTTGAAATTTTTATACTCGGTTGCATTTGGGTGGATTTCCAAAAACTAGAACCCTGTTTAATTATTTATTTAACTTTAAAAAAGCCTTACTACCCTACAAGACTGCTTTGAAATCCTTGACAAATCATGGAACAAGAGCCATCAAAACTAAACATCAGCAGAAGCAATCAATGCGTGAGCGAGCAATTAAGGTCATGCAAGTCATGCAAATTTCAAAGTTAGTCATGGGTGAACTTTTTTGAACAAATACAAAAAAAACATTGATTTCATTGTTTTCTAGCAAAAGCTCATCAGAATATGATACAGGACTATGGAGTTGCAAAAAAGTTGTATCCTAGTGTATATACCCAACAGCTTGAGCATTGTCCCACATTTTCATGGCATTTTCCCCAAGGCCACTTCAAATTTTCTGTGATTACAATAAAGGCAACCACCTAATCTCACCGCCAACCGGAGACACAAAGTCACTCAATAAGCTGATCCATTGGGTGTGCTCCATTACCAATCAGCTTGCTATCGCTTGCCTCGGCAACCGTTCCTTATCAACTGTTTTGTTGGACTGCTTGCTTGAGGGCTTAACCCACTTGGCGAGCGCTAGCTAGCTGCTTGGTAATGGAACGCATCTCAGTACATGTGCCTTGTGTTGAGCTGTTCTCACTTTCAGCAGCTCTGTGGTAGTTTCGTTTCATCCTCAGGACAGGTGCTTTGATACATCTCTGATTTAAAATCCACAACGTTCCTCCTTTCACATGGGTTAGTCCATTTACTAATGAGGGGGTGTTTTGTGTACATTTATAAACCGTTTAAGCGGAGTTATAATTCCACTTGCTTAACCTCACCCCCTAATTTTGTAATCGTCCTGTCTAGTTAAACATCAGGTTTAACATGTTTTTCATCGATTCATTGCGTGACAGTACTTTCTTGCAGTCTTGTGCATCTGTGTTAGCTGGGGGTCCCTCGTTCTCTCGGGGCCCCATGCAATTGTATGAGTTACATGCCCTTAACGCCACTTCTGATCATGGTGATGGAGCAGGTAAGCAGGAAGGTGAGCTTGAGGAGTAGTATGGTGAGGATGTTGTATGCAGACGATCGGGCTGTTGTGGTGGAGAGTGGGCGGAAGATGCAGGAGGTACTGGGGAGTGGAAGGAGGCATTTGAGAAACATGGGCTGAAGACGAGTATGGAGAAGACTGAGGGGATGTGAGTCAGGCAGCAGAGAAAGGAAATGAATATCAGGTTAGAGGGGAAGGAGATCAGACAGGGAAATAGGTTAGAATAGCTGGGAGGAACAGTGACCAGGAATGGTAAGTCTGAGCGAGAGGTGCAGAGGAGGATTCAGGTGGGTGCGAGTGCATGGAGGAAGGTGGAGGGAGCGATGGCAGACAGAAAGATATCAAGAAAATTGAAAGGGAAGGTTATAATGTGTGTCACGTCGGCCTACCTTTACGGACTGGAGACAGAGACAACAACGACTGGCACTGAGAGAGAGACAACAACAAAGGCTGCAGATTTGTGAGAACAACTGGCTCAGGAGGATTGTGGGTGTGAAGAGGGTGGATAGAAGGAGGATGGTTGAACTGAGGGAGAAGATTGGCTGAGATGGGCTGGATACTTGGTGCTGATGGGGGAAGAGAAAATGGCAAAGAAAGCGGATAGGTTGAGGGACAAAGGTAAGAGGAAAAGAGGTTGACCACGGTTGAGATGGGAGGATTGTGTGAAGAGTGATATCTGTCAGGTAGGGGTGGTTGGGGAGTGGAGAGAGATGGCTGAGGACAGAGGGAGGAGGAGTATTGTGGTGAAGGCAGGGCAGAAGCTTGGTGCCATTGGACCTCACCTCTAATAAAGGGAAGAGGAGGAGGAGAAGAAGAAGAATACTGTTTTTGGCCCTATTTTTCAATAGTGAAGAATCACTTTAAAAATTAAAAAAAATTCTGGTAGTTGGATCCGGATCTTCACCAAAATCTAATCATTTCGTCCTTGGCGCACACCCAACCTGCCCACCAGATTTCATGTAGATCCGTCCACAACTTTTTGAGATATCATGCACACAGATAGACAAGGAGGGGTGAAAACAAAACGTCCTTCCACCTTCAGTGGCGGAGGTAACAAGTGAACAAACTATGTCTATATTGTTCTTTTTTTATGGTTATAGCAGAGTTTTCAAGCTCTACTCAGGTCTTTGTCCTGTATTGTTTAATAAGTAACTCAGTCCACCCACCTATTGTTATGTACATACATATAACAATACAGGACACAAGCATGAGTATGGAGGACATCAGTGGACATTTACATGAATTACAAGGACATCAGTAGACGACGAATAAACACATCTGGTTTTATGGGATTTGAACCTGGGTTCTCAACATCATGAGCCTGGAGTTCACGTGTGAACAAGAACAGCCAACCCGGTGTTGTATTTGTTACTGGGTTTTGTAATAATGAATGGTTATGATGATTATAGTGTGCAAGGGATTGTTAAGAGCGTCTAGAATATGAAAGCACATGAGGAGTACATACTGTACGAAGTGAGTGAATAATTCACACAAGTTTTTCCCCACCAACTATTCCTCACCACGCCCACTCCCCACCCCTCCCCTTAGCCCCTCCCTTTACCTGACAAACAGCCCCACTGCTTGTCGCCCTGTCTTGTCTCAGGTTGCGGCCACAAGGACTGCACAACTCCAATTAAAAGGTAAAAACTCTTCCTTTCTTTTAAAACTTTTGCAATGCAATAATTCTAAAATTGTGTTGTAAATATCCGCCTCTTATGAATCTAACAAATAGTTTTCAAGTTGCTAATCAGTGATAATTGTGATTTATGTGTAAATCTGAACCGCCTTGTTGCTGTCCATAGAATGCCCTATAGCTGGGTAATGTGGGTGCGTTTAACATACCAGAGAAGCGGCCAGAGAGATGACATCTCTCATGATCACTTTTCACACTTCACAGGGATAGCTTGAAACAGAGAAATGAAGACCCGCGTTTGGATCTGTCTGGGTAAGTTTCTGGTCCAATTGATGGAATGCCATTTTCAAAACGAATTTTTTATCATGATCATCATGATCATCATCATCATCATGATCATGATCATGATCATGATCATGATCATCATGATCATCATCATCATCATGATCATCATCATCCCCTGGTTTTACATCGTGATCAGGTGTCAACGGTTCCGTCAAGTCGCAATGCAGGTTCACATAATTGGTCTGCTTGTGTCCATATTAGATGACATGTATCAGTTTTGATAGGTTTACTGTGGTTTGACTCTTTGCAGGTCTGAGTAAATGTATCATGCAAACCCCTTCAGCATTACTTGTAGAATAGTTACATGGGTCAAACAGTACAAAACAGTCTCGTTATGCTCTTGTCAGACAATATCCCATGGACACACCTGTTCCTGATGCTGTTAATTTACTACTAGCATAACCCGCGCTCTGCGCGACATGTTGGGGTGGGTGTGTTTGAGAAAGGAACTGATGCAGAGTATCAGTAGTAATTTTACTTTAATGCAGTAAGTGGAATACGATTTCACTGTTTCAGAACCATTTTATTTACTTTTTTTTTGTACCATGCACCTCATATGGTCTTTGAGATAATGTAAGCCGAATATCACGTTACTCGAGCGCAGAACAAAGTCGAAGATAGCGTGACACGAAACCACAAACTCGGAAATAATATATAAGATGTAGAAATTAATTAAGTCAAGCATGACGTTGCAGAGGAAATGCCCGAATGTGTTATGATCCTGGAATTTGAAAACCGTTTTTTTTATTTCTTGGATCCAGAATACGATGAAGCTGATAAAGGGAGAGTCCAGACAGGCCTGTGATGATGTAATTGCGCTGAGAGATTTACAGTGAATTTATGTCAGTGTTGGGCAAGTCTTGGATAAGTCTTGCACAAACCTAGTGTGCTGACAATCACCACATGTGAGAGCTTTACAAACCAACTTTTGGAATGTATAAGATACAAAATTATCCTCAGTATAGCAAACACCACTTTTTAGTGGTTGTGTTGAGGCTGCCAAAAAATAAATGCACAAGGACAGAATGGATCAACACAGTTGGCTTGTGTCAGAAAATGGAATATATATATATATGGTGGAGTGTTATGGTGAGCAACATCGCAGATTATGTCTCGCACCGTAAGACCATCACACGTGAACTCCATGCTCACCATAACAGTCAAGAGGTGCGTGTAATGTTTAAACGATGAATGTGGTCATCAATGGTTAGATATTTATCGGAATGCCATCCTGATGAGAGCAAACAAGCCTGAATTCAGGATGGAATGCCGTTGAAGTCATGTGGATTCACTCCGATGGAGTGGTCCAATTGCATGACGATCAATTCTGGCCCTTCAGGGTTAGGATGTGTGTGTTTGTTTGACAATGTGCTTCAGCCTTTGGGCCGAGGGGTATGTGTATGCCAATGGGACAGTCTCGCTGGACTGTGAACTTTGGCCATGGAATTAAGGTGCACATCCAAAGTTGTTGAAATGTTTTGATTTTTTTGACCCTTTCTTTTGGATAAAAAAGGCGTCTTCAAAAGAGGCAAACAAGCCCAAAATCCAGATAGGCAGCTTCGTTTATAACAACAAAAAATAACAAAAATAATAACAACAAAAATAGCAATCAGAGATTGCAGGCCCTCACCAGGAGTTGTTTTGTGTGGTGTGGTCTGTAGTTTTGTGAGGTGTATGTTGTTTGGCATTTTGTGTACTGGTGTGTTACGTAATTCATAAGAGACATGATAATTAGAACTGCCACTTTATAAATGCTGGCAGTGATGACTGGTTCAGCCATTTCAGGGAAGAAGATTTTTGAAGGTTTTTAAAAAAAACAACAACAAACAATATGGCTGTTAAATCATGTGACCAATGACGTCATCAAAAAATGTTTGTGGACCAATTTATCCCGAGATGACACTCAAAAATTTTCACACTGATCTGATGTAGCGTTCTCCATATGCAATTATGACGTCATAAAAAAATCACTCATATTCCCCATCAGGAGTGCTTGCGATGTGCCGAGTTTCCATTTTTTCCTTCGTGCGGTTTCAGAGATTGAGGTCCAAAGTTTTTCCATTTTTCCAACATGGCTGCCACACCACGTGGCATATGTCATCATAATTATCATTAAAGCATTCTACATGAGTAGTCACACCAATGTTAAAAATTTAGTCTCAACCCGACACGCGGTTATGCAGAAAAACATGAAAGTTCTGTGCGGCCAAACAAACAAACAAGAAGATGACATCGTGCAGAGCACGACACTTGCAAAATCCATAAAACACATTTGACCTCCAAAATAATTGGTGGTTGAATTAAATGACCAAATATGTAACTCCTCTTCAAATTTCAAGTCAATTGGATGAAAATGGACAATTTTAGAAACCTGGCCTATGTTGTCCTTTTGGCCTATGTTAGTTGAATTCAGTGACCTAACATCGAAATTCTCTTCAAATTTCAAGTCAATGGGATGAAATTGAGGATTTTAGAAACACCACCTTAGTTGATGATCTTGGGTCTATGTTGACCTTTTGGTCCATGTTGAGCTCAAAAATAATTGGCTGGTTTAATTCAGTATTGTGAAATATAAATCCTCTTCAAATTTCAAGTCGATCAGATGAAAATTGAGGATTTTAGAAATATCACCTTTGTTGTTGACCTTTGGCATATGTTGACCTTTTGGTCCATGTTGACCTCCAAAATAAGTCGCTGGTTGAATTCAGTGACCTGAAATAAATCCTCTTCAAATTTCAAGTCAATCGGATACAAATTGAGGATTTTAGAAATTTGTCAAATTTGTTGACCTTTGGCCAATGTTGACCTTTTGACCTCAAAAACAACAGGCTTCTTGCTTATGCCAAACTGTACCATGGGGTGAAGTTTCGTGAAGATCGGTTTAAATTTGTGACCAGTAGGTGATTGACAGACAGACAGATAGACAGACAGACAGAATAACAAAATCGACTGACCCAATATACTTGAAAAATCTTTGATTTTTAAAGTAACAAACAAACAGACACAAATGCAATTTCCTCTCCTTTGGCGAGGGCAAAAATAATAATTTTCAGATGGCATATTTTTGAGCTACCTCTCTCAATGGTAATGACTCTGGTTCCATCCGACAGAGTTTGACTTGGTGCAGCATCCTTTTCTATCGTAATTTTAATAGCTTGAAAGGATTCCACGAAAAGGATGCAAAACTGCATTCCTTTGTAACGGAATAGTAAAGCATCAGAGGGGTGGGCAGGACTACGACTGTCAATCAGCCTGATGGGGACAGGACCACTGGACACATTTGTCCGAAGGTGAATCAGACATATGTGGCTGTGTGTAACGGTATATATGTATATTGTAACGATGTCTAATATATATATATATATTGTGAGTGAGTATATATATATATATACTGATATATAGCGAGAGAGCCGTTTATATATATGAATAGAGCGGATTGAATGACACTTATATGGGAACAGTGAAATAGCTCATACCTAAATATGTTATGTGGATTAATAGAATGAGATATAGTATAAATGTATATATATATATATGAATATATATTTATATGTATATATATGTATATATGTATAATATATGTGTTAATGTATATATATGTATATGTATGTTTGTATATAATATATTAATATATATATATATATATATATATATGTATTAGGGTGGTCCGAAAATACAAACTTCAACTTTTCAAATGTGCTTTTTATTTTTTGGTTCCACTTGGGAAGAAAAAAAATTGAGTGAAGTTTCATTTGATTTCAACAAATTTTACCTGTCACACGACCCTGTTCTTTTGTGCATGACGTCAAACTGTGACTGAACTGTACAGAGTTGTGTTTAAATCTCAGCTTGGTGATTCTTTGGAGGTTAATATAAACCTCTTCACTGCAGAAGCAATATTTTTAGGAGTGCAGCAACTCAACAGGAAGGATTCTTGTTTCATTTTGCATTTAACTGTCGAACAGCCACAATGCTATAATTCATGGATTCAGAGACTGGAACACTGTATTTTTCACACCTGTGTGACAGTGGTTAATAAAGCCGTACATGAACCATATTTGTACCAATACTTTTCTTATTAATACGACCATTTTAGGAAAAAGCACCTTGAGAAAGTCCTTTTTGGTTTAGGTGTACCAGTAAGGACCACCTAATATGTATGTGTATATATATATATGTATATGTGCATATATATATGTATAGTATTGTATGTATATGTATGTATATAATATATATATGTATATAATATATACAGCTCTAGAAAAAAATAAGAGACCACTCCAAAAATTTTTCAATCAGCATCTCTACATGTGTGGCAGCCATTCCATTCCAGTGTCTGTTGAATTCCACACAGGCACCCCTCATTCTACTTAGTGAGGTACGGATTAGGTGATCACCTGAACCGAATCTTATTTAACAAGGAAAACTAAAAAACCATGCTGTGTCATCACTATCCTCTTGCAATAGGACCAGCTGGATGCAAAACAGGGCTAGTCGTACTCAAAAGTAATTGGAATAAAAAAAAAAACTATTGACCATGCCAAAGATTGAAAAGAAAAGTTTGAGTGAGGAAAAGAAGGGTTCAATTCTGGCTTTACTGTTCACTGGCAGAGGATACAGTGTGTGTCACGTTGCTTCCATCCTTAAAATTTCAAAGACGGCGGTTCATAAGAACAAGGTCAAGCAGCAGACATTGGGGACAACAAAGCTACAGACTGGCAGAGGGAGAAAACGACTTTCCACTGACCGAGATGACCGCCAACTCATTCGAATGTCACTCAACAACCATAGGATGACATCAAGTGACCTACAAAAGAATGGCAAATGGCAGCTGGGTGAAGTGCACGGCAGTACGGTTCGAAACAGGCTCCTAGGGGCAGGGCTGAAGTCGTCAAAGCTAGAAAAAAGCCCTTCATCAATGAGAAGCAAAGAAGAGCCAGGCTGAGGTTTGCAAAGAAATAAGGATTAGACCGTATAGGACTGGAGTAAGGTCATCTTCTCTGATGAGTCCAATTTTCAGCTTTGCCCAACACCTGGTCGTCTAATGCTTAGACAGAGACCTGGAGAGGCCTACAAGCCACATTGTCTCGCACCCACTGTGAAATTTGGTGGAGGATCGGTGATGATCTGGGGTGCTTCAGCAAGGCTGGAATCGGGCAGATTTGTCTTTGTGAAGGACTCATGAATCAAGCCACATACAAGGTTGTCCTGGAAGAACACTTGCTTCCTCTGCTCTGAGAATGTTCACCAACTCTGAGGATTGGTTTTTCCAGCAGGACAATGCTCCATGCCACACAGCCAGGTCAATCAGGTGCGGATGGAGGACCATCAGATCTAGACCCTGTCATGGCCAGCCCAATCTCCAGACCTGAACCCATTGAAACCTCTGGAATGTGATCAGAGGAAGATGGATGGTCACAAGCCATCAAACAAAGCCAGATGCTTGAATTTTTGCACCAGGAGTGACATAAAGTCACCAACAGCAATGTGAAAGACTGGTGGAGAGCAAGCAAGACGCATGAAAGCTGTGATTGAAAATCAGGTTTATTCCACAAAATATTGATTTCTGAACTCTTCCTAAGTTACAACATTAGTATGTGTTTGTTTAAAAATGAATATGAACTTGTTTTGTTTATATTATTTGAGGTCTGAAAACATGAATCTTTGTTGTTATTTGATCAGTTTTCATTTCTGCAAATAAATGCTCTAAATGACAAATTTTTATTCGGAATTTGGAAGAAAGTTGTCAGTAGTTTATAGAATAAAACAAAATGTTCATTTAACTCAAACACATACTATAAATAGTAAAACCAGAAAAACTGAGAATTTTGCAGTGGTCTCTTAATTTTTCCAGAGCTGTATATATATATATATATATATATATATATATATATATATATATATATATATATATATTGTTACGAATTCGCGCCTGCCGGTGTGCGATCGGCCGCGTACCTCTAATCGCAACTGCGTCGCCCACGGACGGACAATTCAGTCGTGACTTTCCGAGCTAACGCCGGAACCTGTCAAGGGTGGGTCTTCAACCCCACCACGGCCATGCCAATTGTCTACCCGTGCAAGATAGGGTCACTCGCGAATTCGATATACCTAAGTACCTGCGCGGGGAGCCGACCGGGCAGCCGTACCTCGACGCAGGTCGGCTTGGGACACGAACCGCTTAAGCCGTCCGTTCCGTTCTGCAGTGATAACCGAGCGGGTATTATGCCGACCTCTGCCGGATCCTGATTCTATTTATCGGGTGTTTGAAACCCCACTATTTATTCCGCGATGCAAGATGGCATTTTCAATAGGAGAAAGAGGATGCTATGAACGGGATACATTCAAACAAAGCACATTTATTTTACACGTACACATATACAGTCAATCATGCAG